>CM046837.1:44600037-44955037 GCA_025618425.1 Heliocidaris tuberculata
CCCCCCCCCCCCCCCCCTTATACAAAATCCTGGATTCGCCCCTGAACCATAGGGGAAAAAACCGGACTAGCAAATCGCTTGAATACGAGCGTTTGAAATGAATTTGAAAGCTAATTTTTCGAATTTGACCGGGAAAACCTATATTAGTGTGATTTTAAATTAAGCTAGTTCTGAAGTTTTGATTGGGGGAAGGGGGGGGGGGGGGTTGTATTCTTGTTACAGTTTAAACTTTAATTGCTCTATGAAAATTTCCTATAATTTTAACTTTTAAGCCCGGTGTACACGAGCCGTTATTTCAATTTGCCATTCAACGTAAGGGCATTCAGGTGTATTATAATATAATACAGTGCGCGTCCCGGAAAAAAAACGAAACCCCCAAACAAAGGCTTATCGTGATTAGACTACAAGCGTTGTAAATATTACGATTCTCTGTTTTTCATAAAGAAGAAGTAATTTTCTTTCAAATGATATATTGGTGGCATTCATCCATAGACGCCTTCCTAGAGCAACAATTTTTGAAAATGGCATGTAAAAATCAATTTGTGCCAGGTTTCTGTAAAACCGTGAAAACTTTAGTATGTCTTGAGAACATTACGCATAAAAGAGTATGTAATCCTTCAAAGATATTATTCACAAAATTCCCATTGGGTGATGATGTCCATCCAGTCAGAATTTCAGAATTTGCATAAAACATGGGCCGATGCCATTTGCCGTGGGTGGCAAGGACGAACAACCCCAACTTTATCAAAATCAATAATTATCCCTCGAGCGACCGAAAAGTGCCCCTCTTAATAATGGAAAAAGTGCCCTACCTGAGGTGGAAAATTGCAGAAATCAGATTTTTTTTAAAAATCGCTTTATGTGCCCTTTATGTCATAGATTATTAAATTTGACAACAAAGGAAGGTGCTTCTTAATACTCTAATCTTTATGCAAAATATGACCTTGCTGTCCGCTCCGTTTTCTAAAGAAGTGCAGTGCTGAAAAATGCAAGAACGATTTCATGACCATTTCGGTACAAAATGTGCCCTTTTTTTTTTTACTCCCACCAGTGACAAAAATTCAACGTCGTGTACTTTATGATGAGGGCATTATCCTCACCCTTATAATCAAAAGAAGCACATGCATATATATTTTCTGATCAGGTTTTAAAATGTTTGTTTCCTTCGGGTCATGTTCGCATGGCTTGGGGTCACCCTAATCTTTTCAAGGTTTTTACCAAAATCCGGCATATAACTGGGTTTTTACATGTCATTTTAAAAATGATGCCGCTCTAAGGCATATACTGATGAATACCATCAATGTATCACTTATTGAAGGCATAATACCTCTTCTTGGAAAATAGAAAAATTATTGTCATAGAAACACACAGTTTGGTCACAATGTTTGTTTTAGGATTTCGGGGGTTGTTGTTTTTTCTGGGACGCTCTGTATAGGCCTATGCAAGTCCAGGATCCAGGATTTTGTGAAGGAGGGCGAACATTTGCGTATCTACGGGGGGGGGGGGGGGCAGGGGGGGCAGAGGGGCACCCGGGCGGAACTTGAAGGGAGGCAAAAAACGCAAAAGAGAGAAAGAAAAGGGGGAGAGAAATACGAGAAATTTTATGGTCTTTGAGGGTTATTTGCGCCCCAGTCAAGGACAAAATGGGTGAGAAATGGTGTTTTACAGGGTTTGAAATGCAAAAATTTTCTAAAGCTCGGTCGCTTTCCTCCCTCGTATGTTCAAGATCTAGCTATTTCGCGCCCCCATGGGCGCTTTTAAAGTGTTAACCATTAATTGACTCTAGTTGCTTGGCCCCCCCCCCCCCCCCCCCCGAATAAGGCATGAGCTTGTTAAATTTTGCACTCCCAGATGGGATATAAGTGCATAAAAAGCACTTTCCAAAGTAAGAAATTTCAAGTTCAGGGGTGGAAAGGAAAAAAAAAGAATCTGCCGCTCCGGGTCGCGTTGCTCCCTCGCTTATACAATAACTCATCAAATCTGGGCTAAAAATTAACCCCAGGTTATGTGCATCAAAACTCATTTTCACTAGTGCCATCATTTCTAAATTAAAAATGCTCATTAATCTGAGTTTGGGCATGGGTTGGGGGGGGGGGGGGGGGGAGGAGGGCGCAGATTTAATAGTGTGCCCCGGGCGCCAGAATACCTAGGTACGCCACTTGGGCGAACAGTATTCACTGAAAATTTCCAATTTTATGGCAAGCAAGAATCAGTTCCAAATTTCTGGCAAGCAAGAAAAAAAGGGGGGAGGGAAAATAAAGGTCATCAGCGTTTTGGGGTGTCTTTTTACTCCAAAAGTCCCTGAGAAGCACACAAAAAGCACCTCTCCTTCTCCTTTTTTTTTTTTTTCCAGGGGAGGTAGCCCGGGAGCAATATCTAGCCAAAGATGGCAATGTTTCGGATTTTCCCGAAAATCTACACAAATGGCATGAACAATGACTTTACACATTCGGCGGTAGTGCACGCCTCTACCCCCCCCCCCCCCCCCCTTTCGTCCCGCCGCCCCCCCCCCCCCCCCCCCTTCCGCCCACCCGCATGAAGCCGAGTGTTCGATTATCTCATTTTGGTATAACACATTAAAAATTTTCCTTTTCCGTGATTAGCGACTTCGGTGTCGTATGGCTGATGCTAGAGACCGGATATGAGTTGTTACAGACGAGACGGCAATCGGGCGGGAAGTAAACACATTAATAAATCAAGGTATAATGGAAACTGTGAAAGTGTGTTCAGTACTTCAATTTCTCTCTCTCTCTCTTCTTCGATAACTTCTCCCCCTCTCTCTCTCTCTCTCTCTCTCTCTCTCTTTCTCCCCCCCTCTCTCTCTTTCTCTCTCTGTTAATGTACATCTTTGCCAAATACACTCTCTTTATCCGGCCATCACCATCTCTGTTTATTTCTCTCTACTTTGTATTATCAAAGGAAATGGGAGAATGATAGTTGCGTCAGAACTCAGAAATCACAATCGATTCCTTGCACGAGAGTTACCCATGATATCTTCTTCTACCCCCCCCCCCCCCCCCCATCTTACCCATCTCTCCGGTCTAGGTACAAACCTCCGACTGAACTTCTTAACGACATGTCAATCTACGAATGATTAAAAATGAAACGAAAAGTCATTACCAGCATTCCTGTTCATCGAATGGAAACTTTTGAAGATTCAAATTACATGAAGTATGATGCAACAACGGTGATTCTAGATGTACTTGTCCGTCATAGCTGATATACGTTTGGCTGACGTCATGCTGTATGGGATTCACAGGCTGGTCGAGTACACTGGTAATATCATTCGATTAAAAAAAAGAAGAAATAATTGACTTCAATATTATTGCTTTTGTAATCAGGTGTAGCCATTTATAGGATTCCTCTGAGCCATTGACATTTTGAAAAGTGAGAATGAGTCGAATTGTATTAGTATTCATCAGTTGATCACATGTTTTCCAGTATATCTGTATGAAAAATCCTGTGATAATTATTGCTCCGCGTCATTTTCGTACACTACCTGAATTATAAACGTCAACCCTGGACCAAACACTTTACATAACCCTAACCCTAACCCTAACACTAACACTAACACTAAACCTAACCCAAAACACGACAATAATATCAGTAATAATGATAATAATAATAATGATGATAATGATGATGATGATAATGATGATGATAATAATAATAATAATAATAATAATAATAATGATAATAATAATAAAATCATAATAATTATAATAATAACAATGTTAATAATGATAATAAAAATAATGATAATAATAATGATAATAATAATGATAATAATAATGATAATAATAGCAATGACAATATGTCTTGTTCACCCAGAGTAGCCTCATGAGTATTTTACTCTCCCTGACTGCCCTGCAATCAATTACCCCGGCTTTAGCCGAACGACCATAATGCCAACAAAACACCTTCCTTTCGCATATTTTGTCTGTGACTGCAGTTATGTTAAAACACAAAGGACTTGTTGTGCGTTGAAAATCAGGCCAAAGTACTTTGTACTTTCCCTGTCAACATGATGAATCATAACTTATTTTGTATCTATAATTTGTAGGATACAGGAACGCAGCTCCTCGAATTCATGACTACCACTCAAATCTTCTGCACCTAATATTATAATGAACTATATGGCTATACATCCACTCTTTCTAGAAAAAGCTCTCCGTTTAGTATACAAATCCAACTGGTTGAGATAATGAGGTGCACAAGCAAAAACGGTTCCATAATCAATCACAAGCCCATCAAATGGGTATAAAATTTATAACTTTGCGTCAAGTGGATTTACTTCACCCTGGTGATCTGATGGTAATTATGCTCCTGACCTATCCCATTTATGCTGCTCCAAATTTTGGACCGTTATCTGGTTATATTGCCCCCCCCCCCTCTCTCTCTCTCTCTCTCTCTCTCTCAAAAACGTTCAGCAGCCTTGATGTTTAAAAAAAATGAAGCGCCTTGCATGTATCTAGCAAAGGAAAATGCCCTACAGATTAAATACTAGTGGATTAGATTCACTTAATTAAAATATCAAGAATTCAAAAGCCTTCGTGATAAAATATCTATGCTCCTGCACTTATGTACGGCGAGTCACTTCAACAAATTCTATCCCCAAAGTGGAAAGAAAATGATTAGACACTTCAAGGCATCTAAAGGTGCAGGTGATTTCATAATTTATGAATTTCCTATCCCATCACATTTATTTAACCCATGCATCATCAGGCTACTCAGAAATTCTGATTATAAAATATGAGCTATAGTATATGCATCTACAATTATAATTCCAGATCGAGGTACTTTGGATAATTGCATTTTCAATTAAAAATGTGAAGGTAGGTGCAATTCTACAAGCGAGCCCCCACCCCCCCCCCCAAGTAAAAAGGCCTATTGGAATGTTTGTAACCCGAAGTTTTCCTCTCCATTAAAAAAAAAAAAATCACATCTTCCGGTTGTTCTTTCATGCCACGCATTTAAAAATAAAATGTAAAAACTCTTCTTTCTTTGTCATAGTTTTTTCTTTAAAAATAAAATGTGATAACTTCTTTTTTTCACTTGTCCGCATAATTTTACGGCAAGTGCATCCCTCCTCCCTGTCAAAAATGCCTGAATCCGCCACTGAAAGACGACCTCTTATTTTGCAAGTGCCCATTTAATTTCAATACAATGACAGGGGTGGATCCGGGGGGGGGGGGGGGCAAATCGGCCGCGCCCCCTTTTGAAACCCAACTGGCATACGTTAAGTACACAATTTTAAAAAAAAATTGCCTCCTTAACTGTGTACTTCTCCGGCTCTGTTCCCCTTCTTTTACAAAATCCTGGATCCGCCTCTACAATGACGAGGGCTATATAGATGCAAACAAAGTAAGCAAATAGTTCGATCGTCCCATTATAATTGACCGCGGCAATACGAAAACACACTTATAATAATTATGACTCGGTTTAATTGAGTTGGATTTTCAGCGGTGCCTTTAAAAAAAAAAAAAGCGTCATTGTACCCTGGCAATTTCGATCCAAAAAGAAAGAAAAAAAATGAATAGAGTAGCGATAAGCTGCAAGTACTGTAGCATCAATATATTGATATATTAATGGACATCACACTAAACATCGAATTTCTGGTTATTTGAATTTATTTCCCTTCATGAAAAGTGAGCTTTTCATTTTGATATTAATACGCTTAAGGTTGATGCGAATCGGTTACACATTATACAACACAGTAGGGCTGTCTAGAGACCATAATTAAAATTATCTGATATACATGCAAGTCCAAACTTCTTGCTTTTATTGGTTAAAAGTTTACGGTATACTTTCATTTCAGGGATAGATTCTTTATTTTTTTATGAACACCCACGTATAGAAAGGATTTTTATTTCTATTGATTTCAATTCAAGAAGTCTTTTCAAGAATTTTGATGCCATATCTGATTTCATATATCTCATCTCGACCATGATTTCACAATATATGGTTTAGCGAAACATGGATTCATAATATTTATTACACTCCCCTTTTTTTCTATACATAACAACAGGAATAAAAGCCGAGGCGGTGGTGTTGCTTTACTCGTTCGTGACTTTTTTGATATATCCGTCCTATCTGACTTTAACTTTATCAACGGACATTTGCGAATCCCTGTTTATTGAAATAGATATTCCCCGCAAGAAAATATTATTGTTGGCATAATCTATAGGGATCCTATAAGGAGAGTATCAATTTGTTTAATGATTTTATTAATGATTGTCTTGCACAAGTTCAACGTTAAAACAAGAATGTATACATAATGTGTGAATTTTTAATATAAACCTTCTTAAGACCGCTTCTAAAGTTCTAAAATATTGATAATTTTGTTAATGTTATTTATGACAACTCATTTCAACCACTGATAGACAAACCAACAAGAAATTGCAGTTCTTCTGTTTCCCTCATTGACAATAATATTTAGTAAGTATATGTAACAAACAATTATTCTCAGGCATATTGTATAATGACATATAAAGATCATTTCCCAGTTTTTCTTATCATGTGTGAACATGACTTCCCAAAAGATTATTGCTCCACAAAAGAAATTCCTTCTAGACAAATAAATGTTTCAACCGTCAATTTACTCCAACACGACTTATCTATTCCTGATTGGAAAGAGTTGCTATTTTTTTTTCAATTTGATGCTAATATTGCTTATAACGTATTTTTATGTAAATTCGAAATGTTACTTGACTCCAACTTCGTATTTGTTCAACAAAAGAAGCATAAATCTCCAAGGAAACCTTGGATAACATACTCAGTCTATTTTTTAAAGTATCAATTACAAAAAAATATCACTTATGTATAAGCAGTATTGTAAAAAAATCAAGTCAAAAAACAAATATAAAAGTTATCGTAATAAACATGATCACGAGAACTACGTATAACAAGCTCATCGCTTTTTTGTAGGTTCCCTTTTCTTCATGTCATGTAGTTCTTTTTATGGATGATGCATGAATAAACGAATTGGATTTGAGATCACTAAAATAACCGTTTTTAAGGTTCAGATTCGCATGATGTGAATTATGGGGTAAAGTTATAAGTTTATATGAGTAATAATGGTCCATTCTTGTATGGCGCATATCACATTATGCTATATGCTTTGGAAATTATTACCGCGCCCGTAGCTCCGGCAACCGTCACCAGCGCACACTGCATTTCATGAGGTATCCATTTACCTCACTTGGGTCGAGTGCGGCAAATGTAGATTAATGTCTTATCTTATGAAACCATTTACATTAGTGTTTTGAATGCAAAGTTTGACACCATAATACTTACGTATTCTGCAGGTATAATTTTGGTGACCATGTTTGATCAATGTTGACAGTGAAAGATCCAATGTCAGCATAGTCCCTGGGATCCCACGTCAATCTATCATCGTACCAGTCCTATATATAGCAGTAGAAAATAATATCATTTCTAAGTACGTGTAATGGATCCAATTCAAGGGGCAAATCCCAATTTGACAAACCTTAGAATAAACAAACAATCCCCCTAAATAAAAAATATTTAAAAAAAGAGAGAAAAAATAAACGTTCAAAAATTTGTGTTTCTTGTGCCCCCTCCAACACTGACAAACTTCGATAGCCAAAAAGCACTCCTGGAAACTGTGAGAACCCTTTTTTCTTTAAGGTAAGGAGGGGGGGGGGGCTTAATAGAGAACTTTGGATTTAAAATAATGCTAAAATAAGACTTTGGTTGTCAGGTAGTTTTCTGGACATGTACGCCCCCCCCCTCTCGAAGTATAATAGTTCTCATTGTGATAAATCTTCCTTTTTTAATTAAGGGAGAATAACATAACTCACTGTCAAATCTTACAAAGCAAATTCCTGGAAAATGAGTTTTTTGTTTTTTGTTTTTGTTTTTGTTTTTGTTTTCCATTTGTTTCATGGGACACATCGATACGAGAAAAAAAAAACACAATATCTCCTCACTTTTTGACAGAACGTGTCTGGGTTGAGGATACCGCATAATACTATATGTAAAAGAACATTTTTCTTCCCTTTACATGGACAAACCTATACATATTGCAATTTTATGCAAAGCAAAATTGAAATGAATAGCATTAATTTTGCATTTGGGTAATTTGTAACCATGGTGACTGAATGTAGATCACTTACCATGGTCAACCATGAAATTCCCGAAAAAACCTGGGTCCTGGCATCCTAAAAGAACAAGCGAATCGAATAAATAGATAATAAGACAAAGTAACATATAGATGATGCTGGAGATAAAAGACGGACGAATCATTACCATGCAAGGCAGGGTTTCGCACTTGATGTAAAAAATGAATATCAAACATTTTTTCCCCCTCCAGCATGCAAAATCTTATACATGTTATAGATTAAGTTTATACAGCCCTTTAATAAGAATTAAATGTCTATAGGCTATGGTTTTTGACTGAAAGTAATATTTATTGACACAGTTGATGAATTAGAAATTAACCCTGTAATTCTACAAGGCGCGTGTATTAGTATTTTTTATCTCACATGACAATGCTTTGTGAATTTTGTTGAAAAAAGTTCAAAAGACGTTGTACATGATTGGAACAGAACACTTCTTCTCTTCTACCTTTATCGTTTTTGAAATGTATAGGTTTTGAACGACGCATAAAGCATTGGGTTCATATATACTTATGCATTCCATAAAGTTTTCATTTATTTGGCGCACTGCACATGAAGCGACATTTTCTGACGTATAGGATTGCGTCAACCACTGGCGCGGTCTTCGTCAATTTTATGTTAACTGATTTTCTTTTCTCTTCATTTTTGCTTCAACTATAAGACGATTAAAAAAAAAATCAAAGTCTAAATCCCATTTAGGTATATTTTTTTAAAAAAGTGTCATATACAAGGTCTGAAATGGCATTTAGATAAAGCGTCAGGTTGAAGAGGACTGGTCCGCCATCTTGAATGAAAGGTCTTTCTCTGACGTCATAACCACTATCCAGCAAGTTACGGATGAGGCGCCCTTCCTCGCCTCTGTGACTTCCATTCCCTGTGCGCGTTACCAAATCAGCATCTAAAATAAAAAGCCATAATAGCAATTTGACTCAGAATTTGACAGGGTCAAAGGAGATGGCAAATAGCATATAGAGCAAACATGAAGGATTATATCAACTTCTGAATTGCTAATAACAGCTAGAGGTAAATAGTAAGTGTTGAACCAAGGAGCCCGTCACTTCTCGTTAAGATAATGTTTCAACATCGGAATCAGTCTATAATCTTGTAACCAATATTTATCGTTTCAGACCATTTTACATTCTGTTTGATTGGTGTATCCAAACTTACGCACATTTTCATTTCTTTTCATAATTTGATCCGTGATTTCTCACATTCTATAAAAAAAGAATTTAATTTTTTTTTATACATATCAGTATACCTCTTTTCAACGCCATTCTCCGACTCTGCATCACCAAATATCTTTTTAGATAATTGATTAAAGTTATACTGTATTTACAAAATTGATGGTAATTATGTTCCTTCTGTAGAAATTAAGATTTCCATGCAGAGCCTTGTCAGTGAGTTCTTCTGTTTTTTCTTTTCCGTTTTGAGCGCCCAACCTATCAAAACTGCCGATCCATTGTCAGTATTCTCGAAAGGCGTCTAACTTAAGCCCCCGATAAGTGTGTAGATTTAGGCCACCTAATTATGCATGGAGAGCCGAATGTCACCCTATTTTAATCCTACAATATCATCACAGTTCCGGGACTAAATGCAAATACAAAAACCGACACGATAGAATTGATTTCTGATGCTCATTTCATGTCAGAAAATATTTTTGTTTCCTTATTTTGTTACATAAATATGGTAATTTATACGGGACTTAGGGAATGGCCTTCCATAAATCAGTGGCCTAAGTTAAGCCAGGCTTAACTTAAGCCACTTTCGAGAATGCGGGCCATTATCTTTAGATAATTCCTATTATTTAATTCATAATCAGTCTTTTCAGCGATGGTGCCATATATTTCTTTTATCACCTTTTCCGCTTCTCCCTTTCCTTTTCTCTCTTTTTCTCTTTTCCCCTTTTCGCCATGCATGGGAGCGGGGGGGGGGGGGGGTGGGAGCTGGGCATGTGCCCTCTTGTGCCCCCTGTAGCTGCCCACCACCAATAAAAATAACAGATTGCTAAAAATGCTTCATAAATTAGCGAATAATTTTTTTTAAAGAGGTGAGGGTGGATAATTCGGAAGAACCTTTCAGTATCATGAATATCAAAGACCAAAACGAAAAAGATTGAAAAAAAAGGCGGGACCTTATATTCGGGAATTTTATTTGAAAGAAATTTTATCAAATGAATCAGTGTAGCCTGTGGGCTATTATTACGATTATCGTCTTTTTGGTTGTTGTTCATATAATATTCTAAAACAATTATAATTACCAATCAACTAACAATGTTTTTTTTTTCTTCTTCTTTTTAAGTTTAACATAGCTTATTCTATTCTTTATACTCCTTATCCTTCTTCTTGAATGTTCGCTCTCTTCTATCTCTTTATCCCCCCCCCCCCTTTATTTCTCGCTTTCTCTCTTCCAAATCATCCTGAATGCATTTTATAGAAAACAAATTAAGCAAGAAATCGATATCTGGTTATTCACTTTACTCACCACAGTGTATGACCAAAGACAAACCTAAAACACCAATAATGAAACACTTCTCCATATTCAAGAATGAATTCAACGTCAGCTGTTGGTAACGTGCTGGTCAAGAGATGATCGTTTACGAGGCGGCCCTCTACAACCCGACAAGTGTTTATCATTCGACGATGAGTGGGCTTGATTATGACACTATAGACCAGGTATCACTGTCATGACTGTGTTAGAAGCTAACGTGGTGTGCAGGGGCTAACTGGCCAGGGGGAGTTGGGGGAGTTTTCCCCTACGGGCTGGTCATTAAAAAAGGGGGCCTGTGTCTCCGAAATTAATTCCCACTCATCATTTTAGTTCCAGTCCGTCCTTGGTGGTGTGGGTTGATAATGAAGTGGGGGGGGGGGGGGGGGGGGGGGGGTGCATACTCTCTCGAAATTGTTATCCGTTAAATTAATAAATCTGAGGACCCTTTCTTCCTTTATTTTCTCGGCAAGTTTTTGAATTTGAGGAATACATGCACTTCCTTTTCTTTCTTCTTGTAAAATAAAAAATTCTTAACTCTGGTCGGAAAACTCAAAACTTCCTCGGGGTGGGAAGGAAAATCCCTCCCAAACCAACCCCTGGTGATGATTTTATTCATCAATATTATTTATCTTTCAAAAAATTGAAATCATTTTGTCCATTATAATCATAACATGCCTTTCTTAGATTGATATCGTGGACAACAGAACTCTCTTCTCTTCCATCTCACCTACGGGCTATCATGCAGTGATTTATCTATCGATTTTCGTTCACGAGTGAAAACATTAAGTGCATCATCATTCATGCATGGCAAATATTTAGGGATTGCTATTCAAAATCCCAGCATATATACGCCCCCCCCCCCCTCTTCTGCCCTCTGCATCTCGAAACTGACGGTGCTGAATAACGGCAATGTTTGTTGGTAAATTTTGCCCTGACAAAGGCCCCCCCCCCCCCCAACACACACAGTTATTGTGCTGATGAAGCAAAGTATAGACTCTATCTCCATGGTAAATATGATGCAGGGTGCTGATTAAGAAAAGCATGGACTGTCTCCATGGTAACGATGATACAGTGTGCGAATTATCATTTAAGAGCGTAAGTGTTATAGGGAATACATGTTCGGGATTGGTTGATCGGGTGTATTAGCTGATGAATGGATGACAAACAAGGTATCATTTCCAGACGTGTCACTGTCAGGAGCTAGTCAATAATGGTTGCTGGTAAATTGGGCTTAACTTAATGACCGTAATGTAATTAGAATGTCAAGCACAAAGCGATTTGAACATGATGTCGAAATGGATCGGTGCTCATGCTTTTGATGGATCGATCGGGGGGGGGGGGGTCTATCTAAAAAGAAAGCCGTGGTGCTCAGCACTATCTACCAGTGGCAGATGCAACCCCCCCCCCCCCCTCTTTGATACCAAAATGTTATTGACCTCCTTTTTTTTTTTCTTGCTTGTCAGAAAATTGAGATTTGAGCCCCCTCTTTAACAAAATCCTGGACCCGCTGCTGCCTGCCACCAACTCTCCTCCAGTGATTCCTGGGGCCTGGATTTATCTCATTTCATCTATAAGCGAGATTATGATAATACAAGAGGAGAATGATCAATATCCTCAATCAGACAGGAACAACAGACTCTACTTATAGTCATCTCTTTAAATATTTAGACCTACTATCCAATTGCCGAATTCGAGGTTAATAAATATGAACTTCCTCTATATGGTTATTCTTGCCACCCGAACTCTTTAGATACCTCAAGCCACAACTGAACATGCTTAAATTTGTTGAATTCAAGTCAACCCCATAACTTAAACCTTTCAAGACAATAATAGACCACATTTTGTGGTTTGGCTCAACTTTTGATTTAGAGCTCTAAGAAATATACCAGATGCATGAGTAGAAAGAGCAAAAGTTTCTGCACACAATATGTCCATTTTTGTTGTATGACCCTATTGCGTTTGATGCCAGGAATTTACAAAAGGAGAATAAGCTTTAAGATCCTTAAATTGGCAACACATTGAGTGGTTCAAAATCATTGTTTTTTAAATCAAAATTGGCATTTCCCCTCAACTTTTTGACCTAACCATGTTTGTTTTCAAGGACATTACATTTTATTAGAACCATGTAGCACTAAAAGAAAAATATTAAATTGAAGAATAAAATGTGATCAATTTAGCCCTTAACCCTTTCAAGACAATTGACCACATTTTGTGGTTTGGCTCATTATCTTTTGATTCAGAGCTCTAAAAAAAAATACCAGATACATGAGAAGAAAGAGCAAAAATTTCTGCACACACTATGTCCATATTTGTTGCATGACCATGTTGCGTTTGATGCCAGGAATTTTAAAAGTGACAATAAGCTTTGAAATCCTTAAATTGGCAAAACATTGGGAGGTTCAAAATCATTGTTTTATCATCAAAATTGGCAATTTTTTCAATTTTAGACAAATTCTTAACCATGTTCATTGTTTTCACTGACATTACACCTTATCAGTACCATGTAGCACTAAAAGAAAAAAATATTACTGTTGCCAATTTGAAGAACAAAATGTGATCAATTTTGCCCTTAAATAATTCTTGTCCTGAAAGGGTTAAATAATTGCTCTCCTGACAAGGTTAATGTCTGCAATCATTCGACCATACAATAAACATGATATCTACAGACTACCTGCAAACACAGGATAGTTATGTTAAGTTATACCAACAAATCAAAATAAAGTATTCACAAAATGACCGAAAATTCAATCACAGTTTCTCTCTGAGCAATGTTTTATTCTTTTAAATAAAATAAAATGTCAACATGACAATATAACATATATAAACAAATTCTTCTAAAAAAACAAACAACAACAACAAACATCAAATGTAGTATGCCTAGAATAGTCATCTTGGCATGTATTTCCAACTTTCCTACGAAATAGTGAGCTCATCGCACACTATACAATCCGACTGCAATCAAATTATGGAAGACATAACAATAGCATTTAGCGATTGAAATTTACACACAGTCTTCCTGATCAAGGTCCTAGTATCAACATGAATATTAGAATTGGAAGTTCGGTGCATTGTAAGCCTTCTAGTCGGAATTAAGACCAACTCAGCTTCAAATCGTAGAAAATTTGGCCTTTCTTTGTAAATGAAGGAATGCAACACCCCTTAATTCCTACTTTGATATTCATTTGAATATTAAGAACAACCTGCCTCAATTGGACGGCAGTCGCATCGCATATAGCGTGCAGTGGCCTTAAAGGAGATTATGAAGATTTTCAGTACCACATGATAGCATCTGATTCCCTTGAGATTTGGGTACTGCCGGAGTAATACAAAGCCCCATGCTATATTGAATGTTATTTTCTCAAGGTACACGTGGTAATTCAATGCACCAAAGCCTTTCACTGTTCCGGTTGAACCAAGGAGTTATCACAGAACTCCTTGGTTGAACTTACATCTCATGACGATGTAATTACAGCAAGACCTGGACGTCTGGGGACGGCTACAGGTTCAACGTGGAGGAAGAAACAATTATATTCTATCATTTTCTCTTATTCTCAAAATACACAAAATCAAGGTGAATATATCCCTCTGCCAAGTTGGGTACCAAAGATGTGAATAAAGATGAGAGAGAAAAAAAAAGCAAAAACAACAAGTGATATAGATATTTCTTCATTCCTTCCTTTTTAACTATTTATCAGACTTTTCAGTGTATCAAGGAGAATAATACTGTGAAATCTGATGAAAAAAAGGTGTTTGAGAAATAATGTAGAAAGTGAGAGAGAGAGAGACAGACAGACAGAGAGAGGGTGGAAGACAGGGAGGGAGAGATGGGGAGAGGGAGAGGGGAGAGAGAGAGGGGATAGAAGGAGGGAAGCACAAACAGAGAGAGAGAAAGAGTGAAAGAAAGAGCGGGGTAAGAAAGACGGGGAAGGATAGATGGGGGAGAGGGAGAGGGGAGAGAGAAGCAAAACCAGAGAGAGGGAGGGAATTAGAAACAGGGAGAGAGAGAGAGAGAGAGAGAGAGAGAGAGTAATGGGGTGGAAATGAAAGGTAAAATGATAGCATTTCTATACACCTCATTTCTTAGAATGTACACACACTACTTTGGACAACACAAGATATCAATATTGCACTCAAAAACCAAGCATAGTTAGTTGGTTAAAATAGTGAAATCGAATGTAGCCTATATTCCAGGAATATTACCCCTTTCTATGAGATGCAATAAACCTACTTACATGTATATGTTCCTCCAAAACATGTATGATACAGGAGTTTTAAAAAAGCATTGTTCTTTTACTTTCTTTCATATCTTTAATCTCATGAAACATACTTTTAACTTTTAAAAAAAATATGGACTAAAAAAACAGAAATAAGTATAGAATTTGTGCTTTACAATAAGTCAATATAATTATCATATGAAATAAATAAATATCTTACATTTTGGATAGTGTTTTTCCATCCTCTGACTGACTGTTTGTTCATGAATACATTATACTATGGCTTAAAATCATAATGGAAATTTTCAAGTACCGGTATGATGTCTATCATTTATTGTGTTAAAAGAGGAGTTCACCTTATAGTGCCTAATACTGTGTTTCAATGAATTACTTTTAAAGTAACAATTACATTGGCTTCCAGTCCAATCACGCATAATTTTTAAAGTACTATTACTGACTTATCAGTGTCTTCATTCAATGGCTCCAAAATATCTCAATGAATCTTTGGTAAAGTATGTACCCTCTCGCAATCTCAGATCCGCTCAGAAAGATCTTTTACATTGTCCTGTTATTCAGACCAAGTTTTATGGTGAGCGATCATTTGCTCACGCTGCCCCTTCACTTTGGAATACTATTCCATCCCATTTGAAGGATTCATCCACAATATCTCAGTTTAAAACCGTCTTGAAAACGTATCTGTTCAAAAAGCATTTTGAATGAGCTATATTGTGCATTTGATAGCATCTGTCTCTATTCTTGTTCTTCCCTTTCTTAAAGCGCATAGAGACGCAATGGCAGTGATATGCGCTATAAAAGCATTGTTGTATTATTAATTATTATTAATTTACACATTTTCTTTTCTTGACCTGTTTAACAGTGCAATTGATATAACCTAAGATCAAACCCATTAGAGATATTAGCAATTTATCTCCAATAGCTTAAGATATCATAATTGGTCTTTGTTTTCACATTTATAAGAAGGCCTATAACACTGCAGTGATTTTGCATATAGTGTAAGGAAACAATGCAATGTGGAGTTCAAAATATGAATAAGGAGTCTGCATAACAGCATAAAATGAAAGGGGGAAAAAAATGCCAATACATATTTCATATTTTTTGGTCAAATATTCATGAATACATCTTCCATTGCTGTTACATATATATAACCTCCTAAATTCCATCACACTGTTAAAATTGTAGATAAAATTATTCAAGACATACATGTATATAGGCAGTTTACAAAAAGGAGGTTTGCCCAATATACAGAAGATTCATTATCAAAATCAAACAAACTTTCTATACAAATAGATTCATTAATCCAAAAATTTGATTCATGAAATTGAAGGCTTGCTATACAAAAAGACATTTCATCACAAACCTGAAAAATGAACCTATCAAATAATGAATCTGCGCAATAACATGCAAAACCATGCAAAGGTAATGTTCAACAACCGTGTTCAGCTGCAATCAGCTGCAATAGTGAATACAAAATTTCAAATCAATACTACAATCAACATTTCTATCGTAAGGACAATTTTTCAATATCACAATGGATGGAACGATTCAACACCAGTAGTCCTGCAACCCCGGTTCCCACACTAGGCATGTGTCTGTGGGGGTGTGTTGCAGTGCCGGTCTATTCATCCTCCAAAATATAATTTTTTTTAATTCCCTTGATGAAGTATTTGGCACAATTTTCTTCAAATTTCTTGTCCCTTCCAAGGAAGAACAGACATTTCCTCATGAAATTTACATCAAAGAGATAGCCTTGTCTCATAAAAAAACACATTGATCTTGGAAGGCACTATAATCTTCATGGACAGAGTGAGTGCTTCATCTATTGAATGAAAGAAAACTCTGAATCCACAGGCCTGCAGATTGAAGTACTCTCATTTGCTCTTCTCTATGAAGTAGGATGCTGGAGAATGAAAATAAAACACAAAAATGATGACAGAGATGATCAGTTTTGTGCATTTAACAAGTCCAAACTTATTTTGAAATTTAATATACAATAAGTACAATTCTATAGAAAGATTTTAAAAACACAATTAGAATCAGTGATTTAAAATTGGTTAAAAATTATTTAATTCACTGATTTTTGTTTCACGAAGAAGACACTTTGAATAAGTGATTTGAATTGAGTTTATAATACTTTTGCAAACTATGGCAGTAATGGAATTAAAAAGCCTTTATTTGCACACCTTTGCATGTTATAAGTAGTGTTATGTTCACACTTATTGGTGTAACCATTTATGGGAAAGTAATGAACTTTCATGAAATGATAAAGATTGCCATGTGTAGATTATAAAAGGCTCAAATATCAAAAGAATGGAGGTTACGTAAAAGTATGTAATTACCAAGATAATTAGGAATTTTGTATCAACTTGTAAACAAACATCTGAAAATTCCTAACATCAACAGATACATTGTATCCTGCTTATTATGATAAAGACAATTGGTGCACAAAACTGAGATTCATAGAGGTAAAAATCAAATTTTGTAGGGGTGCCTGTTTACACGGCTTGTCAATTTTCTTTTTCAGGCTTTCAGGACTTTATACTGTATACGTGAGCCTGCATGATGTCTCAGACTCTTTTCAGACTTATTAAATAAAACCAACTGGTAGCCCGAAAAGGAAGAATGGGCAGTGGGAACTCACCTAGCTTTTCAATGGCCTCTACACACACACTAGAGAACATGTTGTCTGAATATGTACCCATGATGACGAGAGTGGCAGTCTTCACTAGCACCATACCAACTTTGTCCTGAAATAACAAATTTGAAAAGAAGTAAAAATGTTAAATAATGTTGCATGAAATAAAATACATGTAACTTCTTCTTTCAATGACAGGTACGTCAAGGGTACAAAAGTTACCTTTTTGTTACTAATCCCGCCCAAGAATTTGAGTGGTGACCAATATGTTCGGACTAAGAAGATCTACGTTTTTTCTATCCTGAAACGAATACAGGTATCTTCATTATAAAGTTTATATCGATGGAAGATATTCTATACCCAGTTTATAAATGAACCAAAGAATATTAACTCAAAATTTGCACTTAAAACTTAAAGTTCATTTACAACAATTGTCCAAAAACGTGATGGCACAGAAGTGGTTAAAAATCTCTCCAATGAGGCTTCCAAGCATTTATAACCAGGTTTATTTACAGGACACTTACACATTTAGCATAGATGGAATTCTTGTCTGCTCTCACACATTTGTAGAGTTTGTCATGGAAGTAGAGGCCTTCTTGCCTTGTTCTGGGAGGGTCTTTGAATGCATCTATCAGTTTCTGCATCTCATCAGGAGTTAACTAGGGAACAAAATAGAAGATAGCTTGAGATGATAATAAAGCAAAGCATAGTCTCTTAATTGTAATATTGATAGCTCCAGTGAGGTGAATGTTACTTGCTCAATGTTGATATTGTTTACATTTGGTAATTTAATATTTAGAGAACTAATGTCATGTCATTCCTTATTACTTCATATTCTAGCCTTGGGCAGTGTGCATACTGGATACACAAAGAGGATAGCTATCAGTTACATAGTTAATCCCTGGTGTTGCTATAACACTCTCTTTAAAGAGATAGCAAGTGGATGAACAGCATCTATTACAATAGAAGTGCAGTTCCTTTATAAGGAAATGTCTAATCCTTGGCCCTAATCTTTGATGTACCAATATAAGACATTGTAACCAAAATGTATTACTCTTGGGGCTTTGCAAGCTACTTAAAATGACACAGACCTGTATTCTGAACTCAGGTTTAACTTAAAGTCCAGTCTAAGTTACAAATGTAAACAGAGTTTAATCAAAACTGACTTAATTAGACCGCAAGTACAGTCCAAGTTTCTGTACAAAGTTAAACCACACTTAGAGTGGAGTTTAAGTTAAACCAGAGTTCAGAATGTGATTTTCTAAAACTCGGGTTGGGTTTAGATCGGGTTTAAAGGTTCCCTTTTATGGAATTACAAAGGAACTTCACTTAGTAGACTTTTCTACTGTGAATCCAGATCTGTCAACCATTTTACCTGAATTCCATTCATTAATCTGTAAACTTGAAAATAAAAAAATAATTGGGAACGCCCCTAAAAATTTTGGAAAATCGGTCCAGCGATCGATGACGTCATGTGACGTCACACTCAGAATGCTTGACTCCACGCAAGCTGAAAGTGTGTGTGTAGGCTATTGAACTTCGTGTAGATCCTAGCTTCGACTTCGTGTAGATCCTAGCTTCGACTTCGTGCCATTACAGCCCTTCATTTTAGTTTTTTTTTAATCCTATATCAACGAACGATAACATCTTCTTCAGACAGAAGAAATAAAAGAGGAATTAGGGGCACGGCCGTATTTGTTTGAACCAGACATGTCGGCTTCTGATTATATGACAGAGACGTCCCTGATTTCAATAACGGAGAAGATATCGACGGGAGACTTGGGAATTATAACTAGTAATTCCTTTTGATAATTAGATTGCCGATTAAATTTTAATTTACGCATATCCACCAATTATGAATCTTGTTTGCGCTTGCAAAATGCCCCAGTCCTGATGAGGCTGAGCTGATAGCTGATCGAGGCAGTGAGCTCGACGTGCGCAGGTGTACACGCCGTGCCGTTCGGTCGTTCGCCTGCTGACCCTGCCTGGCCTGGGCTTGGGTAGGGTTTTACATGGGGTGGTAGCGTTTTGTTTCTAGTAAATTCTAACATTGATATCCAGAAAACCCTTAGCTCTCCTGTTACCTTGCATGTTTTCATTGTGCTGCTATGAATGATAAGTACCGGTAGACTAAGTTAGTGTAGGTACAGTGATAGTTGATCAATAGATATATGATCAATAGATACCGTAGATCAAGTTTGATTTTGGGGATGGCATCTTGCTTCAGGGACGGCCTCTTCTTGGTGCCAAACGCCGCATGCAGCCCCGTACTATCGAGGAAGTCCTCCGCACAAATGTGCTCGGAACACACGGACACTGCGGTCACTCGGCCCCTTCCAATTGACGCGAGTTAGTTTCACTTTTGAGGTCCATTTTCTTCTAATATTTGGGTCTTTGAGGAATAAATGTAGACTTACACCCTCCTTTGTGATGTTGCTGCAACCTGCAAAGACACAGCGTTGCGGCATACTTCGATTTAGAGGTGGTTTTCGAGGTGGTATATAACTGCAAGTTAGTTTGCACGCGTGATATATGCAAGATATTGTAAACAAGCACCGGCGATGTCGGTTTGTGACGTCACACGTCAATCATGCTCGAAGAACGAGAATTCGGGGTTTAAAAAGGGGCGGAGCTTAGCAGACTCGTTTAGGCCTGAATACGTGGGGAAAATATTATTTTAAAAATATTCAGATACGTATTCATTGCAAACGGATGTCATTTTTCAATTTAGATGAGTATCATGTACAAAATAACAAGAATTAGAATTTCATAGAAGGGAACCTTTAAGCCACACTTTGACCGCATTAAGTTAACCGCGGTTCAGAATATTGTGTAAAGTGAAGAGGAAAAAAGGGCAGGGGAGAAGATAGATACGAAATATTTCATGACTTACTGTAAATCCAGCTGAGCTTGCTCTGAGTGAGATATCTTTCCTCCTGACTATAGCACAATTCTCTACATGGCCTGTTGCTATCAGAGCATCATGAAGGAGATTCTGAAGCTGATTCATTTTCACACGATCCTGTAAGAAGGAGAGAAAGAGATAGAAAGAGAAAGGGAGAGAGATTAAATTCTACTACATTTACATACAATAAACTGAACTCAGTGTATGAATATATGATGTACATATATGTATGTAAATCAAGAAGCACAATTTCTGGGGAAAGGGAAAATTACTGTAAAATGGTTATAGGTTATTTTAAAGTGTACCAACAACCTGAAAAAAGAATTTGTATACTGCTAGGAAGTATAAAATTAACCTCAAAGAACTTTATCTGAAATTCTATAGGTCAACAGTTTAGGAGTATGAAGGAAATAAAGGATAACATGAAGGTGCGCGCGGGGAACCGAACTCCGAGTTGGGTTTCGCACAAGCCCATATCTTAGTGAGCACGTACATGTACGGGTGCGTTGAGTAGTCTACTCATGAGTCGCTTTTATGCTTATAGAGAGTATAATTAAACTTGTAATCTCTTTATAGAAGTGATATTCGAAGCCCATATTTGGAATATAGTAGAATGACATGGAACCTCTAACAGAGTAAAATATTTTTTGGTGATTGGTACCCTTTAAGTTTTGTTCACATGCATACAATGTAGCCCCAGGGAGTGGGCACTGAAATGCACTATTTGAGATCTACATGTACATGTATATATAACTTGTCACTGTTTTCATTAATGGACAAAACTGGAAGTAAGAGCTGAGGTGAATCAAGTTGATAAATTGAAGTCAATACATGTAGTTACATGACAGAGAAATACATGGGTAGGAGAAAGATTGAAAAGGAGAGAGTGTGATTGTCTATTCACGTACATTGTATATATCTGAAGTACACTCTGAGAAGAAAGAGAGAAAGAGAGGAGAGAAAGAAAAAAAGAGAGGAGAGAAAGATAGAAATGAAGAGAGTGCGATTGTCTATTCATGTATACTCAGAAAGAGAGCAGAAAGAAAGAGAGAAGAAAGAAAGAGAGAAAGAGAGAGAAAAATACACAGCATAGTAAAAGGAGAGGGAGAGAGAGAGAGAGAGAGAAATGAGAGATTAAAACTGATGAGAACTACAGTTGTAGAAGGGTATTATTTCAAATGTCGAAGAAAAGTATGTGACACAGCTGATCTGCATATAAAGTTACATACATGTACAACAAATTATGTAGCAATATCCACAATAATACACATGTGAACAAGAACCAAACACATTCTAATCGATTCCTCTTATTTAATTCAATTGACAAGGTACATGTATCAGTTGGTTATAAATTATATAACATCTCTGTACATGATTCATTGTACCATACCGCTAATTGCAATGATATTACAATGACAAGACGTACATTTCTAGGCCCAAAACACTCTTTCTTTTCTTCTATCCTTCTTCTCGAACATATAAAAAATGTCCATGTATGTAGACATGTAAGCAATACATTCCTATGAGCTACCTGCACGTTTCACATACAACCTCAAATACTCCAATGAGTGTACCGTGTACACAAACCCCTCACATACAAACAGACAAACATATATACCTGAGCTGGCCTATGAGGTACTTCAGGATCAACATGATTTATAACAAGCTTCACCAATTCCTGAATCTTATCCAGCTGCTCATAAGACTTTTTATCCACCATCTTTACTTTCAAATGTTGAAAGAGCTGAGAGAAATGCAAATGGCAAAAGTCAAGCCATATTGAGCTCAGCATACATGGAGGGATAAATTCCAAGCCAGCTATAGAGCTTTAGAATTACGAGGAAGCAGATCAATTGTTTGTAGTTGCGTGGAGATAGCTGGTTCAATAGGTCATTGAGTGGTTTACACAGAATCGCTCACTGTGAGCGGACTATGATCCATGCAGAGTGGATTTTCTAAACCTCTACTTAAGTACATGTATATAGTGAAAGAGCACACTCTATTGATGAGACTTTTTGAGTTAACAAAAGAGGAAAAGTTCAGTATCCATGGAGCGAAATGGGATTAACACAACTTTTTACATTTGCATATATAAAGAATAATTAAAAAAAAAAAAAAAAAAAAAAACATGGTTTATGGTAAAACTGTTCACTGCCTCTCATCATGATATTTCACATTCAGGATTGAATCAAATAATAAACTGTGTTCAATGTATTTTAAATCTTTCCAGTACTTTTGAAAACTAAATACATGTATACTACATGTGTATTTTGTTCTAATATTCTTCTATTGACACTGTAATGTAACTGTAGAGAAATAAGAAGAAAAAGGAGAGAGAGAGACAGGGGAGAGGTTTTGAAAAGGGTGTCAAATACAAAGCAAGATCAAATGAAATTCGAGAAAACAAATCTGAGAATAAATTGGGGGTATTATGCAGTAACTACTAGAGAGAGAGAGAGAGAAAGAGAGAGAGAGGGAAGAGAAAAAATATATACATACAGTATGTCCATGTACATGTACACTGAACCATTCATGTACTCATACATTACATGTAGATGAAATAGCTGCAATACAATGTATATTCTTATACATGTACACTGTAAGTGTTTAACAAAATTTTGCAGTTCCTACTGCTTTTGATATTCACTTCAATGTCTAGATGTTTTTATAATTTTACTTAAAATGTTAAACATTTTAAAGAGGATTATACACATGTATGTATACTGTAGAAGGAACTAAAAATTCAGAGCAACAATAATATAGGTTTAACTTTTTTTCTTTGGTGACATGGCCACTTTCAGTAATGGATGGTTGGATATTATGCAATACATTTAAAGCATAATGGTTTAACAGTTGGATTAAATCATTGGATTGAAGACAAACAACCAAGAGGAATAAAATACATACTTTTTGTTTAGTCTTGAATACTACAGTACATACCGGTAATGTAGAATCAAGCCATTTAAGATCAGGATGTTCAGGTATCACATCTTCTCCTTTATCATGTTCCATAAACATGGTCCATCAATTATATCATCAACACAGGTCCATCAATTACAACTGTATATTAACAACAACGGTCCCTCAAATAGATCAAAACACTCTTCACTCTGTCCTACCCAACCAGCTTTAAGTCTTCACCATATTGTTTTCAGTAAGAGGTTACTTGCACTGATGCAGAAGAAAATGTTCCAATTACAGCTTGCAAAAATGATTTCATCTCCTGGAAGAACATCTCTTTCAAAGATAGATTTAGAAATAAAGCTAATTAAAACACTGCTGAAAACATAAGAACTAGTTTGCTGAGCTAAAAGGTACCAGATACCCTTTCTAAGGTACCTACTGAACAATTACATGTATGAAGCCCTCAATCCTGAAAGTGTTTCCTCAACAGAGTTCCCTCTCCAGTATTCAAAAACCCTTTACATGTAGGTACATGTAGATAGATTCTCCAACAACATATCTTTTACTGAAATCCATGCCTAGGGTACTAGTATCTTAATAAACAGACCAACAAGCATTCCTTCCCACATGTCTCACTGCTTAGGAACAAATGTATTTATCCAGAAATGAAATAGCCTGAGAACAAACTAAAAATACTTTCCAAATAGAATAAGAAGCCTTAATCTGGATTTTGCCTAACAGAGCCAAGGATGTTTGACTAATCCTACACCCCACCCCTCTATCCTCTATAAAGGAAAAATGGGATCCTTGGGGGCTCTTATCATAGCAGATTTGTGTTACCTATTGTCCATTAGCTAATAATAACCATGGGCTATTCGAATCTATCAAGAAGAAAAATGAGGTTGAGATTTGGGAGAAAATGAAAGGCTTCTTTTCAATTTCAGCTGCTTATTGAAATAAGGATGTAAAATCTCTTATGTGAGGGAACAATAATGTGTAATCAAGCAGAGTGACATCAGTGTGATTTTATGTAGCAGCTCTAGGTCTTAAGAAAAATGGATATGATGAGCAAAGTGGATAAATTATAATTAAATTTGGTTCTTTTATTTGTCTATGCATACAACACATGTAGTTCAAAGAGAGAGAGGGAGAGAGAGGAAGGGGGGGGGGGTTGAGAGAAGGAGGGAGGGAGACAAAGAGGGAAAGGGCTTCACAATAAAGGTAAAATTCCTGGCATATTGTTGGAAATTACTTACGTGGGCCATGTACAATATTTTTTCAAAAATTTGACCCCGCTTTTGCCCCCAAATTGGACTCTCATATTCTCAAATTGACATCATTTTGTGTGTTGGAGTGAATGGGAAAGTTGACCACCGGTACATGTACATCACAGGGACCGTACCGATTCAGCCAGTTTGTAATTTCCATACATGTAACTGTATGTATGTGTAGCGATTACAACTTTTACAATAATCACAACTTTCTTATAACATGTATGTACTTGTCTGATTTTGGTCAAACTTTCACCAATCTGCTTACCGGTATCTGATTTTTCTGTTTCAGATATGTATAGATGTACATGTACATGTACAGTACATATATCAAATTATTACAAAGGTTGGATTTCCCTTAAAGTAGATATTCAAAGCAAATCACAAATATGCTCAATAATGTATCTCTAGAAACTAGAAAGCTTGCAGATGGTAATTGTATAAGTTTTACGTTAACTGCGTGTTTGATGATTAAAAAATAACACAAATAAAAACACTTCTCAGCATCTGGGATATCCGAGCGATTCGCCAGAAATATACCGATGTTTTCGTGACGTCAAATCAGGTGCCAATCCTGCCTAAGCAGACAACGTTGTTCACCTATATCAAGTGAACGTAACTGCAATGCAATTACTTTTAAATTATTAAGAGTTTGGTTTGTTTCACCATGACCGTATTTCACATCATTCTAAAAGGGAAGTGAAACCGTTTCTAGTAACTAATATCTTTTGTTTGTAAAAAGTCATGATAAGGGTCAATGATCAATCAAAGAAATCACACTTTCGAATTGTAAAGCCCGCTGAATTATAGCATGGGATGGTATTCGTTCCCTCTTGAAACGCCGACATGCCGCGGTGCATGCAGCTGAAAATACAATGGCATCTTTTTTTGTTTACAAGCGATTGATTCCTTTATTTTTTTAACGCTGCATTTTTCATCAAAATAATACCATGCAGGAAATTTAGAGTGAGGCAACAAATAAGCATTTATACTGACGCTAGTGAAGTAAGAGAAATAAGTGAAGATGAGATGACAAAACAGGCACTGAAAATGTATAAGATGTTATGGGGCATCGTCTGCTTAGGAAGGATTGCTCCCCGGTATGACATCACATATCTCAGCAGCGTTCAAAGAGCTCTAAAGGTGCTATAGCGGGGCTGTGTTATATCATTTTATAATTGATAATAATCATTACTTCAAATGTTTCCAAGCGTTGAATTTTGATAACCTTGTTCAATCTAAGCTTCACCTATGCAATAATAAAAATTAAATCAATATTCAAAATCAATGAAATTCTACTTTAAAGAAATTCATACATGTTAAGTCTTGTGATGGTCATATTTTCCATGAAAGTGCAAATCTTGATGATTGTCCTCACCAGGTTTAATGTGCATACTGTAGATATGCCCAGAGGAAAACAGACAGGGTCTAATTTCCTCATCAGATTTACAAGAACTCAGGCTGAAAAATCTGTGTCACATTTTCACACTTTTTATTGTGGACAAGTCAAGCACCAATTGGACATGGACAAAAATTCAGAGAAAGGAGTCAATTTTAATATTAACCATTGCTCTAGAACTTTACCTGACCTGTATCAAAAAAACATTAGCCACTAGCTTTTTTGTTCTCTCTCTCAATCTGTGTTCAATTACTCAATATATGATTAATAAGCAATATGTAGCACCCTCTGTTGTTGAAAGGAAAAAAAGTCAAAAGGAAGAGAGGAATATTTTTATTTTTAACTAAGTACTCAGAACTCAGAGGAAAATAAAAAACAAAAAATTAATATCAGACACAATATACTTTAAAAATATGCACATGCCTATCTATTTTTGCTTGTATGTGGGAAGAAGAAAAAGAAAACAATGTGTGTAAATGTACATGTAAAAGTTTTCCCTTGCTACCTACATGCTAAAAGTCATTCTTTGTCAATTTCAGTGTACTTATGACCAGAAAGCAAACTTGGTTTCTCTGTCTGCTAAAACAAACAACCGCCTGATTTGATCACACCCATAACTGGAGCCTCTTATGTACATGTAACTTTTTTTTTTTATCCAATGGAGATCTAAAAAAGGAGATGTCTTTCCAATGCAAAAATCATTACAACTGAATTAGAAAATACATGTATGAGAAATATATCGGTAGGTCTATAAGATTAAGAGGAAAGAAGATAAACTGATAAGGATACGGATTCTTGAAGTACAGCTGTATTGACTGATCAAACACAAATTATGTGGCCTACAGTTGAATGCACCAAGTGTTTTTGAAAGTGGGGGCTGATTTGATTTTACTTGAAAATGACAATTGATTTTATAACCCTATTTCCAGGCTTTTATGAAACTTGTCTACTCAAAAAAATGGGGGGGGGGGGGGGGGGAGGGAGGGGGTTGGGCTGCAGCCCCCGTTTCCACGGCCATGATACATGATAAAGGAGGGCCCCAACTCCATTAAGAAAGTTTTCTGTTACTAAGGAAAAACTCAAAATTTGATAAGTGAAAGAACAAAACATTACTTTGCATGTATTGAATATTAATAAGAAATCTTTACTTTGAATGGTTCTGTGGGCATGAACAACGGAACATTCAGTCTCTCAAACCATAGACCTACTCTAGAAGGTCCATGCTCAAACTGATCTCAAAATCTTATTATGTTTATAATATAAGAGATTATCATATCAACAACTCAAAAGACTTTTTTTTAATGGAGTTGGAGCCTTCTTCTACTCATGTATTCAATTGCAAATATGAATTTAATCGCATGTCCTCTTCTGTGAAAAAAATCCATTCCTTTGTCAACAATCCAGGAGGACTGAAATGACAAGGACATGAATCATAACTGAAGGTACATTTATGTTTAAAGTGAATGAATTTGTTTTCCATGAAAGTAACAGGCACGCCAAATATAATTGGATATTTATTTGTACTAAGGTGCAAATAAAACCCGGTAATAAAGATCATCAATTATTTTTCCTTACAGCCTTCAAAGGGTTGATAATTTTCCTTTTAAATCTCAGGGATATTTTTCAAATCTTCGTTAAAAAAAAGGACAATCAATAAAATTTTCATGACCATATCTATATTATAATATTACCATTAATTCCATGTTCAAGAATTTTCTTTTTTCTTTTTTTTTTACAAATTAACATTTAATTTTGTTTGTGTGTGTATGACTGGGTGACCAAAGTTCATGTTTATTTTTAAAAGTGTTTATACATGTACAAAATAAAGAAATAATTGATCCCTGATATTTCATGCTCTGCTAGATATTGTTAAATCATTTTTACAGAGAAAAAAACACAAACAATAATTGGGTGAAAATACAAAATCAGGTAACATACATTTTTCGAAAATATTGATTCTGGACAGGAATGCACAACATTTGTGAAATAGGTCAAAAAAAGAATACGTCCCAATTTTGTGCATGAGAGTTTACAGATGATTTAATAAAAATGAGAATCCATTAAAGGGCATATTCAAAGAAAATCACAAATATGGCAAATAATGATTCACCAGAAACTGTAGCAAAATGTCGTGATTGTGTAAGTTTTTACGTCAATTGATAATTAAAAAATAACACAAATAAAAGCACTTCTCAGCATCTGGGATATATCTGAGCGACTCACCAGAAATATAGCAATATTTTGATGATGTCACACTGGGCAGCGTTTCATCAAACGGTCATAAGTACAAGTTCGCCGACATCCCATTGAAACGTGTGTATTAAAATTAACACGCGTTTCAATAGGATGTCGGCGAACTTGTACTTATGACGGTTTGATGAAACGATACCCTGGTGACCAATCCTGCCTAAGCAGACGGCGTCCTATAATGAATGAATGTAATTGCAATGCAATTATTTCTCAAATTATAAAGAGTTTGGTGTATTTAAACATGACCATATTTCACGATTATAAAATGGGAGTGAAACCAATTCTGATAACTAAATTTTTTTGTTTGTAAATAAGGATAAGGATCAATGATCAATCAAAGAAACCACACTTTTGAATTGAAAAGCCTGCCTGATAATAGCATGGACGGTATACATTCCCTCTTGAAAGGCTGAAAATGCCACGGTGCATGCAGCTGAAAACACAATGCCGTCTTATTTTGTTTTAATGTTTTTTAAAGCTGTATTTTTCACCATAATATCATACACAAAGTTTACAGTGAGGCAACAGACTGACGCTAGTGAAGTACATGTAAGAGAAATACATGTAAATGAAGAGATGACATAACAGGCACTGGAAATGTGTGTAAGATGTTATGGAACATCGTCTGCTTAGGCAGGATTGGTCCCTGGCATGACATCACATACATGTATCTCAGCAGTGTTCGAAGAGCTCTTCAGGTGCTATAGCACTTAGCAGGGCTGTATTTTACCACTTTATAATTGGCAAATAGGGTCTAGTCATTATTTCAAATGTTTTCATGCATTGAATTTGGATAACTTTGTTTAATCTAAGCTTCACCTACGCAATAATACAAATTAAATAAAAATTTGAAGTCAATGGAGTTCTACTTTAAAGGCAAAGTAGATTTACATACGTGTACATGTACATAAATGTGTACATGTAATTGCACAAAATGACAGGCATTTAGCATGCATCGTAAAATGAAAAAATCTCAAGTTTAATGTCATAATTTCAATAACTGAAGAATTCTAGATCTAGATCAGTCTGGTCACATATTTTTAGAACGCACTCAAGATAAGTAATCTTTAACAATATCTTGACAATTCTTTATCCAATTTTATTTAAAATTTAACTGTGGTAACTTAATTTTAGGTCATTTTTTCTACAGCAATGGTGGTGGTAGAATTTTGAAATATTACCAAATTTCAAAGATAAAGGCTGTCCACTAACTTTGGTCATGCTCATGCCTGGTCGTCTACTGACGAGTCTAAGTTGATTAAATCATTAACAACATTTAATAGCTTAGATCTTTATACAGGTACAACATCTATTCTAAGTTAGATCTATTCTAACTACAGTCAGGTCTAATTCACAGGAATGCTGAGCCAGTTAGTCAAAACTACAAATTCAACCATTAACTAACAATTAACAGTGTCAGGGAGCCAGAGGCCAGGGGCCCGAGGCGAGGAAGAGCCAGAGCAGGTATCGCCTATCGGGCTCCACCACACACGCTACCCAAGTCCGCCCGGCTACCCACCTCACTGTGTAGGCTTGCTGCTCCCGCTGCACTCCCGCTGCACAGGCTGCTAGCAGCGGCTAGCAAGCAGCAGCGCCCTGTCCGATCCCGTTTTCTCTCCGTTAGAAACGTCGTGACAAATTTGGAAAACAAGAAATTGTCTCTTGAAACACAACAAAAACATACCAATATAAGAAATGCGAGGAAAAATTACCTATTTTCCCGATCCACAAGCAAATAGCAGTCGAAATATCCGCGTTGGACGAAGCTGTCTCTCCCTCATTTGTTTACAACGTGAGGTCAAAAAATTGACCTGAGGTCACAGTGGGTCATTTCCATAGTGACTGCACGCGAAAAGTTTTGGAATCGTGCTTCAGTGGTACTGGGCAAGAAATATAGTTCTCTTTCAAACAACGTGTGTTTTGTATTTAAAAGTATTTTTTGATCCAGTACTCCTCAAAAATGAATGAAATATCTAAAATATATAGAAATTAGAAACTAGAAACTGTTTTTCAAGGATAAAATCGATTTGCGACTTTGCGAAATTGTGAATCAGACGGCGTAACAATAGACCGAGTCACATCACCATTGATACCGCGGAAGCATGTGTTTGTTGTTAGAGCGAGCGATGAACAACAATGCCGTATCTGTGCGGTTGAATGATAGACACGAGAATACCGCAACTATATATTCACTACATTACTATTAGAGCTCTTGACGAGTGTGAGATATATTGGATCAACATGGAATAATACAAACATTGATGATTTCTAGGTTTTACAGCATAAAATCAAGAAAGGATGATGCAGGGTTTGAGATCTAAAGATAGACTGGAAAATGTCAGGATTCATTCTCCAGAAGTACGGGAGATATTACTCGATGATGCACGCGAGAATGATACCCAGAAACTGGTATGTATTCACTGTGGGCGTGGAATGAATGTAATGCTAGCTAGAGGCTTTCAATTTCAAGCACGAATTGGTCAGTTGGCCATGAAAGTAACAGTGGCCTTGATAGTTATAAAAGAAGATGAAATTTTAAAGATGAGCATATTAGCTTGGTAGATCTACAGTCTTAGTCCTTACTCATTTCAACTTCAAGCATAATATTATAATTTTCTATAACCGTGTTTTGTTATTATTTTTTTTTACTCAAATGATTTTGTGGATATAAATTTTTATTTGTATTTTTAAAAAATGTATTATGTAGGATGTAAATTATGTGAAATGTATTCATCATCATTATCATCTGCATCTTTATTATTATTATTATTATTATTATTATTGATAAAATATTAGTACTATAGGGTCTTTTATTATTAATAATATTATTGTTACTATTTTTATTATTATTGTATTATAAACATCACATTGTCATCATGATCACAACTCATCATTTAATACTTAATATTTCTTTTATCACATATGTGTTTTAAATTTATATGATATAGACTCTATAGACTGTGGGCTTAAAATGTCACCATGCATCTCTTTGAAAGTTGGACAACCATTTTTTACCTCTATATACTTTCAACTATTTTATTGATCCTAATTTTTTCGCTCTCAGTTTACAAAGAGACACACATGGAGGAGGAAACTAGAAGAACTACCAGAGCAAACGGAACCATCCTGTTCTTCCCCTCAGCGCACTGCTACCGATGAACGACGGCCCTGGAGCACTCCTGTAGCTAGCAGGACCAGTATGGTGTCTGCAGGTAGCAATGGGTCGGCACTGGACCAGACAACAAAAATACAGAACTGGTTGTGCCAGAAAGCTGTCAGACATGTACAGGTAGGATTATGACTCTTGAATTTATACAGGGATATTGCAATTGCAAGAATGGAAGGGGGGGGGGGGGCAGGGGATCAGATTGAATTTAATGGCAAAAAATGTTATATTGGGCCACAAATAAAATAAAATACAGAAAAACAAGTAAAGCAGCAAAAAAATACACAGGATTAGTAATTTACCTGTTCAGGAAATCTACATTTAAAAAAAGAAATACAAAGAAAGAGATCTTTTTTTTTATTGCAGCTGTCATTTTAATGTTTTACATTTATTGTTTTAAAGAAGTATTTTTAAAAGGTGAAGAGTCTTTGTGAGATATTGCAAAATTGTATTACATCATACATGTACATTAAAGAATACTGTTTGCTTTTATTTGGTTACATTCCTGTCTTTTTCATGTTTTTGAGCTTATTCTTGCAAAAATTACAACACATGATACATGTATATTTATGAGAATACAGAAGTTGTAATTGAAATGTATAATATGTCTAATGCATAGACAAATTAAATAGTAGGTCTAATGTGGTGATCATCATTAGTTTTGAGAGTGAATTCAGTGTGAAATTATTTGTATTGTGGTCATTAAGTGTTAATGCTCAAGATAATGTGTGACAGTAAAAAGATACCGATCTTAGAACAAGTTAAAATGAAAGTTTTATTTGTAATATTGAAATTATAAAAAATGAGGGAAGTGATGGCGGGAGGAAATACATGCAGGGAGATTAGAAAAAAGTTCTGCACTGTGTACATGTATGTACATTTGATTTGTGTAAATCAAAGAAGACCCTTCAAGTATATTGCATTCTTTCACATATATATACAAATGGTATCACACATTTTTCAGGAAGATTCTAATGGTATTAAGTCAAGCTCCCTGTTATCTCTTCAAGCCATTCGAGAGAAAGAGTATTTGCTTGCTTGACAAAAGATGTAAAGCTCTTTATTTGCTTAGAAGTGGAGAAGGTACTTCTGTATATTCAGAGGATTTAGATAGAGAAGAAAGGTGTTGTGTACTGTTTGGTTGAGATCACCATAGCTGCAAAGAATAAACTAACTGATTTCATTTTTGTATGTGTGGAATTGCACGTATGAAACACTGAGAAAGATGGAGCATACATATATCTTTGTTCATATATTAGACAACGGATTTGAATCAATAGCTATTTCTTAAGACTTTTCCATCATGTTCTGGTCATTGCATATGATTACTTGTTCTTGTAATCAGAGTTTTGGTGTTTTGATTTCCTTTCATTCACTATAATTTTTGCCTTTTTGGGGAAAGAAATTCAAAAGAAGAAAGTTGTTACCAAGTGAAAAAAGTCATCTCTTCTCACTAAATCTGAATATATTACGTTTACAATTTCCAGTAAAATGGATTCTTTATCTGCTTGGCAAGGTGGTAATGTTTCTGCCATTATGACTGATTTGTCAAAGGAAGTGATTAAAATTCACAATTTAAAAAAAACCAAACTTTCAAAATTCAAAAGCCATCAAACTGAAGTCAGTCAAAAATTGTGCGTCTTTGTTTTTACAATTTATAGAAAATAAATGATCAGTGAGTAGAAGTAGATTATACATTTCACGGATTATGAGAATATGCTTGGCTGATGTGACAATTCTGTATGCAGACTTTTGTTACTTCTAAATTAGTCCTCTGGAGAGCTATTTATCTCGACCAAGAGTACCCTTTGAGCTGATTAATTGACCTTTTGTTTCTCAAGAACATTCTTATTGAATGTGGTTCCTTTTGTGGCACCAACATCGATACCCTGCTATTGTTGTAATCCTCTCGTAAAAAATGACTTTGGCATCTCAATCAATAGAGTACATTATTCCATTTACGCACATCAACCAGCAGGAGGGCAGACTATTTGTCATTGAGGGGTAAACATGGAGAGGAGACCCTGTGTTGAGGGGGAAAATTGATTTCTGTGACAATTCACCAAGGGCTGTTGAACATGAATAGGAATTTCTTAGACAAGGGGGAATGTTTCGCGGAACAAAAGACAGATCTATGAATGCTGTGGAATAAATGTGTTGTACATTGTATGTCTGGTGTGGGGGTAGAAATGCAGCAGTGAGAGAAAAAGAGATAGATAGATAGAGAGAGAGAGAGAGAGAGAGAGAGCAAGAGAAGAGAGAGAGAAGAGAGAGGGAGTAGAGAGAGAGTAGAGAGAGAAAACTAGAGGAAGAGGGCAGGAAATGGTGAGAAAGAAGGAGAAGCAGACAGAGAGAGAGGGAAAGAGAAAGAGAAAGAGAAATGAAAGTGCACAGAAAAATACTGGATTGGATAAAGAAAGAGATTCCAAAGTGAATAATAAGAACTATTAATTTGATGAGGAGATAAGGGGCACTGAAAAAGATAGAAGGAGAACTAATGTACGTGTATGTGGAAAAGAGAAGCGGCAAACAAAAAAAAAAGAGCAAAGTACAATCGCAGATCTCAAAACCTACATGTACATGTATGAGTAGATCTAGCACTATTCTTATCTATTAAAGACAGCTAATTACATGTATGGTGTACGTGATACTTGTGCTATTTGTAGATTCATGGATGGGTTCTAGAAGAGATAAAAAGCTATTCAATTAAAACAAGAGTCATCATTAGCTGCAACAGGGCTCCACTAAGCAAATATGGTTTCCTAGCAGGGTCTGTGTTTGTGGAAGATGTTGCCATGGTGATAAGAAAATACCTAAAAATTTTGACGCTTATTAGACTCATAACAATAGTAATATTGCCTGAGATGCAATCAAATTCATGTGCAAGCTATTTTTATATTTGTTCGAGTTTTTTCATCATGCTCTTTCTAGATTTGCAGTAATCCCTCATTTCACTGGATTTGAAAAATAACCTTTCCCCTCTTGTCCATTGATTTTTCTTTTTGTGCATGCAGGAGAAAGCAGATCCAGAGTCAAAAGAAACAAAGAAGATGTACATGGGTGTTTTAAATACAGAGAAAACATTTGTCAAAGTAAGTAAAACATAATTATTTCACAATAAAAATATTCAGTATAGCTAGGGATATAGATACATGTAGTTCAATATATATTTGATAGTAATGATTAAGATATGTGTGTACTGGTACTAGACATGTAATGGATATTATATGTTGCAATCTCTAACATTAAGTGTTGAATATACCAACATTTGACTAATTAGGAAGAAAAAACAAATGAAATAAACATTATTTCAGTGTAAACAGCATGCATGAATGAGGAGAACCTTAATCATACAGAAATTTTCATGTATTTGCAGGCAATTAATGAAATGTTGTCTCATTATTTAGACCCCATAAATTCTGTGCCTGTTTTCAGATTTGTGATAAGGTTAGAAATTTAAAAGTCTGTCATGTTTTTTGGGGTTGCGATTCAACGCAACCCAAAAAATTAAACGCAAGTCCCAAATGCGTGATCCTGATTGGTTTTAAATCGATTTTAATTTTTTGAGTTGCTTTTCATTGCAACTTTTTATGCAAGAGGGCCCTGCATGTTCTTGAAAATTCGATAAGCTTAAAAGTAAGTTAGTAATTGAACAAACTTTTGATGGCGTTATCCTCTTTCAATTGGTTGATACAGGATGTAGATAACTACCTCATGAACAAAGCCTTCCTTGATCTCCGGAAGAAGGAGATGCTGTACAAGAAGTGGAGTGAGAAGATCTGGGAGCCGATAGATAGCAGCATTTACAAAGAGATGAAGAACTTCCCCAAGGTGGATAAGAGAAAGAGAAGCATCTACAAGGAATACCTCAGGCATGGCAATAAGAAGGTGAGAATAAGAAAATGGTAAAAAGAGTGTATAATACTTTCAGCTATAGCAAATAATGCATTCTCATTTTAAAAGAAACTATTCAATTCAATTCAATAATGGCTTTATTTGAACAATGCTTTGCAGCCATTGGCTGAATTGCGCATGTTTACAATAATTTCTCACGAAACAGTTCATAATATCATTTCATTATTAACAATTGCATTCAAATAACATCATATTGACTTCTTATTACAATTGAGAAATTAGAGCAATTCATTTCATTTAAACAAAAAAGAAATAGACGAATTAATGTAGAAAGTTAACATATCTATCATTGGGATAAAAAAAATTAAAATTTAATAAAAATTATTATTGCAAATCGACTTGAACAATATTATTTAATAACTTACATCATGACATAGTACTGGTATGAGGTAAAATGAATAAAACTAAAAGTTAAGAAGCTGTCAGGAAGTGCATACATGTACATGTGCATGTATCCTTATAATCAAGATACAAAAAAGGGGTAGTATTATTTTTGAGAAAAAGATAACCTTATCTTTTATTTTAGTGAGAGATCTGTAATTGCCATTACAAATTGAAAGTACATAGAATAAACACTTATTATGGTTACTTAGGGAGACGTCTCTCTGAACAATATGCATGTTCAGCGAGCTATGTTTTTACTAAATATAGATTTGCTATGACAATTAACATACATAATTTATACCCCTCACTGTTTTAAAGGATGATAATATTTTTCAGAACATTACCCCTAATTTCAATGATATACAGTAATCTTGGACATGTATCTGGTGATTCTTAAACAGTGATTAATGAATACTAAAGAGGGTCAAAGTCTGAGTTGTTTAGAACTGCATTATCATGTCAAATGAACATGAAATATTTATACCCAAATAATATTCTATACTGTATACTATACGGCCTCTATGTTCAATGAATCTATGTCACTTGCCTGGCTGACCTAAGTCTTCCTTCATTTTGTGCTTCCCAGGGATTTGTATTCCTAGATACCTATGACACAGAGGAGTATGATCCTATGAAGCTTGTAGTTCCTAGACCAGCTCCTCTTAAGATCCAGAGGAACACCCAGGAAGACCCGACATTGCAACAGGAACGTGAGAGAAACAATGAGGACAGGACTACCTTAGCTTGCCAAACAGGTAAATAGTATATAATAAGGCTTTAATACAGTGTGCACTGTGCAGTTATTTAAAACTTTACTATTCTTTTTCATGAACATTTGTAATCACCACAGTGTAATAAGGCATGTAAATGATCATTGATGTATTATCTCTATAGGTACATGTATTGTCTGCTGATAGTCAGAAATAGCCAGTAAGGTGTTAATTCTATATATAATTATATGAGTTAATGCCTGTCGGACTCTCATCAAACAATATATTCAACTCAATTTTGCTGTTGTTAATATATTGCATAGAAAATGAACCTGTTGTCTTCTTAGAAAAGTGGTAATAGATGAGCCCTGTGAATGCATAAAATATATATTTTTAAAAGAAGTATACCTATATGAAGTTGTTATCATATATTTGACTCTTCCTCTAATAAGTTGTACCTGACATTCTGCTCTTTGCAATGAATGTGATATTTGTTCACAAAGTTAATGAATGATTACCCTTTTTTTAACATGAATAGGTGAAGTTCTACCAGACAAAGCTGTAGAGCGCCATCGCTTGCCCCCTCTCCCACTGGTACCCCTTGGTCGTCATGGTACCGAGTGTGCTACTTGGCTAGCCATGCCTCTCCATGATATAGAAAGTCCTGTCAGGCTAGGAAGCAGGTATGTTTTGATCTTTATCATTCATTATTATTCATCAGAAATATATATGCCTAGAAATACATGTATTTATATTTTTTTGAAGGAATGTTAACATAGAGAAACCATACACTCTATGTTTCATTATATTACATGTGCAAATGTGCAATTTTTTAACTCTGAAATGATGAAATTATTGAATTAATGGAATTAATTGATTGATAAATGCTAATGCAGTTAAGAATGAGGAATATAATCCCCACACAATTGCAGTTTTTTCATAAGATAAACTCATTCTTATTCATGATGGCAAAGTAGTTCACAATATGCTTCCATGGAATGAAAGTTAAAATGATGAAATATATTATAAGGAAATGCTATCACTCCTGGGTTCAATATTGTGTTTGCTGTAGTTACATAATTGAATATGATAATTACTCGTTGTTTAGTTTATAACATTATATTGCAGCATGGTGGTATATACCACGATTATTAAGTCAAGAAAAGTAATAGTTTTTAGTAATCAATTTTTTATATTTCTCTTCACACAGGAGGAGAATGCATGGGGTATTCAACGACACCCATTTTAATTTCTCCCAACCCTTCTATGACCCTGAGAATGTTAGGCTACATCAACAAACGCTGCAGTCACCCAGTCATTCACAAGCGACAATCGTCTCATCATAATGCTGGATTATATGTTTGTTTTTTGTTTCAGAGATGAAATACTTTCTTAAAGTTTTATATGCAAAATGTTTAAAACTGTGCTCTGCTTTTGTTATGAAGTTGCAAAATCTGCTCTCCAATTTTCTTTTGTGTGTGTTTTTGTGTAAAAGAAATGCAAAATGTTTCATCTTGTGCTCTGCTTTTTGTGATAAATTAATAATGAATACATTCAAACATATTTTCATATATCAGTTTTATATGTCATTGCAATTTTCAGCCATATACTCTCTCAGCGGTACAATATTGTGCATTCATCATCATGAATCAAGATAGATTACATTGTGCTCAAAGAAGCTATTTGCTAAAACACATGAGGATTAGAAATTTACTGCATTGTTCAAGAGGTTTGTAAGAGACTCTGTGAAAGAATTTCTTGTAGCTCTCTTAGGATTTCTAGAGGAAGAATTGTACGTGATTAATTTGAAGTTCTTCATGCAAATTATAGCATGATCCGTCCATACAATCTGTTAGAAAGGAGCAAGATTCGTGCATTCCAATTTTTTTAATAATGTGCTAAAAAAAAAATAATGCTTGATGCAACTATGCAAATGGCCATAGTGTGCTGTAGTGCACAGCCAGTTTACATTAAATAAAGTACATAATACATTAGATGTGTGTAGCAAGGCTGCATTGGTTTATATATTATACTTTCTAGATTTTTGAAATTGCCGGTGATTTCTATTTAAGAATGTTATCCGAATTCTGCATTTGAAGGACATTTAAAGGTTGCAGTCATTTTTAAAGTCAGAAAATCGTCTTCTTAGAATTTGCAATAAAGGAGAGGATTAATTAGGATAAAATGAAGCTGTAACAGACTACGATGAACAGCAGGAAGGAGTCAATTAGTCAATCCTATAGGTTTTGTAAGGATTCAAAATCAGTCCAAAAATGCTGTTTGTATCAGCAGACTTTAAGAGCCAGACGAACAAACAAAAATAAAGTGTCTTGATTTTGAGAGAGTGAAATGCCTTGCACGTTGTATCCAAATATGCACAAGTGACCTTTGATTTATGCAATTTCTTTTGCTTTTTTAAAATGACTTAGTATGAAGATTTTTTGTTATATATTGTGCTAGAGAATTTAATGGAGTTATATATATATGATTTTAGAGTAATGTGAATAATTGTGATATGAAATTAGGCATCTTAAATTAAGAGAATGTGTGGGGAAAAACAGTGAGAGAGATGGAAAGAGAGAGAGAGAGAGAGAGAGAGAGAGTTGGAAGAGAGAGATAAGAGAAATATATGAGAGAAATGTTCAAAAACAATGTTATTTGACATGTAGCTGCACAGATGAGAGCTAGAAATATAAAATGTCATGTTTTGTATGATTTGGTATATCATAGAATGAGCTTAAAAATTTCACATTCTTATACATGTACATTGATAAGCTGATTTCCAGAATTATAATTTTTTTTTTTAATTAAAAGATAAATAAATGATATTTTGCAGACAATTGAATTCATCCCCCACTAAGACATTATTTACATGTCAACCGTATTTTAAAATGGTTCTGTTATCCAGATGTTTATGAAAAAAACCTATACAAACATTGTCACATCAAGGGTATGAAAATTTGAAGTCGTGTGGTAAATGTCAGAGCATAACTTTCCATCCAATAAACTGACCAGCGGTATACATTCAGCTTGTTATTGATTGTAACATAATGTACTGCTATTGAAGTCACAATGAATGTACATGTATGTTTGGGGCAAGAGGAAACTAGATTTCCCTTCATGGTCATGTTGATTGATCAGTTATTAAATTCACCTGCCAAACGGATGCCACCAATCTGTCAGCATTCACTCTTGTAATTGATCGCATTAGTATAACCTTCTGGAAAGTTTGTACCGGTTGCTATGCATTCAAAATATAAACATTGAACAACATAATATACATGTAGGAAAAAGGTCGATTAGAGTCATTGTGCCACCAACTTGTCTGTTGGGAGACAGAAGGGCGTTAACTTTTATACAGAGCAGATGCCCTTATGGCTCTGAACAGATGTTATACATGAAGCAGTTTTTTTGTTCTTTGTCGATATATGACAACCAACTAGTGTTAGTTGGTTTTAAGCTGGGATTTTAATTATATCATAGGAAATAGCATTTAGTCACTTGTGTATGTACGTATAAATCAATAATTATTGATGGATAGTGATATATATGTAGAGTATTGAAATAGTTGCACCTGAATAATTAAAATGTGTGTACCGATGGTGAATATATGAATGTCACATTTGAAATGAAATATATAACATGAAAGAAAACAAACTACATTAGCCAATCATGACTTGTCTATTTTGTTATTGTGCTTCCTTTTCTGTGGATAATTCTTATATTAAACTTCATACCCCTTGTCACACTACCAAACCAACTCCAAGCTAATCGATAATCAACACATTTTAGGCCATTCTTGGTAATGCCATATTTTGTTTGGTTCATTGTTGGTCTGGATTCGGTCCTGTCGGTTTGACTGGAGCATTGGGGAATCAATATCTCTTTGAAATCGAGGGATAAGTTGGGATAGGGGAAGAGGGGTATGTGTATATTATGGGAAATTAAGTTGTGTAATGGAGGCATTTGGACGTTATTGCAGATTTCATTTCCCCGTGTTGAAAGTTGTTCGTCAGTGATTCTGTTTTAATACTGGAATGAATTATTTTCAAGCAATGTATCAAATCGTTTGTTGAATGTGAGAAGGGTATTAACTTTACATAAACTGTATTAACATCCTACTGGCTCTCGGCAACTGAAATGTCATAACATGTATCTTACTTTTTAGAATGAAATATTTTGATATCGTCATCTTCACAATCTCTCTATACAGTGGAACCTCGTTATAACAAACTCTTTGGGACCAAGGAAATTACCTCTTTATATCGAAAACTTGTTATATCAGGGCTAAAAAAGGATGGAATACAAAGAAGTGGGATGGGCAAAATCCCCTTGTTATAACAAGAGTTTGTTATAACAGCGTTCTTTATGACAAGGTGCCACTGTATTACCCTCCAACTTGTTCTCCATTCAACCCCACATTCAAATGCTTTATGACTCTAGTCTAAGTGGTAAAAAAAAGAGAAAGAAATGCCATTAAAAAACAAACTGCTTTACATCAGAGCAAGTCAGCCATAATTTAATCCTCTATATAGTATACTATCTACAATCTGGAATAAGAAAATGTTCTTTCACAAGGCAGTTTATATACATTCAAGTGTGACACACTTCATAAAATGTTGAATCAACTTACATTACTTAGTTAATATTTTTTGTATTACTGCAAGTCTCACAATAAGTATTGTTAATGATACTTCCTTGCAAAAGTTTTACTTCATCGGCTGTGAAATGTCCCATTCCTGATGTCAACATCACTAATATTTTGGTGCAGAAGTGCCTGGACACACCTAACAAATATTTTCTTTTTATTTCATCAGTTAAAATAACTTGAATACAATATCAACTCTACATAAATTGCACAATTACCACATGGTAGACATTCCTAATAAAACAATTATCACTAATGAATGGAACCAAGCTAGCTGTGTCATCAAAACTGATACATCAGTCACACTGTTTCCATACTGACTGATTCTTTGCTAATAGGTGTAATGTAATTTTTTGTTCAGTGTGACTGGTATCACCTACAATGAGTCAACACAGCCACTGTGTGACTAATTACAATTCTATTCAACATCATACTGAACACATTTCGAGTCTGCTTTGCAATGAACTATACATTTCCCTAAATAAGCTTGAATACTATGTGCCAACAGTTGATTTAAGGTGGAAATATATATTTGAAATAAAATATGTATCATCCCTGGTATGAAAATAGCCCATAATTTTTTGATTGCTCAAAAACTGGTGCAGTATTCTGAAAGATCGCTTAACTTTCATTCTAAATTGCCTTGTAAGTCTCCTATTTAACTGAGCGCTTATACACTAGGCTATAATAGACCTTCAAATTGGTATTCTGAAAGCTCACTTAGCGCTCATTAAGTCCCGCGCAGGTCTCGCGTACTCAGAATATGCTCCTCCCCTTTTTAGTCCATTTCCACCAATCAGATGCGCTGTTAACAAAGAAAACCCCTAATACATGCAATTCACATTCTGACTATTGGAAAAGAATAGCTTTTTTCAGGTGAATATAATAGTTTGTCACTAGCCAAAAGTGTATAAATTTGAATACATCACGAAAATGGCCTATTGAACGCCAAGTGAGCTTTCAGAATATCGCCCCCTGTACAAAACATTGCTTCATTTAGTACATGTATAATAGATATCTGCTAATTACAATTTTTATCTAAAATGGCAATTGATTCTCAGTCTTCTATTGAAATTCAATTTAACTTCCATTAAACTTCATATAGTAATGAACATTCCATGCATTTTACATTCCAAATAACACCAATAAAATCTGATATAAAAGTACACTCTTGGTCAATGGAATGCTTCGATGAATGATTCAGTTTCATGAACCAGATGAAAAGTTCACAGGCATAGGTGCACGTCACATGAGAAACACACTTCCTATAGATAAATTTCTAGTATTCCTAGTATAACTTGGAACCAGCATATATTTTAAAAACTTCTAAATTGCAATTTTCTCTAACATGAAACAGATTTCCCTAGCAATCTACATGTAGATAGACACAAATGATTTATGCTCTATGCAGTACAAACAGCAGGACTTCAATTGAATACAGATAAAAACCCAATATCACCACCAATAATAATAAAATAAGACTGGTAACTTTCTTTACAGCCACCTCCCCCCTAAAATAAATATTATAGAAAAGTCTATGATCAGATATAAATGTAGCGTTAAATTGGACGGAAATCTCTAAAGAGCAGATTAACGAATACGATAATGGCATCTACAGTTGATTTGTTTGTTGTTAATCATTTATTATTTGGCTAAAAATGTACATCAATTAAGGAAATATTAACATGAAAAGCTGATACATGTGTTTCATAAAATATTCTATTACCGCTTCACAAACTTAAATAAGAAAAGATTTCTAAAAACTTTTCGCTTTCATTGACTAGTTCTTGTCACTAAGCATATTTCTAATACCATCTTCTAACATTCTTGCGTCTGCATGAGTTTGGATTGTCATTGCAACTGCATCAAAATAGGAGCCTGATACAGGAATTTCCATATTATGGTTTATTTCAAACATAATTTTTCAGCAATACATACAGTGCTGAAATTGAAAGTAACTCTCATTTGGCATGAGTTGAGACGATGTTGGAGCAAATGGATCCACATTATGTAGAAACATGTAACCAGATTCATAAAATAACAATCATACAAAGAAATGTTTGAATTAGCCTAATATATGAACATTCCATTCCCTTGTTAAAATATTAAACCATCATACTGTGTTAAACTTAAGTCCACTGATTCAACCTGGTATGCGTACACAAGAGTCCCCAGGGTCACTAAATGTTCATGTCGCGAAAGTTTCTGATTTCATGTTACAAGGTGGTGAATAGGCAACTGATAATGAGGCTTAAACCCACTGCAATGAATAGGCACAAGATTTGGTAACATGCTATATCCAGTGCCTTTGTACTTCTATATCATCTGTTTAGAGCCATAAGGGCAAAAAGTCCCATCCTTTGTACAGAGATAATGCCCTTCTGGCTCCAAACTGACAGTATATAATTTTACTCTCATTAGCAAAGCATGTACCACAGCAATTGCATAACAAGAACAATTGGCACACACTGCAAAAGGCAGAATCATAGCTTTGTGAATAAATGCCTACATGACATTTCATTACAAAGGGTTCATGATATATAAAGACATAATTCTGAAAGTCTAAGAAACTAACTTCAAATTGATGGTACTGCCAAGGTCCACATACTGTCCCTTTACAAGTTGAGATTACCAAACCCCTAAGCATAATTATGAAGACTATCTCAGGCAGTAAATTTTGGGCTTGCTGAATACAGACTTACAGAAACTGTCCATCGGGATGACTACCAAGATCACCCACAAGAGTTCTTGTACTGTAGGCTTCAGCAGGTTAAAATCTGTGTGAAACCTGGTACAGGGATTGTGAGCTACGTGGGGGTCGACCCTGGAAGCCTACTGTAAACGTATTTGGACCCAGGACGACCAACAACGGAAGGAAACCTATGTAATGAATAAGAGTGTGGTTAAGCAAGATGGCATTTGTGACAGAAGCAAAATCGTCACTTGATGAGCCATGACTGGCCGTAACTACTGGGTACAGTTAATCTGCAATCAGAAACCATAATTTGACACTTCATTAGAATATGTTGTGTCTCTGGTGGAGCCCAGCCCAGCTTCCTACTGGCTGTGTCAGGAGTTGCTTCAGTACAGGGCATTCAAACTGAAGTCTTCATAGTGTCCTAATTCAGACCCTCTGTTAAGCGCTACAACTGGCAAGGGTTTGTGCCTGCAAACTAGAGCAGAGTATGCTTGCTGTAGGCAACCCTGAACGGGTAACTATGAGCTGGAATGGAGTGGATAAGATCAAGGTCCAGCAAAGCAGCACACATGACAGAATTTTACTACTGAGTAGCGAAAGCTTGTCGCTAGTGATCATGGATGGATAACCATGAACAGGAATGTAGAGAATAAGATCAAGGTCTAGCAAAGCAGCATTCATGACAGAGGCAACATTAGCTCAGAAGCCAGGAGGAGCCAGAGGAGCAAGACAACTCTATCTGGCCCCCATCACTGATGGGATTTCTACGTTCTCTTTCCTTCAAGGAGGTCTGCTCATCTGTGATGTCCCATCCTGATACTGCTCCTGTCAGCAGACTGAGCCCTCATCCTGTGACTTGGTCTTGTGACCCCACTCGCCCCGGGTCGCGAACTCATGGGTCGGTGACCCCTGAAACCTGCATTCTGAAGTGATTAAGAAAAAGTATGAACAAATTTTAAAAGGGATTTATGATTACATGTATATGCTGAGGTTATAAACATTCATAACTATGAAGAGAAAGAAATTTCTCACAACTGTTAGGATAAGTGGAGAGGAAAGTGTTCTAGAAGCGAGAGTAATAATAAAATAATAGTGAAATTCTGATCTTGTATAATGCACAGTTCATTATGATATAATGTCTCTATGCACCTCCAAAAGAGCTTTCAAAGTTTTTACAACACTATTAGCAATTCTTCTCCACTTGTAAATGCAATCTAGATGTTAAGAGATACTGAATCAAATGTTAAGTAATAACATCATTACATAATGTATGGTTCCTCAATAATTTTCTTTCACTTACAAGTACAGTGTTCATAGATGTTAAAAATAGTATAATAAGCTAATGTATATAGATTGATGCATCATCCTGTATGGTATGCAACACACAAAAACAAACAAACTTAACCAATCCTGTGACATTCTAACATGCTACTAAAACAATATTTAGACACAAAAGAATTTACGCAACTGAAACACTTTCTCACAGGCACGTAACATAACAGTAAAATGGAAAATACTGAATGAAATATTTCATGCTCCCTCTAATTAATTAAAGAAAATGATGATGTCCAAATGAAAATAAATTTGTGATGTTATCAACTTTACATATTTATCAAAAAGTGGTGTTCATGTAGGAAGAAACTAAATTTGGAACCATACTGGATCAGATTGAAGAAGATTTGGTCTCTGACCAACAATATGACAATATATTGTATAGATGACAGAAAGAAAAAAAAAAGAAGAGATGTCAAACAGCTGAAATACAATTATCTATAATTAGACAAAGTCTAAAGACAAACTTGTGAGAGACTTGCATCAAGTAATTTTTTTCTGACAATTTACACAAGGATTCTATTTGAAAATGTGGAAAAAGAAAAACTACAATAGCTATTAAAATAATAGAATACTACACAGAACTAGAAGAGAAATAAAATTGGCTATGACTAACGTGCACTACATGTACCTGTACGCAAATACATTCATGAGGGGCTTCACAAAGGGACAGTACTATATGATTATTACGATGGCCGATTTATGACTCAATAAAAAGCTTACATTCGAATCATCTAAGTCTTCTTTGAGGGTTTTCTAACGAGGATAACAATGAAAGGAAAAATGAGCTAGAGATAAAACATACAATGCCATGAATTGTTCAGAAATCATACAAGGTATTCTTTTTGTAAAATACTGTACAATTACAAATACGGGCTATGAACACTGAAAATACATAGAATGAAATGTCAATTAAACTGCACTATAAGGGCTACACGGTTGTGTAAGTTTTAAATTTCAATAGGCCCACAAAACTCATACAATGTTATATACAGAGTGCACATGCTTATAAGATTAGGACCCTGTTTCATAAAACTTTTGTCAATAACAAGTTACAATACTTGATATAAGCTACTGAAATAATTGCATTTGATTGGCTATTTCAGGGATGTAAGTGGGTAGCAAAAAAAAATCCGGAAAATATTTGACGAGCACAGTGATTCAGTCAAGTGTACGTGTAGGTGTTGGTGTGAGGAGACCCCCCGAAATTTTAAAGCTAACACATACATGCACATACATATAAAACAGAGAATACTCCGGTCTCCGTTCGCATCCTTCTCCTCTGTCTTTTTCCAAGTCCACTTATTCTTGATTCCTATGTCGATTTTCGCTATATTTGCAGTCCTGTCCACTTCCATTTTGATTTTTTAATTCCAATAAGAGGCACAAGAAAATCAGGAAACGAAGTCGAAACGCTATCACAAAGTCGTGAACTTCCAAGTATCTGTGCAGTATGCGATGCGACATCGACAGTACACAATACACAGCGCATCGCACTGTGCACGTGTATGTGTGTATATTAGTGTGCTAGCGCTAGCTTCGCCATGCGGTCGTCCTGACAATGCACATTCCAGAACGCTTAGTCTCATACATCAGCCACTTTTCCTGTCGCCGCACGTTCAAAATACAAAATCATTACGTGGCTGTTACGCAAATTTTATTAAAGCGCATGGTTTTACAGTCCATAGCACTTGTCCACACATACTCGTTACCAGGATTTTTATACAAAATTCGTGCTGTGCGTACGAGAACCACTTCACGCTATAATTAACATTCGTATGAAACGGCCAGTAAAAGACTATATTTCATTTGGGAGGGTTTTTTTTCCGCCACTAGGTTAATGCACACGAAAGTACGATAATGCCTTCAACACCTAACATGTCACAGAAAAAAACCCGGAAATATTTCTTTGATTTTAAAAAATCCGGAATTCCGGAAAAATCCGGAAGTCTTACATCCCTGCTATTTAGCTGTGATCAAATTTGTCATAGAAATGTGGCATTTGTTATTGACAACAAGTTCTATGAAACGGGGCCCAGCTGGTGGTCTAAATGCTGATGGGATACATCTCAAAATGTGAAATTTAAATAAGAGCTTAGATAGCAAGAAGAGGAAAATTACTTACTAGATTATCATCTTTATGTTAAGATGCAATTATGTAGTCTCTAAAATATAATATCTTACATATTTCATACCTCTTGACAGAGTGGAGAAAGTCACAGGAATGATAACTTCTCATCGTATTAGATTCATTATTCTAGCATCACTCCGTGTGCTCTGCATGCAACTCACTAACATGTAAATAATACACAGGTTACATAAATAATTCAATGGACTCTTGGCTAAAGCTGAGGATCCACTATCGTCTTTCCTTACATGAAATGCTAGGAAGAAGACTCTAACAAGAGTCATTTTGGGTTCAAATTTTGACCCTTTTTACGATCACCATCAGGAATTCAATCTCTTGAGTGTATAAAATGGGATTACATGTACACTGGGGAACTAACATACTGCATGTACAATATACACAAACATACAATATTTAGTTCCTGATGATGATAGTAAATGAAGGGTCAAAATAAAACTCAAAATGCCTCTTGCGAGAGCCTTCTTTCTATGTCATATGTAAGATTGATCTGTGAATCACTACTTACATGTTGTGGTGGTCTGGGCGGCATTACTGGGTAGATGGGGGAGAAGGACCCATTCATATCAGCAGTCACAGCTACAAATACAACAGACGATAACAACATTTTGGCAATAAGATAAGATAAATCATGATAATTACACAGGCTAATTGATACATGTATCATAGGTAGCTTGCACCAGATACAGAGCTTAAATACAATAGACAATAACACTATGAATAAGATAATAACAACAATGTTTACAAGGATTTATATCCACTTGGCAGCTTGCACTACAAATTATTACACATTTACCCCTTGGACGAACATGTAACAATGCTCCGATTCCAAGCAATACCATGGCTAACGTGCCATATGTATGAAACATTTCCTACATACATACATGTGGCAAACTGTGACAAAAGACACATAGCAACCCCCCCCCCCCCCCCCACAAAAAAAAAAACAAAACAAAACAAAACAAAACAAAAAAAACAAAAAAACAAAAAAACAAAAAAAATTGTTTATTTTCCCAGTTCCTTTTTACTTCAGGACTGTATTAACTGAAAGTCAGGACCCATATTCATAACCTTACTAGGACTAGGTGGCAACCAGCCATGTAATGTAGCCTATGCAATTAGTTGACAACTACATGTAGCTTTAATAGTAAGGTTTTATGAATATATGGGCCCAGCTGTTTATAGGAGGCTACAATTAATTTAAAGTAAATTGTGAAAAGGATATATAGATTAGCTTAGCAGTATTCACATTATCTGTCGAGAGCCATATGATGTGAACTCATCCTTTTACAAAGAGTGATCACCTTCTTTCTGTCTCTCCACAGACAATGTTACACATGTGTTGAAGTCTGGGATATCCCATGAAACCTGACAGCCACGAGACCAACAAAGTCAGTCTGGTGAACCCTCAGAAAATTGTCAGAAGGCCTAAGAGACCGACATTGTTGACCTAGTGGGCCTTCGGTCTTGTGGGCTGTAGGCATTATGATTATAGTCAATATTCCTGCATTTCAAATAAGCAACTAATCACATTTCAACCCACATTTTTTCAAAGAACTTACTCTTCAGTCTTGCATTCAGCCGATCTAAAGACTCCAATACCTTGGCCTCCTCGATGGAAAGTGCGCTTGGATGTACTGAAATCAAGCAAATCATTTTTTACATATTTAACAATGTTTATGATTATACAATCTTTACCCCCAAAGAAAAGCGAACAATATTTATTTTTCAAATTGAGAATCCTCCCCATCAGCTGTAAGATTAGAATGCCAAAGGATGCAACAGATAAATTCAAAAGGGCATTTATTCAAAAGCGAAACCACATTAATATACAAGCTAAGCAAGTTTTATTTGTGTGAGAGGTTAGTAAAGGAGTAAGAGGGTATTTTAAAGAGTCTTTGTTATTACTTTTCTGCTCATGATGAACTTGATGATGGAGTCTAGGCTGATCTAAGACAGCTGCAATGTCAGCATCATCAGCATTCTGCTGCACCAACTGCTCTGCTTGCTGAAATGCCATCAGACTTTCTGTAACTGTGAGAGAAACAAAAATTAAATTTACATTTTTAAAAACAAAGAGTAGCAACAATCCAATTGCTTCATTTGTTAGCAATCAAGCAGTCCACTTCCTCATGCTTTAACAAACATATGTTTCATGTATATTTGCTACAATGTAATTGACCACATGTGGAGTCTCTAGAGGACTTCACAAATTTATGGATACTACAAATTATACATTCTCAATTATACAACAAATTATACAAACTACAAATTATACAAATTATACATTCTCAATATATCAAATGTCTGGTTTTCTTCCCAATTAAATGAAAAAAAATAAAGGCTGCATGAACTTACTGTCTGGATTGTGTTGCTGGGCTACAGTAGCAGATCTCCCTGGCCCCTGTTGGCTTTGCTCAGGTCCTCGCTGTCCATTAGCCCTTGTTGCACTGGAGCTCCTCACATGAGGGCGCCGTTGCTGAGTCGACTGCTGAACTTGCGTTCCTGAATCACTGTTAGTTCTATAACGAGGGACGATGATCTGCCTTCTCAGAGTATCATTATACTGGCTGAAGCGCGGTTTGTTTGAAGGTGGAGCGACTCGAAGGTTGGCCGTTATCCTCTGATCATGGTGTTGGTTTGTACCTGCTGATTGACGCGTGTTGAGTGTCTGAGGCACATGACCATTCTTTTGATCGACACCTTCTTCATGTGTATGCAAGCAAGTTCGAACTTTATCCCACAACCAGTTGATTTCGTCATCTGTGGGTGTCTTGTCTAATCGTATTCCATTCTGAACAACAGGGGCCTTGTCGGCAGCAACTTTATCTTTCTCACTCACAAACTGTTTAGTATCCTGGCCAGTTGGAAACCGATTATTTTTCACTTGCACGCTACTTTTACCCTTTGCACCATTTACACTTCCAGACTTCGGCCTAGGTGGAATGCCTGTAACAACATTATCAGTCTTACTACCTAACCTTTCTTGTACAGTTCTAGCATCGACACTCGATATGATTCTTGGCTTGCGGGCAGAAGGAGTTGTGCTTTCAGCTGTTGCTTGTGTCTCTACACTCTCATCATCACTGTAGGCCAAGTCTGTCCAGCGTACACCTTTCTTTGGTGACTTGATTCCGCTCTGTTTGCCCATCTCCAGGCTGTCCTTCATGATGGCCGCTGCCAGTCCTTTTGCCTTACGATCTTTGGTAGGGGTTTCACTCTTGCGGCACTTAAGGATACTCTTTGGGGGCGACACAATTGCAGGTTCTTCTTCCTCTTCTGCTTTGATGTCTTCAGGTGCCATCCTTTCTTGAGGTGTCTCCTCAAACCTTCTGTCATGAGGAGGATGCGGAACAGCTGAACCTACATGTACTCTTCCATACGCATCATTCGCTTTTATGGCAGGAGTTGACAGAGCACTTGAATTTTGTGCTTCAGGTTCTTGAGTTCTTGCTGCATATGATACTGCAGGTGCAACGGTAACTGCAGTAGCCGTTGTCCTTGCTGAATATGGCCTAGATCTTTGACTTGTGTTAGCTGTTGGGGCACTTACATGTTGGTGAATAGGAGGTTTACTGGCTTTGGAGGTTGACCAAGCCTGAGCTGTTCCACTCTTCTCTTGGCTGCTTTCATTATTTACAGTTTTCTTTTCCATTGTACCATTCTGTGTAGCATTCTGGCTACCATTCTGTGCACCATTGGCAGCACTGTGAGTAGAAGCATTGCCAGTTGACACAATCCCATTGAAGGCAACCCCATTAAATCGCACCCCATCATAAACTTGGTCGTTTCTGGATGTAGTATTTGGAAAAGTCCTGTTTGCCTGCTTTGGGTCTTGTTTTTCTTGAGTTTTTTTGTCATCACTGCCTCTCATCAGGACATTATTGTGATAAAGACTGTAATTACTGGGATCTTTCTTTATCTCTGAATGCCGTGAAACATTGTAGCCATTTGAAACCTGCATGCCATTCGCAGTACCATAACCTGAAGAGGAATGTGGCACATGTTGTCTGGTCCCATAGTTCTGTGTCAAATCTTCCCTTTCCTTTTTATGTTCTTCAAGACTATCGACACTTGATAAGCTTTCGCTCCGTTGAAGAACACTTCCACCAACTCCTTTATTGGCTTCATTCTGAATTGCTTGACTAAACTCGTGCAGAGTTCTCTGCTGCTGTTCAATGAGCTTTTGCTGTTGCTCCGCTATTTCCTGTTCAATCAGACTGGTCCTTGAGTCTGTTCTTCCTTGGTTAGCAACAGACTGCATGGCAGAGTGTGTTGGCTTCGCATACCCTCTAGACTCACTGCCAGCAGCAATGTTGGCATTATTGTCTACATAAGCTCTGCTGTAATTGGATGTTGTGGGGTATGTGGATGTTGGGACCATTCCATTTTGCTGGTAGGTTTGGTAGCCTTGCCCATACTTGAGGGACAGTGAAGACGGCACACCCACCATCTGAAGGACATCATCGAGTGAAGGCGTTCCACTTCCATGGCCTGTAAAATGATATAATCCAAAAATTATTCAAACTCAAAAACTACATACATGTAAATGTTGATACTACAGTCAATAACACTTATAATTCCTGTTGAAAGGGGGAAATAAAATTTAATTTCATAACCCATAACTTTTCTGAGATGTCAATATACTTCTAAATTCATCAGTATGTTCTCTTAAGTGATAAATAAGATATACATGTAAATTGTGGTCACATGTGCATATACAGCACATACTTCATAGTTTTACCTTAATCCAGCACAACAGTGTTTTTACATGTCATTTTCAAAGTGCTGCTGCTCAGTAAAGCATGTATGGATGGATGCCATCAAGGTATCGTTTAAAAGCATACTGCTTTTAGTTTATGGGAAATTATTTTCATAGTTTGGTCACTATAACCCTTTGTATAATTGTTTTTTTTTTTTTCTGGAATGCACTTTATATGTATATGTTTAGTTGTGCTTTCAGTTATCATGATATACAGCAAGTTTGTATTCATTTCGCTGGTCCAAACAACCTATCTAGTGAACTTTAAAGATAAAGTTCAGTTACATGAAATTACACTGTGAAAGAAATTTTCTCAAAGCTATTGGGAAAGGTTGGTAATGTCTTCATAAGAACTGATGTACACTGTGAGGTTTGAGAATCATCAAAATGATAAGAAATTGACCCAGTTTCACTGAAAAGCACATGCACTGTACACAGAAAAGGGTACATGGGACTGCTCAAACATGTGCATGAATGTTCAGCCCGAACACTTCAGCTATTTCTCTTCATATGTCGAATATGAGGGCATCTGATTTTTTTTTTTTTAATCCTTTTCAGGGGACATTTCTACTATGATGTTCTTCCAAACTGACATAAAAGAAATGAGAAAGCTCTCAAATTATTTCTCACCTTTCCCAGAACTCAACCTTCCCTTTAAACCAGTTACCCTTGATGTGTAATTGCAATACTAGAACTTAAGATTTTTTTTTCACTTTTAGTCCATCAAAAGGGACTACATGTATATGATTTTCTAAGACTAAGGCCAAAATTCACAAAGGAGGTTTAAATCTAATCCATGGTCTGAACCAATGTTTAAACCTCCAATATGGAATAAATGAAGAGTATATAAGCATTTACTGCCCTTTCATTGGACATGAGGCTGTGCATGCACACAGCATGCTCTGTCACACTTATGGAGGTTTAAACCATGGGTTAAGATAAACCTCCTTTGTGAATTTGGGCATTTGAGTCAGGTGGTGGGGGGGGGGGGGGGGAGAGGAAGAGAGTGACATACTTTTGGGTGAGTCCATGCAATAACCTCTGGCCATGTGGACATCATCATGCAGGGGAGCACCAGGGTAGGCTGGAGCTAAATTAAGATCATTTAAAGCAAGGTTTATGATAAAAGAAAAATATTAGTTGAACATGGTGCATGGAATGTGAGCAGGAATTAAAAGGGGGAGGGGAGGGTTCATTTCTTGCAGACTTAACATGAACTTTATAATCCAAAAATATATATATATTTTTTTTAATATTTTAAAATTTAATATTCATAAGGCAATTAAGAGTTCTGAAAACATTCATAACTTTAGGTGAATTAAAGCCTTCATGTCTGCTTCAACCTGCTTTGATTTTGAAGAGCAAGAATTACTGTATAAGGATTCTACTGCCAGTATGTAAGAATGGTGTGTTTGTAAACAGTTGTAAATAGTGCAGTTATTATTGATAGCTCAATACCTCGTGAAGTTAATCCCAGCACCAGCTTCATTTCAGGTTCGGTGTTGTGGCTGGTGCTATTTTTGCCCCAACACCAACACCAGCTTTCAACACTGAACTTGAATTCACCCAGTGTGGCTGCAAACTTCCCATGAAATATTCCTCATGAAATTGCACTTGAAAATTCCCATAACATCAGGGGCCCGTTGCACAAAACTTGCGTTTAATCGCAACTCCTAAAAATCAAACGCAAGTCCTTAATGCGCACTTCTGATTGGCTGAAAATAAAGTTGCGTTTGATTTTCCTGAGTTGCGTTCGAACGCAAGTTTTGTGCAACGGGCCTGATGTTATAAAATCAGCTGTTTTGGCACGGTCACAGTCTATCCTGTGACTGAGACCACTTCTACAATTAGGCCTGCAATGGTTTCATATAGAGCTTGCACAATACGACAGAAAACTCCTTTTGCAGTGTGGACACAATGTAGGAACTTCCAGGGTCAGGAAGATTTGACCCTTTTGGGAGGCTCTGGGGGCCAAACCCGGCAGCTTCATTCAAACTGACCAGCTTTTTGTGAATGACATGGATGGTCTAAGTAACTTTAAGCGGTCAAATCCCATATATTTTTATGTAAAAATGGGATGACTATTTTGGGACTGGCTCCTGGCCTAAGAGGGAATGTAACCTATTACCTGTGTGAGTGAAGTCATGATGATGTCTGCGAGCAGATCCTTTGTTCTGCCTCTGGAATCGGTTGGTAGCTTCTCTCTGCCTCTGTCGCCTCTCATCAAGCACTTCTTGCCTCCTCTTGGCCTCTTTCTGTGCCTCTAGCTTCTTCTTGGTTTCAAGAGCCCTGGAAAGACAAAAACACATTACACAAAAATATCTCACTATTCCAATACCTCCCCTTATACTCTTACGTGCTGATTAACAATACATTAGCAACATATAGAACAACATACACAGTAGCTAATTTGAATGGCACTCTGCAATGCAAAGTAAAGACCTACATACATGTATGAAAGTTTGTATCAAAGACTCAAAGTATAGCTTGTAAAATGAACCACAGCTATAGAATAATTATAATGGTATCCAAAACCACAAACTTTTATTTTCATTTAGAATTGTGATTGAAATAAAGCGAATACAGGAAATTAAGCTGAATGACAAAAGAGCAAGTAGAAGTATAAGGAGAAAGATTGTTGGAGAAAGTGACAAAGAATGAGAGACACAGAAAGACAGAACCATTAGTGATCAAGGTATGCTTCTCAATGATAGCTCAAGGTCCTTTGAATCATCCCCCTTACTTGCGTCTCCTATTGGTTTCCACTGAAAGCTTCTTGGCTCTGTCCCTGGCAGAAACCTGCTTGGCATGCTCTGCTCCTACATCTTTCATCCGACTCAATTGCTCTTGTTCCAAGATTTGATACTTCCTGTTGCTGAAGATATTCATCAAGTTAAGGAAACAAGACATGGAAATTGGATCATTGACAGATTCAATCTAGTTTATTCCCTGCCCCCTCCCCCCCCCCCCCCCTAACAGGCCTTGACAATATTAATATTTCAGTATTTCACTTCTTATCTTAAAAGGAGCGAAAAATCGCCAATCGTGGTGTTTTGGAGCTTGGGTAATATTCAGGAATCTCTGTACATCTTCGGTAAACGCATGAATTATCTGTATGCAGCATGCATTCGACTGAAGAAAGACAAACTGAACAACCCAAATGACAAACTACCCCACCCTCAATGGCAATTTTGTTCGCTGCTCCAAGATTGTTGTTATGCACGGCCTTGCAATAGAGACAAGCAAATGAAATTGAACGTACATGGATATCGAGCGGTGGCTCCCTTTAATACATGCATACAGATATTAGTATTTGATAAAACTTTAGAATGATGCAGTTAAAGCATTTCATCTAACAAAGAGAGATAAGTAGATTCTACTGTGTATATCTTAATAATCTTAATAAACTTTCACATTAAGCAAAATCTTGCACTCTGCACCCAAGCTCAGCAACTCACACACACTAAACTGTCTGTAAGAATCTTCAAACCTGAAGGAGGCAGACGTATCCTGAAGAAGAACTAACGATTCAAATTGATTCGAAGATCATAAAAATGACAACTCATATACAATGTACATGTACATGCAAGGTTCGAGCCTTTCTTCACACGATAATCTGCGCATGCCAAGCGTTATACGGAAGCGCTGTAAGTAACCGCATAGCGTTTTTGCCTCAGTCTCGCGACCTTTGAACCTTACTTGCCGACCCAGCATACATGTATCGGATAACTCAGCACTCTAGCATACATGTAGGAGGAGAGAGTAATTTCTCTGAAAAGGGAAGTTTTCATCTATTTTATCTAAATATGACCATCGCATGCACCAAATACATGTCTGAAGTATAGATCTAGGTCTTCAAAATGTCAACTTTTTCTGAAAACTTTGGGTTCAGTAAAGTACGGAGGCTTTTGACACTGATGGATGCACTTATCCAATAAACAAGGTTATAATAATATAACCTTGTTATGTATAGTCAAGCATTGTATTTCCGAACAGGATACGAACGTGTACAGTTAAGTTAGGCGCATTAAAATGGCCTAACCTTTCATACGCGTGCGACTACATGTATGCGCATGTTCTCCACACTATTTGACACAGAGAACAAAAGGCAGCAGATCAAAAAATGAGGCAAAAAAAAAACGTAAATGATATCTTATTTTTACATGAAACCATGAAAACGATTAAATAATTGATTGAAAAATCCCTTATTCTGAAAAATATCTCTATTGCCGATTTCAAAGACCTCACAACCAATCCGTTCCCGTCTAACATTTAGAGAGAGAGAGTGATTACTGCTTAAAGGAAACCAAAACCTAAGGAGAGAATCAATGTTATTTTGGAAAGTGAAAATTCAGAGAAGCACTTTACAAAAAGTTTCATTAAAATTGGTTAAAAAATGAGAGAGTTATGGAAGTTTGAAAAGTCTCATTGTACTTTCTATGGGGATCCTCAAATTGGGAAAATTGCTTCAAAATGGCTGATTTTGTGAACAACTCTCCATTTGTTTTGTACACAGATTTTCAGATTTTCCCCATTATCTCTCAGGGTGCTCCTTGTCTCCTCCTGAACTCGACATATGTGGTGTAAAATACATTTTCCCATTATATATGTTGAGCTCAGGAGATTAACTGCACCTTGAAAGATAATGGGGAAAATCTGAAAATCTGTGTACAAAACAAATGGAGAGTTGTTCACAAAATCAGCCATTTTGAAGCAATTTTGCCAATTTGAGGATCCCCATATAAAGTGAAACGAGACTTTTCAAACTTCCATAACTCTCTCATTTTTTAACCAATTTTAATGAAACTTTTTGTAAAGTGCTTCTCTGAATTCTCACTTTCCAATAACATTGATTCTCTCCTTGGGTTTTGGTTTCCTTTAACATGCATGCAGTGGCCGTTGTTTATATATTGGCAACCCTCGATATAAAGCATGTTCGTGTAGAACGTGCAATTGAACTGCAAATACGAATAACAAAAAGTGTGTGGGTAATATTTTTGTTGATTAGACTGATCATAATGAGGAAATTTCTCCCATAGGGGCACGTTTGGAAATACAATACCATTTTCAAGGGACCAAAACGCCGCGTCGTTGGGAAGGGGTTTGCTCGGAAGGGACTATCGTACTATTAATGTAAATCTACGTTGTCTTTTTAAAATTCTATCATCAACTTCTTTTTCTGTAGGACTTTGAGCATTCATTATGTAAGTTTTGACAGATATTCGTTTGGTATTTTATTTGCTATCGTTGATTTTCTGAAAAGTGTTCGGAAACTGGATCCACTACCATAGATCTACATCAGCCGTGCGTACGTGCACGACCGATGTGTACATGTACATGTAGATCTAAATTTATCTTAAGCGTCTAGAGAGCTAGAGTCTATTTTAAAATTGTACGCAAACCAGCGAGTAACACATTCGACAAAATTAATGCTAAATTAAAGTTTAGTTAACACTAACAATTAATGTTACTATTAACAAATAACGTCATTAAGACAGTGAGTCATGACTCGGTAAATTGAACAATGTTTTCTTTCTATTTAAAATTTAAGTTTGTTCATAAACATAACCAAAAAAAATAAAAGATTTTAAAAAATAGTCATAAATAAATAAATTAAATATGATATGTTCGACTCAGATTAAAATCCAATCTTAAATGTAGAAGATTTTGGGCTGGCAATCGTGTTCAGTCTACCAATTTATCTCGATCTATTTTTACAAAAAAATCACACATCAACAATCATTCACAGACACGGTGCTAGGAAGCAGCGCAGCTGCCCAGCCCCAGCCCACAGTCACAGCGTTCCGTTGCGAATGAAAAGGATACGAGTAATATCCTCGAGCTGGATCCGTCAACATTATGCATTCGTCAACTTGATGCTGTTAGACGAATTTTTCAGAATTACCATATTGCACATTTCAATATCTTCAGGACCAGTCTACTCCAAACAAGAAAAGCTAAGTGTTGCCGAAGATAATATACAAAACAGGTCACCTATCGTTGTTAAAATCCATACGATCGACGTCCATGTTGACTGTTTCCACAACTATGTTATGCAAATGAGATGACGTATGTTATTTGTTCACACGCCATCTGCGTTGAATGTCAGTCAGTATGCAGCCAAAATCATCTCGGTATTATCATATCGAGTCATTTTAACGCTGAAATATAATGCATGTATCACCTTATCGTCTGTTCCGAGGCAGAAGGGCGTTAACTCATATACTTTAACGCAGAGTTAATGCCCTTCTGGCACCAAACAGACGCTTTGGCCAGGATGTCCCCCCCCCCCGAAACCAAGGTAAGGTCTGGATCACTCACACTTATGCGAGGTTATTGGAGATAACCTCGCACTCTGTACCTTCATACCGTGAGCATGCAATAGGCCGTTTACTAACATATTCAAATTTTATGCATGCTTTTTAAACAAAGGTTGTTCTTGACAACCTGAAAGCTTGCCCGATGCTTGCCCGACATAGCAACAAGTAATGTATGCAAACTGGATTCCTAGTATTGTAGTCCATTTATTTAATAACAGGTTGGTGGAATACCTGGTCGCTAGGTCCTCCGGAAAGAAACATCCATAAATTTGAATAACTTAGTAAACCGGTCTATTGCCTCCCATAGCAAGTGTGTGATATCTTGCACAGTGTGCGGCAGAGGGGCAAGATCACCGACCAAAAACAGCCTGAAAATTTCACTTGATCAAGTTGATAAAGATCCTATCAAAGGATCTGGCATGAAATTAGATATTCTATCATTCTGAAATGTAGAAGGAAGTATTTTCTCAAAATTTTGCCAGTTATACTGGTGTTTTTAGCTCTTCAACTTAGAGGTCGTGACAGGAAGAAATTGACACAGCCCCGTATAGTGATGGTCCCGTGAGTGGGCCTGGATATGCCACTGCCCTTCAGTGAGTAGGCTCAGTATTTTCTTTGCTGTTCAGCATGTCTTAATTGAGAAGGAAAAATGTGACCTCGATGTCAAAAGTTTATTTTTCTTTGAAAGTAGAAGCATACACCTATTCTTGAAGCACATTTTGCAATAAGAAACTAATAAGCCTATTTTTTGAAAAAAATGGATGAACCAAGTCAGAAACAAATCAAAGAGGTGATATACTTCGGTAATCATGGATGACTGAGCACAAATGTTTTCTACTTGTCACCATTAATCAGAGATAAACCAGAAACCTTGGATCGACTGGCACTGTGTCAGTACCTAGAATTTTATCGATCGTCCTGTTCCACAAAACGGTAAAACAAAAATCTCGACCTTGGTTTAATTTCCAGGATGCCTTCAACGTGACAGATCAGTGGATCGCCTTTTGCCCCCCCCCCCCCAACTTTATTTTAAAAAATCACATTACTCTGTGTATTTTTACCCATTTTCCTCTCAGTAATTCGAATTTTCGAAAACGTATACTGGTCGAGCAGTGCATGTCAGCGCTGATGGAAAGAGGGATGGGAGGGGGGGGGGGGAGCAAATGACCCATGCATCCATTTATGTTGTCACTTTGTTATTCCCAAATTAATTCAATCTTCTTTAAAGGGAACCAAATCATAATAGCGAGTTGCTCTGAAGTAAAAGCAGAAAATGAGACAAGCAATTGTGAAAGTTTGAACGAAATCCGCATAGTATAGGAGCTTTTCAACTGGGTGCATCGGCAATGCCACTATCATCTTGTGGCGGACAACTCTGAACAAAATTTGTGTGGTTTTTCTTTCAAATATTGTCGAAATATCCTTGTACCAACTTGAGCTGAAGCAAAATCATCATAATCATAATGATAATCATGATTATAGTCATCATGACAATCATTATCATATCATAGTCATAGCATCATCAACATATCACAGAACCATTATTATATTACCATAGCCACCATCATCATAATCATAATCACCGCCATCATTATCATCGTCGTCATCGTCGTCATCATCATCATCAACACCAACATCATTAACCACAACAATATCAACCGTGTTTCATTTAACGCGGGATATGTACTTCCCTTCCTCATCCTCGTTTTTTTCGATATCACACTGACACTGCATAGTGCACACATTCTTGCGACACCTTACAATAATACCTACAAAGTTAACACACATTTTCTCATTATTGGACACTTTGCAATAATTGGCCTACCTACACACACATTTTCATATGTTTATACATTTTGTTTTATAAGTGATACATTACATGCTGTATTTCATGAGAGAGCGATGTATTTTTTAAAGGATTAGCATACACAACATAAAAGACATTCCAAAAGAAATGATAAAACATAATCAAGTAAGAATTAAAGGGAAATCCAACCTTAATAGCAAGTTGCTTTGAAAGAAAGGGGAAAAATCAGAGAAGCAGATTGGTGAAAGTTTGAACGAAATCGGACAAGCAATAAGAAAGTTATGATTTTTTAAAAGTTGTAATCACTATGCATATGGGAATTTCAAATTGGCCGAATAGGTAATGTCACTGTGATGTAGCTGTGGACAACTCTCACATTCACTCCAACACACAAAATGACTAAAATGTCACTTTTTTCGAAATGTATTACTCAGTAGGATCTCTTTCTTTCATGAGGACCTATAACAATATGCTATCTCCAATATATTTTGAGTACTGCCCCGAGGGTAAAAGCGCCTCGAAGAAAACCGCAAATTAATGATTTTTTTGTGCACGACAAATGGGAGAGTTGTCCACAAACATGTCATAATTGAATCACCAAATTGCCAATTTGAGATTCGCATAGATGTAGTGATCTCATTTTTCAAACATCCATAACTTTCTTATTCCTTGTCGGATTTCTTTCAAACTTTCACTGTCCAGTTTTTCTTATTTTTCTGCTTTCACACAAATCATCTCATTACCAACAAAAATCATGAAATATAGTGAATGGGTACAGCCCACTCAGCTTTGTCAACAGAAAAAAAAATTATTGTTCTTTCTTGGGGTTCTGCTATGTGAAAAATGAATATTAAAATATATTTAAGACATATATTTTACGTATTCAGTTTCAGTTTCAGTTTCAGTGTATTGTTTCATATTTCACATTTACAGTGTTGTTACAATATAAATGGTACAAACGAAAATCAAATAATTATATTGTCAGAGAAAATAAAAGAAGGTGATTGCCTCATTTATACGTTTGCATGCAGTATTATTGAAAAGACTGGGCTAAAAAGGAAATTGAAATATGGAGCTTTATAAGGAGAAAGCCATGCTTGTGAGTTATAGGCTCCCGTCAGACTATACAAGTATATATAACACTACTTCGAAACTATAAGTGATCAGCAATCAAGGAAACAAAAAATATTAAGAAAATTACGTATAATATACTTTCAAGTTACAAAGCACTTACGTCTATGTACAATCTTCCAATTTCCGATGGCTGAAACAGTGCATGATTCAAGAATTAAATTTGAAAAATGTCTTATTGAATTTTAGCCTATTAGTTATGCTTAATTGAGTTTCTGTTTAAATTGGATTTATGGTGAAGAGTTCTTAATTTTTTAATTGCTATGAACTTTTTTTTCATTTTGGTATCTAGATTTGGCTACCGGTATTACAGTATGCAATTTATCCATCTTAGCATCTTAGTCCTAGTGTTTTATTATTTTTGCCATGCATCATATATCTTTCCCGTAATATGACAATGATAATGATATTGGATAATTTTATAGCGCTCATATCCACTACGAAACGTGCTCAAGGGGCTCCAATATTACCACGGCTCTATAATATAGCTCGACTACCGATTTCGGTACCCATTGAACACCCAGGTAGAGAATAGCAAATATAGATGAATGTCTTGAAAAAGGACATTAGTGCTGCACAGGGGTTCGAACCCACGACCTTCGCATCTCCAGTGAAGTGTTTAATCCACACGACTACGACACCTCTACATGTAATCACTTTTTTTGAAAGCACTCAATTTAGCAGAAAAGTTCGTCTTAATCTTGACAAGTAGCTTCTAGCAATGTCTTTCGCTTCGTTGGTAGTGGCGATGTAGAGTAGAGGTTGCAGCCATCCACTCACTACCCCTGTTACTTGAACGATTTCAAACTGTTGGAAACCCAGTCCCGCCTTCACTAACCATAAAAACCAGCATGCATAAAACGACATCGTCAGCGTAAGAATGGTTGCGATGCCCTTTCCAGGAAAGCGCCAACGTCGAACCCGTGCCCAAAGTCGTTCATCATGTGCGCCATCGTTTCTTGCAGTTGCTTCAACGCCGGCTTCAACGCGGCGTCTTTGTTTACAAGTTATTCTCAGGATAGCAAAATTTGTTGAGGTGGTGACTATGAAGGCGATTGCAACAGGTGTAACGAAAAAGAAACGTAATGTTATTTCAATCCACGGAGCTTCATTATCTACAGGCGAAACACTGGAGATGCAAATTGAGGCGAAGTAATTCCAGAGAATATTTGGCCATGGCAAAAGAGGAATACAATAAACAATTGGGGCCAGCATGATGAAAATGAGCACAATTTTCACCTTCAAAGGTGTAAGAATAATGTGATAACGCAAAGGACGGGTTATCAGTACGAGCTTGCAAATGCTGATGAAGCTATAACAGAACATCTGCGCAAACAGGCTTGAAATGGTTACAAAAGGGAAGATAGTAGCAATTATTAGACACGACTTTTCATCGTATAGATACAGGTACCAGCCTATGCTCCAACTAGCCCACGTAACGCATAAAATCAATTGAAGATAAGTGGAGACCTTATAAAGTAAGCGAGAAGTATCGTCTATAGCTTGTTGGCGTTCTAAAATGAATATAATGAATACATTAACAAGGAACGCTAATGCTAAGTTGAAAATGCTAATGATGGACATCGGGTGGGAAAAACCAAGTGATGTGGAGTTAGTCATATTTTCAAATATTATCAATTTGGTAGTGCATGAAGGATTGTGCCAATGTTGTAGTTCAAGGAAATCATGTGTTGTGGTAAATGTCCTCAGGGTTTCTGTTTGTTTGAAATTCAAATTGCCGTCATTCTGGAAATTATATGGATCATGCCACGTTACATTTGAAAACACAACTTGTTTTCACGATTTGTTTTTTGTTTGTTTGTTGTTTTTTTTTTTTACCTGACTGCTAAGAACGCATGTGTATGCTTGTATGTAAGCTACCAGGGGACCGACAGCTATAAGTCCTCTCAGAGGGACTCGGTAATGAGGATTTAACGCCTCACCAAAGGGCACTAGCGTATCCACTTGGTACTCCCAGTTACGAGACGACTGCTCTACCACTGAGCCATCGCGCATCCTTTAATTGCATGGTTTGGAGAAAATTTCCGTTTTATTTTCAGTGGTGTTCAAACCTTCGTCGCTTTTGATTGGCAGACAAATATGTCTTGTAATAGAGATGATTAAGCTTCCTATCCATTATCATGTGACCGTGATGATTTCAACGTCAGGATGGAGTGAAGCAGGTTTTATCCGACGATGATTCTTCCCAGTCGAGAACGGAGGGCCGTCACACAATTATTGGTGTCAGGAGTGGGATGGATGACGAGAAGACATCACTGACACGCGGAATAAAAAAAAAATCTGACGAAGGACATTAACAGAGAAATAAAAGTCTCTTCAAAGACTTTGATGTCACAAAGTTTTTCAGTATAATCATCGATGTAAGAAATGCTTTTAGCAACAATCCTGCCGTCTAAACAAGAGTGTGTGTGTGCTCACCGAGCGCCCCAAGGTTGAAAGTATTTCGCAACACGTGTTCGCATCAGTTTTGCAAGCAGCGAGTGTCCTTTAGGCTTTGCACGCACGCATTAACTAAAAATTCGATGTGACATGATCAATTTTCTCTTATGAATAGTATGCCTAAAAATGTCAAAAGGTGGACCTAATTATCTTTACTTCATGAATGACAGTTGTTTGTTCATATAATAACCAAACCTGCCTATTCAACATGTCAAAAGGTATCATCAAATCTAGGTTAAATTAACTTGGAAGGATGTCGTGTACAATTATCAAAATAATTCGAGTGATGCGGGCACCCTTATGAAAACCTTCGTTAAATATACAGAAACCCGTTTCTCATTTTGCTCATATACTTTTCCTACACTATACGGTCCAAATGTTACGGCGGAAGTTGTTTAGCAACCAAGCCTTTGCTCCTGAAACGTGAAGCCGAAAATCCTCCTCAGTGGTGTTACGATCCAAAATCCTCAAAAGATAAGAATCGAACAAAAGATATTAACTTTAGATGATTTATGGTTTAATTTGAATATTTACAAACATTCAGTATGACATGATATTAAAAAAATTACAATTTTTAGCTACAAATACAGTACATGTACTTAAATTAGCAAAGACTTACAATTTTGCAGTCAACATGTTACAACATGTAATTACATTGTTACTATCATACAGTACATCACACGTAATGTAATGATCTAGAATGTTCTTCATCTACTGGATGTGCATTATGATTCTTTCACTGTTACAGAGTATATTCACTTTTCACATATGAATAATGATTTCTCTTCTAGAAATATCTATGTTCATAAAATCATAAAGAAAATTGGAAAAATAACTTCCTTCCAGAAGATTATTCAATTATATAACAGTGGTAAAAAGGCGAAAGAAAAGGGGAAAGATATACAAGACAAAATGCATAAGAAATAGTGTTTTATATATAGGGTTGCAGAGTTGATAGTTTGCCCCGGGCGCCAGAATACCTAGATACGCCACTGAGTGTAGGTTCCCTGTCGTAATTACCAAATGAAAAGTATCCGTCTTACATTTCAAACTGATTTGTTGATGCCATTATGACTTTGTTGGAGTGCCTTGTACACAAATTCATGTACAGTCTCTTTTAAAGAGCGGGGGAGGGTGTGGGAGGGGGTATCCCCCTCACACACCAAGGACTTTTTTCAAAAATTTGTCTATAAAACTTGCATTTTAGAGCATCCCAAAATGGTTTCTGTGTGATTAAATGTTGTCTAAAGTCATGGCAAATACAACAAAATATTAATAATCATAACATAAGATATTTAAATATGTGTGCTATAAATTATTTGTAATGATTCAGGAAAAAGAAGGCAGATAGACAGTTTGCTGTTAAATGCTCGAAGAAGAAGTTTTATTATACAGTTTCTGCGATATTTTGGCATTTAAATTATGGCATTTCTTATTTCCTTACTTCTAATCATTAAAGAATGTGATGGTATTTCAAGATCAAACATAATGAGTTTGAATAATTATTATTTTTAAGTTAATGTATCATAATTCTTGTTAGAGACAAACCCAATGTTACATTTCGAAACGTACCATGTATACACAATTTTTATTGGTTGGTAGAAATGTATCCCTCTGTGTTCTTCTGTTCAGTATCTCGTTGCCCATAATTCTTTTTTGAATGATAGTGCATCATATTTAATGTCGCCAAATGTCTTGGTATATTAATTGATGAAGAATTGAATTGATCCAAATACGTTGACAAAGTAACAAAGGTAACGCAAAGAAATGTCAGTGTAATAAAGCGAGAGAAGGATTTATTTACCGTGAACATCTTTTAAAATGCTGTATAATGCACTTGTGTTGCCTCACTTTGATTATTGTTCCTCTGTGAGGTCAAATGGATATCAGGAACAAACGTATAAACTTAAGAAAGTTAAAAAATGAGCTACTAGAATAATTTCAAACAAAAGTTATGAGACTCCATCAAGTGAATTAATTGGAATTGGTTTGTTTCCTAGCTCAAAAATGTACGATGACATAATGCTTTTCAAATTGTATGAATGATTTCATTTAACTCCTTATGAGTAATAAATATATTTTTATTTTTACTGTTTTTTAAGAGACACTGTACATTCGATTGCTATACTATATTGCATGCACTCATAGTGTAATCCTTGAATAAGTATACTATCCCATAGTATGTTTTGTAAATATGTATATAACAATTTTGATATTCCAAGTGTGTTTCTAATACTGAGCTAAATTAGTCTTACTTTGTGTATGTACTTTCAAAACTATATAATGCCATTTCAAAATGATTAATATTTTAGAAAATAATTACCGTCTACACATTATGATTTATTAAGATCCTATAGAAATGTGCAACAACATTTTCTTAACTCTTACTGTGCCAAGGGGTTTAGCTCTCTTCAAAATTTTACCACAATGTGATCGATGCTCACTTTTCAAATGTCTGCATTTCATTAACCATCTATCATTTCACAAAATGTTGTATACAAAACTTGTAGGAAATTTATTACCATTTCTTAAGATACCAAACATTATTACTGTACCCAACTTTATGCATAAGAAACATTGAAAATTACATTTGAGTTTCTTTTGTGTCCATTATTTTGGGGTTTCTCATTTGTTTACGATTGTTTAATGTTGAAATAAGGTTATATCTTTTTTTTAATTTGTATTTTCTCTGAAAATTTCTGTCGTAGCATATAATTATAATCATATATCTAGAATGCTTGATTTATGCTCAAAATTTTGATACACATTGACCACCATATACCTTTCCCTGTGGTCGAGCAAATGGTGAATGGAAATGACAAGTCTGTTTGTTACATATACGTGATGTTCTTATTTGATTTTTGTTATGAGTTTATTTTTATGATTTGTGGACTATTGTTGTTACGTATTATTGCTAATAGGGCCTCATGGAATACCTCCACTATTGGTGACAATGAATCACCCTCTCTAAACATCATAAATAAATAAATAAATAAATAAATAAATAAATAAATAAATAACTAAATAAATAAATAAATAAATATTACTTCATTATCACATGACCATTCCAACAAATTGAATCTGGACATTTGTATGTAATCTTCTAGATACCGTAGGGCCTTCACATTTTCGTTCACCTATTAGTCAAATGATGGACGTTTCCTACCGAAATAAAAAAAAATAAAATAAAGGAAAAAAAAGTCTATTGATTGTTTTAACATGCGTGAAAAGCGTCGATTACCCGTTGGTGGTTATCTTTCTCCGAACAGGTACAAGTCATCAATTTTCTAAATTGACTACTGATTACTTATTCCATTAACAAGTTATGAAAAGTGTTTAATGATGCACCCAAATGGGATTAGTTTAGATTCAAGCCTGAGTATAGGATACCAGTTCTAATATAAGTAATTACCATGCTAAGCATTATTCCGTACCGACCAACCAGCAGCGACAATCTGTGAATTTACCGCTACTGCATGTAAACCATTATCACTATTACTTTAATTATCACTTAGACAAATAATACATGTAACGGTTCAGGGGCCTGTTGCACAAAACTTGCGTTTGATCGCAACTCAGGAAAATCAAACGCAACTTTATTTTCAGCCAATCAGAAGTGCAGATTAAGGACTGGCGTTTGATTTTTAGGAGTTGCAATTAAACGCAAGTTTTGTGCAACGGGCCCCTGGACTGGTTCATTAGCCTCAATATTGAACAATAGCAAAAACAACAAAAGAAGGAGAAGGGTGAAAGGGGGGGGGGGGGTAAAGAGACACCACTCTATTTTGCTACCATTTCCTGGATCACGAAGGCCATTCGTGTTGTAAATATCTCCAATTTATGGGGCTGTTGTTAGAGTCTCTCAGAAAAAAAAGAGATTGGCGTCATTATGGTTGTGACAAAATAACCCAGATTTGTTTTTGCGTGCCTTCTTCTCAGTAGAAACTTCAACTTGATGTTCACTAAATTAGTGATTAAAAATGGAATGAGCTGTGTTTAACAATGTCTACATCTGAACCTCTACTGTCATCGGCTCAATTGGAACTGAATGTATGTTTTCGGCAATATTGTCATTTGGTTTCCAGAATATATTCATGGTAATGTGTTTTCAAATTGATTCTTCTGGAATGAAAATCTAAAGGAGAGAGTGACCAAACTGGGCATAAATAGCGCAAAAAATCATAACAAGACAACTTTAATTGTCGGCGCTGGAGTTTCTTGATGCACATCTCTTGAAAATGATGAACTCGACATCATTTCATTTTACTCGTCCGGCGGTCATTCTGCCTTTCTTCAACCTCGGATTGTCTTTGTTTGCTAATGCGTTCCTTCTGATCATTTTACGACAACAGGAAACAATAGACGATAATACGCGTCTAATGTATCGAGTTTTAACTGTTCTCCAACTACTTTTGAGTGTGACATGGTGCAGTTGGGACGTTGCTTCATATATTTCCGACAGTGTGGATTGGTGTGAAACGATCGCCAATATTTTCCCGTACGTCACGCATGCCGTGTTATATGCACTGCTTTTCTGTTACTGTTTCATCAGCATCTGCAAGCTCCTACTTATCACCCGTCCTCTCCGTTATCACATCTTTTTAACGCCATTTAAAGTTAAGTTCGTGCTCTTTGTCATAATTTTAGCATCTGTCATAATTTCTATTCCTTTATTACCATTTCCCCACCTTTCATATAATTACTACGCCTGGTATTGTGACGACTACTCAACGACTACCTACTTTAACGAAGTGGTGTACACCATTATCGACATAACTGTCCTAGGTGTTCTGATTATTGCCTTAGCAGTCACCACCATCATAAATATTGTCATCTTAAAAGTAATTTGTCAACACAAGCATCGACTTGATGTGGCTGCAAGGATTACGGAACACACTGACAGCTCTCCTCGGGTCCGAGTCCATCGGCGCTGGCATTTCCCAGGAAAGGGCGTCGTGACGGTGCTTTTATTGACGATCTCGTTCTACACGTGCTGGCTCCCCTGGGTAGTTACTTGGGGAGCAAATTTCGCGAACATAATGGCAGAACTTAATGGCTGGTTCCAACCTTTGATTTATATCGTTACAACAAAAGAAGCAAAGGAGATTGTTTGCTCTCATCTGTCCAGCCTCAAGATGGCTATCATGCGACAGTGAATGTATTTTATTAGATTGTATTGTATTTCTTCAAACGACTAAAAAAAATTCAACATGTCTAGGGATGCAGAAAATGGTTCTATAATATATGAACACCGTTCTCCGACATACTAGTATACCCAAGCTATAATACTTTTCTGTTTTATTTCGTCAAAGATATAGGGATGGCGTTGCAATCTGGATTTATGTTAGGTTTAGGGTTAGGTTTAGGGGCAGGATTAGGTGAAGTGTTTGGTCCAGGGTTACAGTTTAGAATTCGCTTAGTGTACGATATTGACCAGGGAGCATTTGTCGCCGGAGCATACATGTGTGTGTGTGTTATTGGGTTTTTACAGACGTGTATCAATCAGACATGATTATTTACGTCTGGGACCGACGTTTAACGTCACCATCCGAAAGACGTATGTATGTCGTCATGGTATAGCCTCGTACAGGTGTGCATCCCTATAACAAAAATGGTTATATATATATATATATATATATACTACCAAACATAAAATCATAAAAGAAAGTTTGATAACAAGGAAATGCATGAACAAAACTAGCTAAAATCAAATAGATTTTAATTGGTGAAACGAAAAAAAAGGAGTAAATATATTTGGAAGATTAGGTATCGTACGAAATTTGAAAAAAACTGAAAAATATGTTGGTGTGTACTTGCTATATCGGGCTACATTATTTCATATGAAATTGAATAAAATTGAGGGAAGATGTCATAATAGAATTATTTTAACAAATGAGAATTTTGTTATTGCTACATTTATATGGTAAAGATCCTTATAGATGAAGATGGTAAATAAACGTACCTTTGCTTTATTGCTTGACTGACTGTTGTTAACATTATAAGCAACTCTTTGCAATACTGGACCAATCTCACAGTATTTGGATATTAAAAAAAGCAAAGTTATTCATACAGAAAACTTTCATCGGTTGGGGGTAATCATACAGTTGTAGTTTAAGCTTCTACCAACCTTAAATTTTGTTAGCAAGCTTTTGTCCACTCCTGTGGACTTTCTCATTTTGCCCGCTCGCTCATCAAGCTCATCATGTTCATTGTGCTATTACTAATGACACAACAATGAATTTTTAAAAAATGAAATCGAAATAATATCAGAATTTGTAAAATATGAAGAGGTGGATTAAGGGAACATCCGACTTCCTACCCCCCCCCCCTTCTGAAGCAAATTAAGGCCTGGAAAATACTTTTTTTCCCTGATCGCCATTGGCTCAGATGTTTTGCCTCCCCTGTGAAACCAAGGTCCAGATACGCCACTGGCATGACTGGGTAACATCTTAGGTTGTACGGCATATGCTCCTGCGACAATTGCTCCGCAGTCAATTTCCTACTAACTGAATCCCTAACTTGAAGCCTAGACATAACACTATTTTTAACCCTAATCGCAACCGTAATCATACCTACGGTCACCCTACAGGTTTGAAGAAATAAAACCAGGAGCAACTGTCAACGGAGCAAATCTCGGCGGGTCCGCTCGCTATTCATAAGAACCGCTATTCACAGAAAACCGCTATTCATTTAACACGCGCTATGAATAGCGGTCCTTATGAGTAGTTATGAATAGTGGTCCTTATGAATGGATGTCCTTATAAATAGCGAGGAAATTTGTCTATGGTTTGCTCGCTATTCAGAAGGACAGCTATTCGTACAAGACCGCTATTCATTTAGTCACGCGTTATGGGTAGCGGTCCTTATGACTAGCGAGGTTACCCCAATCACGGAGCACCAACATCCTCATATGGTATGGAATCATGTATACATGCATGAGGACTTACCAAAGTTTAGGCTAGGCCAACCTCGGGATATCAGGTTACATTTGGATTTATATACTCCAAATAGGTTTAACTGAAAAGTTGCGTTTAAACCTATTTGGAAAATGGCATTGAAGAGAGGCAAACTAAAGCTTTTCGTCTTGCACCCATTAGAGTACTACACCGCAAGAACGAACTGAAAGCCTTTAGTTTCCGTTTATATTGATCGATTTCAGTTTTCTGTTCATTCTTGCGGTATACTCTGATGAGTAGAAGACGAAAAACTTAAGTATGCCTCTCTTCAACGCAATTCTCCAAATAGGTTTAAACGCAACTTTTTATGCAATGAGGCCTCTGGTATATTACTTTCATCATAAAAACAAGGAGTAGTGTCAAGGTCTTAACGCGTATCTTCCAAGCACTTAAGACTCGCTTGTTGAGTGTGTGGGATCGGGGGCCACTCGTTTTTCCGAAGGTTCATAATTCCGAAAATGAAAAAGGGTTCATAATTCCTAACCTTTGTTGCATTATTAAGGTTCGTTTATCCAAAGGTTCATAATTCCGAAAATGAATTAAGGTTCATATTTCCGAAGGTTCATAATTCCGAAAATGAAAAAGGGTTCATTATTCCGAAAATGAAATAGGGTTCATGATTCCGAAAATGAAATAAGGTACCTTAAAAGGGGGGGGGGGGCAAAACGACTGAGCAGCCCCCCTCTCCATATCAAGGGTAAAAAAAAAAAGTAAGAGAGATAAAAGAGAAAAGAAAACTATTACAGAATAAGAAACAGTGAATTATCCTGCGACCTTTTGTTATTCTTTGTTTCTATGCTTCTTTCATGTTCTCTTTCTATCTACAACATAACATAATGAAAGATAGAAGGCAAATATAAAAGAATAAAACATAGAATAATATAAGGAAAAATAGAAAGTGAAGAAGATAGAAGGAAAATAGATCTATCTTTCCTTGTGTTATTTTGTAGATGGAATGAGGAAATGAAGGAAGGATATAAACAAAGAATAACATAAGGAAATATAGAAAGAGAAGAAGATAGAAGGAAAAACAAAGAATAACATAAGGCAAGAATTATCCGGCGTTTAGTTTTCTTTTCTCTTTTATCTCTCTCCCTTTTTTGGACCCTTGATATGGAGGAGGGGGGGGGGGGGGGCTGCACAGTCGTTTCGGTCCCTCTCCTTTTTAGGTACCTTTCATTTTCGAAATTACGAACCCTATTTCATTTTCGAAAATCATTAACCCTACTTCATTTTCGGAATTACGAATCCTATTTCATTTTCGGAAATACGAAACTTCGGAATCATGAACCCTCTTTCATTTTCAGAAAAACAAACCTTCGGAGTAACGAGCCTTCGAAATTACGAACCTTCGGAGTAACGAGCCTTCGAAATTACGAACCTTCGGAAATAGGAACCTATCGGAAAAACGACATGTAACCACGGGATCACGCACGGATTCTGAAGCTGGGCATGAGTATGTAGATATGGTAGGGCCTTCATGAGTTTTTGTTCACATTTTAGTAAAGTGAATTAATAACTTTGAATTTTTCTGCCAACATAAAAATCACAAGGCTAGAAAGAGGTCAACTGCATATTCCACATGCCTGAAAGAGGTACATTAAGCACCTGTGGCCGTGGTTGCCTTTCGCGGAACAACTGTAAGTCATCACTTTTCTGCTGATGACATAGGCCTATTCCATTCTAGTTTTAATGATGCACCCAAATGGAGTTGATTTAGATTCGGGCGTGAATACATGATAATACTACGCCTTCCCCAGTAAAAGCCACAATATTTAAATCAACTGCTCCAGCATTTACACCATTATCGCTATTACTCAAATGATCACTTAAACTAACAATACAGGTAACGTTTCCCCGTTATTAGCGTCAGCCTCTGTAATGAAGAACAACAGCAACAACAAATGGGGGAAAAGGGGGGAAGTGTGCAAAGAAGGAAGGGGAGGGGGAAAAGACATACCAGTCTTTTTATATCATTTCCGTGGTCATGAAGACCATTAATTTTGTCGAACAAAAATCTCATATGGGTGGCACTGTTCTTGGAGCCTTCTAGAGAGCTTAATGTCACGCTTGTTACTAAATAATCCAGATTTATGCGTACCTTCTACTCAGCAGAAATCAACAACTTGATGTTCAATAATTGATTGACTGAAAGACAAAAGTCGAATTGGTTTCAAATTAATCACTGTACTAACGACTATTTGAACCTATAGTATCATCGCCACAACTGAAATATTTATTATTGTCATTCTTCTCATTCTTCTCATTTGTTTCCAGAATGTGTATACAAACTGAATTTCTAAGATGACAAATTGAGGAAAAGTGTATAACACTGTGCATGAATATCAGGAAATGAAATCACAAGGAACAACTTCAATTTTAACACCGGAGTTTCTTGATGCACATTTTCCTGAAAATGATGAACTCGACAACCTATCATTTTACTCGTCCGGCTGTCATTCTGCCTTTATTCAACCTTGGATTGTCTTTGTTCGCTAACGCATTTCTTCTTGTAATTTTGCGACAACAAGAAACGATAGACGACAATACACGTTTGATGTACCGAGTGTCAACTGTTCTCCAGCTGAGTTTGAGTGTTACATGGTGCAGTTGGGATTTTTCCTCAAATATTTCCGACAGTGTGGATATATGTAAAACGCTTTCAGATATTTTCTCGTACGTGACGTATATCTCGTTATTTTCCCAACTTTTCTGTTACTGTTTCATCAGCATTTGCAAACTCATAATTCTGAGGCGTCCTCTCCGTTATCACATTCTTCTGACACCCATTAAAATCAAAATCATGCTCATTTTCATCATTATAATACCATTTCTAATTTGCATACCCTTACTACCAATGCCACATCTTTCCTTTAATTATTACGCCTCATATTGCGACTATTCAACATGGTCAATTGATAACGAATGGCTGTACACCCTTATCGATATAAGTGGCCTCATTCTTATGGTCATGATTTTAGTAGTTAGCACCATCACAAACATTGCTATCTTAAGGGTAATTTGTCGACACCAACATCGACTTGATGTGGCCGCAGGGATCATGGAACACAGACATAGTGCTCCTCGAGCACGGGTTCGTCGGCGTTGGCGTTTCCCAGGAAAAGGCATTGTCACCATACTTCTGTTGACGATCTCGTTTTACACGTGCTGGCTTCCTTGGGTAGCTACCTGGGCTTGGGACGAAATAAATACGGATCCGTTGGCAGAACTGAATGGCTGGCTTCAACCTTTGATTTATATCGTTACAACAAAAGAGGCGAAAGAAATCGTTAGCAGTCACCTGTCCACACTGAAGATGGCTATCACACGGCGATGAATGTATTGTGTTTATTCACATTCTTAAAAATCAAACATGTCCGAGGCAGCATAGGGTTTGAAATAGGTCTGCATCCTGAATAAAATGGCGATGAAAATACCACATATATAATCGTAAAAATAAGTTTGCAAACAAGGAAATATTAATTAAAGCAAATGAATGTTGCACTGGGGGGAAAAAATTATCAAATAAACAAAAACGTTGGGTATTGCACGAAGTGTTGACAAATGTAGTGGATGTGTGTGTAGAAGTAAAGTTTGTCGGAGTATACTTGGTATATGGGGCAATATTATTTCTGATAAAATTGTTTGGGTGATATGACTAAAGTCGAGGGAAGAAATCATAATCGAATGTTCAAATTCAAGCTAGCGAGAATTTTTTTCATTGCTTTACTCATAACATAAATATCCTTATGAAGATGATCCATGAATGTACTCATTGCTTGGTTATGGATAACCATTATACTTATCCTTACAGCAACTGATCGCAATCCTGTATACATCAAACTCAGACTATTATGTCATGTATTTATGTGGAACCTAGGAGTAATAATCCCTTTCGGCAGTTCCTTGAAGCTATCTCAGGATACCAGATGCATATGTATTCAGATTTGTACAGAACTATGCGTTAATGAACTTCTCAAGTCTGCATGGGCGTGTAATTCTTAAGGATGAACTCTAAATGTGTATAGTGTTTAAAGTCATCATTAATGTAACTATAAAATTTATTTTTTTGATTTTTTTTTTCTAAATCGAAATTTCACAGTCAATATGGATCTGTGAGTCCTTTTCATGTGCATTGCCGGACGCATGCAAAGATGTTTATATTATTCTATTTCTGAATCACTATAGGGTAAAATACATCCCTACAACAATCTGAGAAGCCTTAATATAATATATATAAAGGTAATCTTTCGGGGCTAATCCTCAAAGTTATACGTATATTCCTTCAATTGTTCATAACGTTTCGCATGCTTACATTGTAATACAGTTGAATAATCAAATTAGATTATGTTAACTTATTTAGTGATGATATTTTGACTCACGGATGCCAGCCGTGAATAACTTTTTATTGTATCAAATGATTTGTCGTAGATGATGAATACCTTATCGATGATTTTCCTCCTGAGCTTGTAACTGATTCACAAATATCAAAATATTCACGTTGATGTTATCAGATATCTGTAAGTTTTACCCTCTTAAAGGTAGTGTGCAGTAGTGGTAGCAAAAAGAAAATTGACATGAAACTGATTAAATATAGTCTCATATTGTCCGGCTTGCATAAAAAAATACATGCGTGAGATCATCTGGTATTCCACTAATGATTTCCGGTGACTTTCAGTAAACATGGTAAAATAACTGAAATGATCACATATCAACCGTTACCTTCTGCGCTACGCTACAGGGCCACTCACGCCGACCAATCCCCGCACAGCGTTGCACAGCGTTTCGTACACATGCCGCGTAAACGGAAATCTCATTGGTTTTACACGTGTGTGAATAAAGTTTATTTCTTTAATATATTAGCCATTTCTGAAACAAATTTTCTCAAACAAACGTCACCTATTTTTGAAATTAATCATTTTCCATCAGTACATGTAGTAATTTTCATTCCAGCTGCCAAAGTAGTTAAATCTCCAAAGCGCCCTCTTTCCCACTACTGAACACTACCTTTAAATTTTAATGTTTTCAATGATTCAAACTTGTTTCCCTATACGATGTATTTTGAAATAATGAAATGCTTTACTACAATTACCCATCCGTGTTTGTACCGTTTGCGAGTACCGTACCGTACTCTAAAAAGTATTTTCTTCATGTTGTATTATGCATAGGTTTATTCTAAACTGTTAAAGAACAATTTTCTTTCTTTTTTCTCTGTCAGTACGATTCAAAATTGTGTTCAAAATTTACATTTGAGAAAAATCACACGTGTTTTAATTTTCATAATTCATTCTTTACCCATGTGGTGCTATGGTGGATTCGCTCAATGAACGTCTCATAGATGTAATGTACGGAAATAAGGTTCTATTCATGTTGATAAATGTCGGAAAAGTACAAAAATGGAAACTACCAAAGGAGAACACCGTATTCATAGGGGAAAAACAGTGTTCTCACAGTTTTCAGGACTAGAAATTCAAGAAAATGATTATCGATGTGGTCTTAGACCAACTAGATACACCAAGAAAAAGAAACTTTAAACAAATTCATGATCCTGACCTATAACTTTGATATAGTGGCATCTTAATATGTATTAAAAACGAGGAATCTTTCGTAAACGTTATTTTGTTCTTTGCAATCGTATAATTGATTGTGTGGGTGATTTGAGTTTTAAAAAAAAGATGAAACACACATATAATTATACTTCACACAGCAAAATAAGATCTTTTTAACTGTTTATTAAAACCGTGGACTACGAACACGGAGTTCAGACCTTGCATGTACATAACTTAACAATTTAATAGGACATTTTTCCAGTTCAGATCTGTAAGGTCACACTAGGCTGGGATGGTAACCTTTCTTTAAAATTAGAACAAGAAAAATTCGAGTTTTCTACACGTTTTGCAGGTAAATATGGATCACCAACCTTTTCAAGTTGACTAATGATAACCTAGACCTCATTTAAAAGGGAAAAGATACTTATCAAAAATACACCCAATTAGATGTAATAAAGATTCACGCCGAAAAATCTCTATTAAAGAGCTCTGCATGATCAAGTGGTGACCATGCCAACTGAACAATTTTATTGTATACGAGAACAGTACTTAGAAGCAAATAGTAATTATTCTGCTGCGTTAAAACCATCCAGTTATTAAATTTAACTGATGCACAAACGGGTCAAGGAAAAAAAGGGGTTTTTCGATCTAGTGTTATTACACAAATCCCAACAAACGAGAAAACAAACCAAAAGAAAAGAGCATGAGAAAATAGCCTGTTCTTTGAGTACCATCCATACGTACCATCATAATGACCACGCAGACCATGGAGGCGTTGTATGATTCGCTGGAGAAAAACTCGATTGGTATCAGATTGTGTTCATTTGATTCACGAAGGAATAATCAAATCACTTCATCGTATCACTAATTCAATTTGAGTCATGATAAACGATTTTGGATAATCATTACTCTGGATAGTGATAGAAGAGTTTTTACCGTACGTGCGTAACTTTCCAGACTTCTAGATAGCCTACATGGAAACAGCATTTGATGGAGCAAATGGTTTCAAAATATGAACCCTTATATAATTTTATATCAAGTTTTCTGACTTTATCATTTGCCTATAATTCTTTGATTCTAGTGCACTGACTATGATTTTTTTGTTGGAAAGCAATTGGAAGACATCGGGATATTATATACATGTATATCGGACATTGAGAAACACATGTAAGAAGAGACCTTATCATGAAAGGAAAGAATGTTACGTCTTATTTTGATGAATATCAAAAACGTCCATGATGTACTGTAAACACAACAGAAAATATCTATTCTCAGATCAATGCCTACTTCGATTCAAATTGGAAACAGACAATATTGCATCTGCATTTAGATGAACGCACACAGCTCCACTGATTTGTATGTAGAAGTAAGTATAGATTTTCTTGAAACTGAAAATCAGATCGGTTGTAATTATCATATCGATTCAAGATCGCATTACAAGTAAAAATGATTACGCACTGGATTCGTGAACTGGAAGGTTTAACACAGAATCCTACATGAATAAATAACTACTAACACTGTCTCAGATTCTTGATGAATATTTCCTACATCTTAACGGGTGAAAATGAGTCAATCAGATTCGCATAGTTTCAATTATCCGGAAGTCGTACTCTCATCATTCAACCTCGGATTTTCCTTAATCACCATCACACTTCTTCTTTTCATCCTACATCAGCAGCAGACTGTAGACGATATTGGACGATTCATGTACCGGATCTCCACTATTTTACAGATAAGTTTGAGCGTTGCATGGTGCACGTGGGATTTTCTATTACACATCTACTACGATGTAGATTCATGTAAAACAATCTCCAGCATTTTTCCGTACATCACCCTAACGGCGTTATATGGACAGTTTTTCTGTTACTGTTTCATCAGCATTTGCAAGCTACTGCTCATCACCCGTCCTCTGCGCTATCACATTATTGTAACACCAGGGAAAGTGAAGGTCTTACTCTTTTTAACTGTCGTATCATCTTTACTGATATGTATTCCCCTCTTACCGTTGCCGCATCTTTCGTTTAATTACTACGCCTCATACTCTTGCTATGATCTTGAAGATTCACCCTTCGACTACAACATGTGGCTCTACGATCTTGTAGATGTCATTCTCATTGCCCCTATAGCCATCTCCTTACTGGTCACCACTCTAACCAATCTGGCTATCTTACGAGTAATTTGTCAACAAAAACATCGACTTGATGTCATTCCTAGAAGCACAGACGACTCTTATGATCCAGCACGAGCACGAAGGGGACGATGCAATTGGCATTTTCCTGGCAAGGGCATCCTGACCATCTTTACATTGACCATGTCCTTCTACGGATGCTGGCTTCCGTGGATAATAACATGGGGCGATCTGAGTTCAAGTTTGTTGGCCGGTCTAAGTGGCTGGTTGCAACCAGTGCTTTATATTGTAACAACGAAAGAAGCCAAGAATATTACCTGCTTCTATCTGTCCAAACTATAACGTTCGCTATCGCTATATGAAATACTTGCAGCATTCACTTCAATATCATATTATTTCTTGAGAAGGAGACGGCGGATTACTGTTTTTAATGTTTGCTTTCTTTATTCAGCTTGTATCTTATCTTATCATGTTTTGATGAGCTGAAATATTTTGAAGTCTTTCAGGGACGGATCTAGCTTTTTTCCAAGGGGGGGGGGGTTTGAGGGGCTGCGTATTATGATGGCGTTTTCCTATGCACATTAAATGTTTACTTGGCAGCCCAAGGGGGGGGGTTTAAACCCCCTAAACCCCCCCCCCCCGTAGATCCGCCACTGTCTTTGGTCTGCAGTGTACTTTTGTATGGGGCAGAGACTTGGATGCTAGCCCCGAAAGACACTTAACGGTTAGCAGAGGCCACTGACATGTGGCGCTGGCGTATTACTAATTGTGTCGTGGAGGGATGGAACTTCAAATGAAGAAGTGCTGCGTCTTGTTCAAGAAGAACATTTGCTGCTGAACACTATTAGAGAAATACAGAAGATGGGTAGGACACACACTGCGACATGACGGCATTGTGATCAGAGTTATGGAAGGTCGTCTGTATGGAAAGAAAGGAAAACCTCGTAAAGATAAATGTGGAGCAAGTAGGATACGGAGATATAAACGGATGTCGATCTCAAGATCGTAGCACTTGGGGAGACATTATACATAGATATTGATTGGGTCGATAAACCTATCATTTGACAAATCACTATTTATGTCGATGATCATCAACGTGTATATGTATATGTATATGTATATTAAGTTTTGGGTACATTGAATCATGCCTCCTTTTTTGTGGTTGAAATAAAAAAAATTATATCATTTTGCAGGACAGCCTGTGCTTAAAGATGGATAGTTGTGAATAATCAAAGTATCTTGCATGGAGTTTCTGTAACTCCTCAAATAAAATATCGCATTATCAGGACGTCTGACGGCATCTACCATTGATGATTTATTTATATATATATATATATATATATATATATCTATATATATATATACATACCGAGTGGGGTAAAAGCAACGTGAAAGTGGGAATGTATATGACGTGTCGTCTATCATATTCACCATTAAGATGGTTAATGAATTTTTTTTATTTGCCAATTTGTAGGGCGGCGGTTTACAAATCGTCAAGTAGGATGACGACAGTTTAGTTGGGGGTGGTTATTTTTTCCCCGAAAATCAAGATTTGTACATGTGTGTGTCATCGTTAATCTTTAATTGATTGTTGATGGGCTACTCCATTAAAAATTAACATGGTAAAAAAGGTGTTTCGTGCACCTGATATGAGTTGATCAAGAATCGAGCCGGTGCACTAATGGCTGCAATTTGCATTATACCGAGAGCGAGAAGAATTAAAGAGAAGTTGATTTAAATAATAGAACGCTGCTATTTAGCCATTATTGATATACACTCAATCATCATGGAAACAAATAAGTAATTGCAAATTGAAAGGGGTTAATTAGCAAACAAATAACACACCAAGGATTCACAGGGGTTACTCCTCTGCTAAAGCACTATATAACATGATTACAAAGACTATTCTCGAGTTGGCCTCGTACGATCAGTTTGCTGCTCTGGTAGAAATCTCAACTGGTATTACATTATGTATGCCATTGATTTAAAAAGGAAATCATTCTCGAAGATATGTTCTGTTTGGATGATAGGCCGACGAGGAACGACTTCTGGTTTTCATGGTTTTCGTACGCTCGTCGTACTGTTTCGTACTGTTTATTTTTAAGTGTACAAGCCGTTTAAAGCATTCCATTTTGGAGTTTCATAATTTTTCGTAGACATTTTTTATCCTTGAACACTAATTAAGCATCTTTCAAATCCCTATCCTCGTGTAACAACTTTTCAGTAAACTTGTTGGAATTCTATTTTTCATGTACCCGACAATGAGAATACATTTGACAAGAGACATCTTCATTGGGCAACGTGAGCCTCTCGAAAAAGATATATTTGAACGATCAAAATTTATCCGGATGTGCTGTATATTCAACATGTCATTGATACTGCTCGGTTCCTAAAGTTATTTGAAGTGGGAATAGACTGTCTTCAGTTTACGCCTGAATATATCACCAAAACCAACTAGTTGGGCATGTTAGGAATACCTCAATGAAACACAAATTTTCCTTTTGTTTTCAGCCATACATTCATCAAATATAAATCTGCAAAGAAACTAGTCGCGAGTCAGAATGGCAGAAAATGTACATGGAAGTATGGACAGAAGTGATATGTTGTCATTCTCTTCGTTCTTTGACGAATATTCATTATCTGATATGACAATTGGAGAATTCAACTCGACATATAAGACCACTTTCCCGGTTGCTATACTCTCTTTAACAAACATCGGATTGTCCCTCTTAGCTAACGTTTTACTCCTTATCCTTTTACGACAGCAGCAATCAATAGACGACAATACAAGACTTATGTATCGTGTGTCTACTGTTCTTCAGATGATATTAAGTGTTGCTTGGAGCGGTTATGATTTTGGAAAATATATCCTGGATGATGCGGATTCGTGTAAAATACATTCCTATATTTTTCCTTACATAACACATACCTCATTATTTGCACAGCTATTCTGCTACAGTTTTGTCAGCATTTGTAAGCTCTTGTTTATAACACGTCCGCTGCGATATCATGTCCAGTTAACCCTTGCAAGAATCAAAATAACGCTTTTTGTCATTATCACGGTAGCTATTTTGATTTGTATTCCGTTATTACCATGGCCGAGTCTTAGGTATCATTTCTACGCTTCAGATTGCTATGTATCAAAAATGTCAAACGATACCACGTGGCCTGTAGACGTCATCATCAACACTCCCGTTGTTTTCGCCTTAATAGTGACCCATGCTACTAACATCGCTATCGTACGAGTAATTCGCAAACAGCGGCGTCGCCTTGATGCAATGGAGGTGAATCACAGCGACGGTGATCGTCATCGAGCACAAGATCGACGTTGGCGTTTACCTAGTAAAGGTATCTTGACCGTTCTCACATTGTCGATCTCGTTTCACGTATGCTGGTTTCCATGGCTGGTAGCGTATAGCGAGTTGGGACTAGCTTTCGCGGTTGTGTCAGGAGGAGTGAGTGGCTGGCTTCAACCTTTACTTTACATTGGAACAACAAGGGAAGCAAGGGAGATTGTCCGCAGCTATATGTCCAAACTGAAGATGCGTCGTTGATACACCTAAGTTTGATTAATCATTATTAGCAGCACTGATATATGAATTACAAATGTGTAAATAAACCAACTCAATACTCACACACGATTTGTGTGCATGCTTTAGGGGGCTTGCAGGCAGGGAGTACTCAACAGATGAATGATACCGTTCGCCAACAATGCAACGGATGCTTCTATCAATGTATCGTAAGCGATGGGATGCTTAAAGTCGCCTAACCTGATAACCGGCTAGGAACACTACAAAGACATTGCCGGAAGCCCAACGACTTGGAGAAAGGTTTAAAATCAGATTTCAGTGCTTTGTTTGTGAGAATACGTAGTCATAAATATGTTTCTCTGACGGGAAATTAAACGGTAAAGAGAATATGGCACTGAATGCACCAAACCTATAAAACACCGACTAAATTTCTTGATGAATCTTTATCACTCGCCATTTTGAAGATGATGAACGTGACGTCCTTTGAATCTACTCCCGTGGCTATCCTTTCTCTATTCAGCATAGGATTGTCCGTCCTAGCTAACACGCTCGTCCTTGTCGTTTTACAACAACAGCAATCGATTGACGACAACACACGACTTATGTACCGAGTTTCTTCTGTTCTTCATACGATTCTGAGTATTGCATGGTGTGGCTGGGATTTCGGAGCATATACTTCAGACACTGTGGAAGCTTGTAAAAGATTTACCAATATTTTTGCATACGTGACGTTTACCGTTTTATCTGCACAACTTTTCTGTTACTGTTTGATCTGTATTTGCAAGCTCCTGTTTCTCATTCGTCCGCTGCGTTACCACCTTCTCCTAACGCCAGTGAAAGTCAGATTTGCACTCTTTGTCATCATTACAATTGCTCTTCTGATGTATATTCCATTATTACCTTGGCCACACGTGTTGCTTGATTACCAAACCATACTTTGCATCGGGGATGATTCACCGTTGTACAGTGTCGCCTGGCCAGACATCTTAATAACGCTTTATTTCATTGCGCCTATGGTAATCGCCGTCATAGTCACCACCACTGTAAACATTGCTATCTTGCAAATAATATGTCGACGAAATCGTAAACTTGATGTGGCTGCAAGGATCAATGATATACCTAGGGTTCGACCATGGCGTTTGCCTGGAAAGGGTATCTTGACTTTACTAACCTTGACTATCTCTTTTTATATCTGCTGGCTGCCGTGGATAGTTAAGAAGGACCAACTTCATGGAATAACAGATTTGTTAGCTGGGTTTAGTGGCTGGGTTTAGTGGCTGGGTTCAACCTTTGCTTTACATTGCTACAACTAAGGAAGCAAAGGAGATTGTTCTCTGTTATCTCTCCAAACTCAAAATAGCTATCACGTGTTAGTGAATCCCCTTAAAAGGTCACAAAGTCATCTTTTAAACTTTGGTAGCGTCTTTGACCTTGCGCGGTCTCTTGGATGGATCTTTTTGCGCATACTGGTATCCTCGCACTGTGTACAAAATGTTGCGTTCATATATTATAGGTATTATATATATATATATATATATATATATTCATATAATGGGAATGAAAAGTCCGTATAAAAAGATTCAAATCTTCAAATTTTGCGCTTGTATGCATTGAGCTCTTGCGTTTTTGTTTTTGTTTTTGTTTTTGCCCTTCACGCTCTTTTGTGTACCTACCTAATAAATTTCATCATTTCCTGATGAAGGCCTATGGCCGAAAATTTGAATATTTTCATCATATACGGACTTTTCATTCCTATTTTGTCTATAAATATGCAAGTCCGAAGCAGAACTGTCTTTTTACTATATATATATATATATATATATATATATATATATATATATATATATATATGTGTGTACTTTAATCCTCAAATGATAGTCAAACATGCAAATTATGTTTGGTTTAAAGGTAACAGATAGTTTGGGGAAGCCCTCAAAAACTTTTAGTGAGATTTCTTTGATTTTACTTAATGAATAGCAGGGTACTAACATAACTAAGATGCTGTGAAGTTTTTTCCTCCTCAAGTGAAATATTTACTGAATGAGAGGTGAAAAGTAATAAAAATCCCTGGCCCCCAAAAAAGGGGATGTAAATTCAAACAACGGCCGCACACACTACTCACATTAGGATTGCTGTGTGTATAGAGTACGCTACACATGACCCCGTTCTCACTCACTTTGAAAGTGGACTTTTGGAGCGGTCTATCTAAGACCCGTTCCTCAGGAACGGTTCTTAGGTGAGTGTGAACGGTCAAAGTGGTCCAGGAAGTAGTCTTCTGGACCGCTCCAGAAGACCACGTCGGGGAGGTGGTCTTGAGGAACGGGTCTTATTAAGAGCGGTATGGACCGCTCTAAACGTGCAATGTGAACGAAAGCGTACTTCAACCGGAAGTGAGCCAGTGACGTTCCGCGCGGAAAAAAAAGCAAAAGCAATCGATCGGGCAGCCGGCAGGCACGCTACGGTACATCAGTTTGTATTCCGCGCGAAAAATTTGACCCGCTGAACTGAGCTGCCATAGCAACAAGGCCACTTTGAATCGTGGAGCGGTTTGAGCGAGAAAAACTGCTCGGAGTGTGAACCACTTTCAAAAGTGAGTGAGAACGGGGTCTATTAGTGTGAAGCGCTGGGTTTATTGTGCGGGGAACGTTCGGGACTTCGGGTGGATATGGTCTTAGCATGAGGCAGTGAAAAGCCGTTTCTTACAGATATTTACACTAAAATTTGTTCGAAATCGTGAATGGAATGTGAAATAATCTCGTACATGTGTCTCATGATAAAAGGAGAGTAGTATGTGACTATGTTTGATAAGTTTCTTGCCAGTATGATTTGTGCTACCGAGACTGTCTATGAGCTTTAAGTAAAATGGTGCACAGTCTATTTGAGCGATGGGACACGGGACCGATGGTAAAGCGGACATCCGGTGTTACGAAACTGCGGTCTCGTCGACCTTTGGTCTCTTGAATATTCCAAATAATTGTCAGAAGATCCATGACACCTATACCTTTAGTCTTGTTGGCCTGAAAAAAAAGAGGGGGAAAAACCTTTAAAAAAAACTTGTATTCACAAACTAAGATGAATGGGTAATGTAGCAACTCTTATGAGTACTATAAATATCATAAAAGGGGTGAGGCATTACCTGCCCTTGCTAATAAGTATTTTTTTTAAAAATCACTTTGCTTATTTAATGATTTTATATAGTTTGCTCCTCTTCTGACTAACAATGGTGACCTCTTAGAGGAAAAGGATTGCATTTCTAAATAACACGATGGAAACTAAATCCTAAAAGGTTCATAGACCATTAAAAATATCATGAATTTAGGCTGTGTTTATGGTTAAGTATATGTATTAAATAAAAACCTATTCGCGGCTAGTATTTCTAAAGTGTGCACTTTCACATATTTTGTTTTTTGTGTAAAACATCATGAATACTAAAAATGTTGAACATTTCGTGTAATTGTGTCATATTGTTTTTGTTTTTTGTTTTTTTTTTGGTCATTACGATAAGTGTTGTTCTTTTTTAATGTTATATATTCTGTTCCATCATATCTGTTCACATATCTCAATTTAATATGGTTCAACGAAACGGTACATACATCCACACCTCTCTTGCTAAATAATATATATAATTGTTAGAAATGGAATTGAGAGAATAATGGTGCGTATTATAGGTATATCAAAGTTCCCATAGCTGTCCTCCCTTTTTGGATTTTTTACAAAGGCTTGTCATTGACCAAAACTTAACTGCCTCCGAGAAAGAATTAATGAACGTTGAAGGTTTGTCAATCTGTCGGTCAATTGGATCTGGTGTCGCCGAAACCCCCCGCCCGTGTCCGTGGCCTAGTGGTTAAGGCATTTCGTATAAGCGTATCATATTAATATTTCGTACAATTGTATCATAATACTGCCATTTTGTTGTGAAAACACTATTAAAGTGTTTCTTTATGTGATTTATCTTAATTATATAATAAATGATAACAAACATGATGAAGATTGTGTTTCATTTAACATCATCCTGAACCGAATATCAACTGAGAGTCAAAAGTGATAGAAACATGGGCGCACAAAGAAACAAGTTCTTTATATTACGTGAAGGAAACATGAGCTTTATCTTCGTCAATCTAATTTGAAAAAAAAATCTAAGATAAAAATGCGGCCAACACGACACTCATTCATGTTCGTTTGATTAGATTAAATAACCCCTTTTGACATGTTTCAGTTTCAGTTTTATTTCATATTTCAAATGACATAATTGGAACATGAACAATGACCATTATAATTATTACAATAATATTCCTATATTCAGTACTATCTTCAATACTTTCAACAAAAAGAAGAAAAAAAATATACAAGTAAACATACAAAGACACAGATCAATATTTCCATCATTTCAAAGTTGGGATAAGACAAAATAGTTTGGCGTGAAATATGAGGGAATCTATTAAGAAGCTAGGCTTGTAATACTGTAGATTCCCTTATGAATAAAAAAAAGTCTTTGAAATTATAAAATTATATATGTGAGAGATCATCTTAATAAAACATTTAAAAAGAAATAAAATGGGGGAGACGAGGAATACAGTACATAGGGAGCCATATGATGGATTGCGTAAGTATTTAAGAGGGATATTTTGAATTGCGTTTAAATATATACAGTAAGCCGGTATTAGTTAAATAGGGGGGGGGGGGGAGGTCATTCCACAATTTTGGTCTTGTAAATATAATTGTGTGTAAGAGCTGTTCGAGTACGTGGAAGGTGATAAGAATGGCTTTGTCTGGTTGGATAGGAGTGAAGTGAATAATTCATAACGAACATAGAAGATAGAGGGTTAGGAAGTTCATGCTTTGTGAGTTGAAACATGAATATTCCTAGATATTTATATATATATAGAGAGAGAGAGAAAGAGAGAGAGAGAGAGGAAGAGAGAGAGAGAGAGGAAGAGAGAGAAAGAGAGAGAGAGAGGAAGAATACTTATTCCCCACTTGCATGATCTGTGCTCGGCTGTATCCTGTTATGTTCAGACAATACGATGGCTGTAATGAAATACCTATTTTTAAAACTTTGAAAACCAAAATAGGGTACATAACTGGGCTGGGGATTAGCATGTATCCCATATAGCTAACGGATCTGTGCCAGTGGCTATATGTATAGGCTTATTATTGCATCATAATAATTGCACTATGTATCTGGTACATATTGCATATTCAAGGTTTAATTGCGAGCACAATTATATAAACTATAATGTACTTTCTTTCCACTCCAGAAAAGAGTTGGGTAAATCAGGTTCACAAAACTTTTAAAGTGGGTCAAGGTATCAGCACAATAGCGTTTAATTTCGGTTCTAAAATCCTCTGTAGGAATAAAAGTTACAATTATAATGAATATAATTATTATGTCACGTCCATGCTGACCAAATAAGCACGCACGAATTGTGTGCACGTTCCAGGGGGGCTTGCGGACAGGGAGTATGTACCATAAGTACTGAACGCGAATGTATTATAACCGATGGGATGTTCAAAGTCGTTCAACCGGGTAGGAACACTTCAATGCCATCTTGGAGAAGGATTAAAATCAGATTTTAGTGTTTTATTTGGCATAAATAATCATCCTGTTTCCACAATACATATCCTATGAAAACGAAATCTTGAATAAGTTTCTCTGACGGGAAATCAAACGGTACAGAGAATCTGGCATTGGATGCACCAAACCTATAACTTAATATAGACTAAATTTCTTGATGAATATTTATCAGACGCTATTTGGAAGATGATGAACGCGACATCATATGAAATTCTTCATCCGGTGGTCATGCTTTCTTTATTCAGCATAGGATCGTCTGTCCTAACGAACACGCTCGTCCTTGTCATTTTACAAAAACAGCAATCGACTGACAACACACGACTTATGTACCGAGTTTCTGCTGTTCTTCATATGGTTCTAAGTATTGCATGGAGTGGATGGGATGTCGGAGTATATGGTACAGACACTGAGCACGCTTGTAGAAAAATTGTCAACATTTTTGCATACGTGACGTACACCACATTATTTGCACAACTTTTTTGCTACTGTTTGATTTGTATTTGCAAGCTCATATTCCTAATTCGTCCGCTGCGTTATCACATTCTCGTAACGCCAGTGAAAGTAAAATTTGCACTCTTTGTCATCAACCTTATCTCTCTTTTGATTTACATTCCGTTATTACCATGGCCGCATCTTTTGCTAGATTATCCGACTTTGTTTTGCAGCCGTGAAGATTCATTGTTACACAGTTTCGCGTGGGCGTGGCCAGATATCTTAATACCACTTTATTTCACTATCCCTATGGTAGTCGCCCTTATAATCACGTCTACTGTCAACATCACCATTTTACGAATAATCTGCCAACAAAGTCGTCGACTGAATGTAGCTCCAAGGATCAATGATGTACCTAGGGTTCGAGCATGGCGTTTGCCTGGCAAGGGTATCTTGACCATACTGACCTTGACTATCTCGTTTTACGTTTGCTGGCTTCCATGGATAATTACGAAAGGCCGCCATGGTGGTTATCCAGATTTGTTAGGTTTCAGTGGCTGGATTCATCCATTGCTTTACATAGCTACTACTAAAGAGGCAAAGGAAATTGTTCTCCGTTATCTATCCGAGCTCAAAGGGGCTATCAAGCGTCAATGAATACATTTAACAGATATATTTGATTGGTCACTTGCTCAAATATCAGTGTTAGCATCACTGGACTTCCGCAATCTTCTTCATGGATCTTAGGGCCTGCCGTATCCTAACATAAAACCTTACGTTGAAAGCTACACTGATTGTATAAGGTTTATAACATACAAATTAAGTTTGGGGGGGGGGGTACTCTGAAGGTTGCAGAAGGTTCGTAATTCCGAAACAATATTTCCCATAGAAGGGGGTTTATGATTTCGAAAATGAAATAGACTTCATAATTCTGATCGTTTGGTGCGTTACTCCGAAGGTTCGTTATTCTGAAGGTTTATACTTCCGAAAATGAAATAGGGATCGTAATTCCGAAAATGAAAAAGGGTTCATAATTCTGAAAATGCGATACAGCCCTACATAGCTTTTCAGAATTATGAACCCTTTTTCATTTTCGGAATTGTGAACTCTATTTTATTTTCGGAATTATGAACCTTCGGAAAAAACGACATGTGCCCATTATGTTTGGTTAAGTAAAATGATACACGAGTTAGTTTACCGACGATAGACGAGAAAGTTCTCCAGGCGGAAATCTACGTTGGTCTCACGAGACTGCTTTCTCGCTGACCTTTGTTCTCTGGAACAGTACAAACAGTTGTTAGAAGGCCTACGAGACCAGCACTTCAGTCTCATGGACATTAGGTCTCCTGAACTTTTCATCAATTGAGATGTCGAAGTAAACTATTAAATGATAAGATGCATTTCTGCAAAAGAGGAAAGGGGGAGGGGAGAGAATATGTGATGCCACTTGCACTGTACAATCTGTACTTTCATAGAATTGGACCTTTAAATTTCGAAACGTGAGAGCAAAAGCAAGCCACCATTAGAGTTTACATGTAACTGATTTGTTACACAGGTTGCAGTGTATGCTACGGAGACAACTGCTCTGCTGTCAATTTTCTACAAAATCTGTATTCCTAACCCTACATTGCCCATGAATCTTACTGAGACTCATGGGCAATGTTAAAACTGTTGTCACGAACCTCACCATGGGTCATGGCTTAAAACAATCAAAATTGTTATATACATAAAAAATAAGCACGATAAATGGGTGGGGTTGAGTGAGGTGGGTGAGGCGTTGCGCAGCAACTTCAAATAACCGTGTTATGTTTATACAATTCGATTATTCTATGATTGTATAGTCATTGCAATTATTCAGACTAACCATAACGACCTTTTAGTTGAGAAAGGTTTCATTTCTAATAAGACGATGTGTATTTTTTTGTTGCATCATTTTACGTATTTTGATCGAGTACATTATATGAGTTTTATCTAATGCCATGACCATACCAGTGGCATAGCGCATAGAAAAACTTCTTATAGGTACGCCACTATGTGCATAATATTATTCGAAAACATTTGCGATTGTGGCTTTAGGCAATTACTTCACCGGGTATCCATGCAATGCAAAAGAAACATTCAAGAAATCCTACATGACTTTGTGTATAAAGCTCCCCATTAAAGTCGCAAGATGGCACCAACAAATGATTTTTTAACATCATTATTATTAGATTGATATGTTTCATACGACAGCGCTCCTTCACGACTTTCAGTTGTTGTTATCCCCGTTTCAATATATTCATCAAATCAGTCAGTTTCCAAACAGAATCAAATAATTAGCCTTTGTCAGATTGATATTGAACAAATATTACCACCAAATATCACTGCACCGTTCACGAAGTATGCAGATAAATGAGCATCATTATAGGAGTAACTGCTCTTCGGTGTGTAATGAGCACTTAGCAAATTTGTAATTGGCCTGCTGTCTGTGTGTACAGAAAAGGAGGATGAGGAAATTTTGATTATGCTACCTGCCAATTCTGGCTTCCAAGCGATGGTGAATACATAAATACTTAACAATTTTAAAGCATGGGTTATTCCGAACTACGAGAAAGCTTGTCAAATTTAAAGGTTAAGAGGTTCATTGATCATAAATAATGACACATTGTCCGTTTATAGGTGAATATATACATTAAACCAAAATCTAATGTGCAATTACTTTTTATAATGTGCACATTTTCATATAGCTTTTTATTTGTGTATATACATGAATCCTTGCATACTGATATTTCGCATATACTAAGTACATCACAATACTTAAAACGTTTAATATTTTGTAATATTCAACAGTTGTATCATATTAACATTTTGTAGGATTGTATCATAGTACTGGCATTTTGCTGTGATAACGCTAATAGTTTTTCTTCCTTTATGATATCTTAATTATAATATATCTTTGATTTATTCTAATTATTTAAAAAATTAAAAGAGTCATATTGAGATTTGCGTTTCTATGGTCCTTTATGATCATCTTGAACCTAATATCGACTGAGAGTTGAATGGATTGACAACATGGATGCACAAAGAAACAAGTTCTATATATAACATAAAGGAAATGTGACCTTTATCTACTTCAATCTAAATTGAAAATCTAACGTGAAAATGCGGCCAAAAAAGACATCCTTTCATGTTCAGCTTAGATTAGATAATACCTTTTGATGTATTATGAATAGGTAAGTTTGGTTATAAAAGAGGTGTGAATATGAAACTGTCATGCATCATGTTCATGATTTGCACTCGACGTCTCACAAAACCATTAGATCCTTATCACATTTTGGACATGTTTCAGGCATACTATCAACAAAGCTGTCTATGATTTCTTTTTAGAGAATGAATTGCGTGCGTGCTGACATTGTCGTTGCTCGTGCATTATGAGCAAACCAATGCGAACACCGTTTTGACGGAGATTTAAAAAAAAATCTTTAACACTTTTGAACAGTTTCAGAGTTGTATGCAGAGACGGAAGCATGGATGCTCGAAAGTGACGCCAAAAGATGTTTCCCTGAAACAGCAAAGTCGTCAAGGAATTTTCATTTCTTCAATGTCCATCCTCTGATCTGTTCCATGTTGATAAGACTGAACTACAAAGGATTTTTTTTATGTTTAGGACATTAGGATAGGAGCAGCATTTTGTGGCAGAGTAGACAGCAGGCACATCTAAAGATTCATCGAACCATTCGTCACTTTCCGGACCTGAACTACGGGGCGCAATCGTGGTAAATTTTGTTTTAGACCTGGTGTTGAAATCTTCATTGTATCACAGTAACCGATAGGAAGACTGGATTATCTCCTTCTCAAAGTATGTTTCTGCATGTTTAAGAGTCCAGTAACAATTTGAAATACTATTTTTTCTTTAGCCGTTAGTTTAGCTAAATTCGTAATAGACTTATATACACTATATATATATATATATATATATATATATATATATATATATATATATATATATATATATATATATATATGTATAAATATATATATATATATATCGAAAATATGACTAACTCAACAGCACTCGGTATTTCCCATCCGATTTCAATTATTAATTTTTTCAACGTGGGATTAGCATTTTTCGTCAACATATTTGTTATCTTCATTTTACAAGGACAACGAGCTATAGACGATACTTCTCGCTTACTTTATAAGGTCTCCACCTATCTCCAATTGATTTTAAGCTTTACATGGGGTATTTGGTGCATTGGATGGTATCGTTACCGTCACGAGGAAAAGTCTTGTCTAATTATGCATTCTATCTTCCCTTTTGTCACGATGTCCAGCCTATTTTCGCAGATGTACTGTTATAGCTTCATCAGCATTTGCAAGCTGGTACTCATAACCCGTCCTCTGAGGTATCATACTATCTTAACGCCTCTGAAAGTCAAACTAGTGCTTATTTTCATCATTCTATTGCCGACTGCATGTTGTATTCCTCTTTTACCGTGGTCTAATCTTTTCTCAAATTTCTTCGCCTCCATGTGCTCCGCAATTGTATCGCTGGAATCGTTGTCAAATAGGGATGAAAAAACAATGCGTTTCTTTTTCATTACACCCGTTGCCATTGCACTTATTGTCATCACCACGTCAAACTTCGCTCTCCTGGGAGTAACTTGCCGACAAAAACGCCGCGTTGAAGCCGGCGTCGGAGTAGCTACAAGAAACGAAAGCCAAAATGATAAACGACTTTGGGCACGAATTAGAAGATGGCGCTTTCCTGGAAAGGGTATCGCGACAATTCTTACGCTAACGTTATCGTTTTACATGTGCTGGTTTTTCTGGGTATTAAAAACGAGAATCTATTTCGAACCCCTAGAGATCCTTCAAGTAACTGGTGGAATGAATGGATGGCTCCAGCCTCTACTTTACATTGCCACAACAAAAGAAGCAAAAGACATTGCGAGCAGCTACTTGTTAAGAGTAAGACGTTCATTCTCACTAAATGGAGGACTCTAATGAAAAGGGGAATTATTTACATCGCAATGGTGCATACGGATGGCTAAATATGTAAAGCACTACAACGTACAACTATAGCTCCAACGCATTATTGCACATGTATTAGCCAAATCATTTTCTTAAAAAGAACTTATTCTGCAAATTACAAATAAAGTTATTTTCTTCAAATTTAAGTATATAAAAGAGAACAAAAATAAGCAACTTAATTTCAAGCTTCTCCATACGATATTACCATCAAAAGACAATTTATTGAAATGGAATATTTTAAGTGATAATCAATGTAATATATGCAAATGTTCAGAGACAATAATGCACATGTTATTTTAATGCAAAGGAGTAAAGGTATTGCGGAAAATTATTGAACCAATATAAATTTATATATCAGACAAAAGTAAAAGTTGATAATATTGTTATGATCTGATGATAATTGGATTTAATATTGCAGACACAAAGATTTTCATTATTAATCTCATTATAGATCTAACACAATTTGTTATCTATAAAGATTATGTTACGGATTCATCGGGGGGGGGGGGGGTGGGTAATGTAACGGCTAAAGCCTTGTGGAAAAAAATTGGAGTTACGTCAATATTTGAGTTGTAAATTTATTCGTAAGCACCATGATTTAGGCAAATATATCAGGTCCTTCAGTATCTTTGATTTTTTATGTCATCAGCCATATAAGCTATGCTGGCAAATGTAAATATTCTGTAAATATTTGTCATTGATATATATACATTATATACATATATATATATATATATATAAAGTTCCTTGTACAAGTTAGAAGAAGGAAAAAAAATCTAATTCTAGGGGATCTAAAACGTTTTAGAGCAACCTACATTATATTACGCATTAAATTTCTACAATCAAAATGTAACCTTGTCATTGCTGGATCACATGCTTTATTCAATAGCACCACCGATTCACATTTCGGTATTCTAGGTATTCGAGTGCTCAACTTCCCATCAAAATCCCGAAAATTTGATTATTTCAAAACTTTCTCGTCATATACCGTAGAAACGCCCTCTTTCAAACCAGGAAGTAATACAAAATAAGATGCATACACCATGCATAATGACATGAGTGGTTTATGATAACGGGGGGGGGGGGGGGGGGGGGGGGGGGGGTACTTGTTTTTCCCAAGGCTCAATTCTACGAAGTTTCATAATTCCGAAACATAAATTTCCCATAGCAGCGGGTTCATAATTCCGAAAATGAAAGAGGATTCATAATTCCCAACATTTGAGGCATTACTTCGAAGGTTCGTCATGTTCGTATGATTTCATATCAAAGGTTCGTAATTCCGAAAATGCAATAGAGCCCTACACAACCCTTTTCGGAATTACGAACCTTCGGAGTTATGAACCCTTTTTCATTATCAGAATTATGAACCTCCGGCATTACGAACCTTCGGAAATATGAACCCTATTTAATTTTCAGAACTATGAACCCTATTTCATTTTCTGAATTGCGAACCCTCGGAGTAACGAACCTTCGGAAAATTAATCTTCGGAATTATGGACCTTCGGAAAAACGACATGTTACCGTATACTCAACTAAAAAATAATTTTTCCCCCTGAAGCGTTTAAATATAACTCGAGAAATATTTGATGAAATTTGTTCACTTCAAACAGCAAAGTATGCAGAATTTTCTTACCCACTTTAATGAAATTGTGGTCTTATTAGAGACAGTACTATGTAGAAAGAATAGCACTTTTCGTTTCATAATGCAATGCAGGTTGAACGTTTGTATATTCTTTTAATTCTTTTCATCCTTTTGTCATGGACAGCCGCTTAATTTGTCTTTGAAATTCATGAAAATGAATGAAAAATTACAATTTTTCAATGCATTTTCATGAATTTGAATTACATGTTATACATGAATAAATCAACTGAGTATAGATTGTACATTACACCATGGAACGCCAAGTTCCCCCTTTTTTACGGACTATACAATAAAAACAAAAAGAATCAAATACATGTAATTGGCCTTTGTCAGGTATTGATATTGAATAAATATTATCATCTTAGATCACTGTACCATCTATGACGTACTCTCTCTAAAGAAGAAGAAGAAGAAGTGAATTTTCACTTTATTTTCTCTCCCCGGGAGTGACGTCAGTGATCGCTTGTTTAGGAGTGAATATTGAGTGACTATCAAGTGCTCTCTAAGAGGGAAAGGGTGGAGTTTCACTCTATTTTACTCTATTTTCACTCCCCAAGGAGTGATCAGTGATCACTCGATTTAATTTTTTTTTTAGAGAGTCTGCAGATCAATGGGCATTATTGCTCTTCGGTGTATAATGAGCACTGAGTAAATTTATGATAGGCCTACCCTCTGTCTGTACAGAAAAAGAGGATGAGGATATTCTATCTAGCAACTTGTCAAATGTGGCTACCATGCACTGGGGAGCAGATAAATACTCAACCATTTTATAGCTTGTTTTTTTTAGGTTCCATGACATTTGCTCCTGTGACAATTGCTCCGGTCTAACTTTGCCATACTAATCCTAAACCTAAACCTAACCATAACCCAAACCCTAACCCTAATCTTCACATTGTCCTGAACAAAAAACCAAATCATGACCTTGACCTCAACCTTTGACCTTTCGAGATATGGACGGTGGAGCAACTGTCGCAGGAGCAAATGTCGTGTCACCGGTTTTCTAATATTATATCACTAACAATATGAGAAAGCATATCAAGTTTGAAGAACTTAATAATGTTAAGAGGTTCATAAATAATTTTAAAAATACATGATATATGCTCTGTGTATTGTTAAATGAATGAATTTAAGAATCTATTTCTAATGTGAGCATTTTTATTTTTGTTTGCGTAAAGACATCATAAATTCTTGAATATTCCTATTTCGCATATTATAGCTGACTAACAATACATTACTATGAATGCTTAAATGTTTAATATTTTGTAATATTCAAAAATTATAGAATATTCACATTCCGGACGAGTTTATCATAATACTGCCAGTTTTGCTGTGATAACGCTAACAATTGTTCTTTCTTTATGATACTTTAATTGTGTATAATATTTGTGATTCATTCTAATTATCTAATAAATTGTGAGAGTCATGATAAACTGTTTCTATGGTCCTTTATGATCATCTTGAACCTAACATCGACTGAGAGTCGAATGTGATTGACAACATGGGTGCACAAAGAAACAAGTTCTATATATCACATGAAGACAATATGATCTTTATCTACGTCAAAATCTAACGTGAAATTGTGAAAAACATTAGATCCTTCCAATTTCATTTAGCCTAGATTAGATAATACCTTCTGACATGCTGAATTGGTACTTTTGGTAAGAAAAGCGACGTGACATAAAACTCTCTTTCATCATGTCAATGATTTGTGCTCGTCATTTAAAAAAACCCCAAACAATTAAGTCCACATCACATTTTGACATGTTTCAGGCATGATATCAAAACTGTCGGGATTTTTTAAAATAGTGAATAGCGTGCGTGTTAAAGAAAAATATTGTCACTGCTCGCGCATTATTAGCGAACCGATGTGAGCACCGTGTTGAGAGAGATTGAAAACTACAAAATTAAACCCTTTTGAACATTTTCAAAGCTTGTATCTATTCGGAAGAATTGATGCTCGAAAGCGACATCAAAAGATGTTTTTCCTGCAACAGCAAAGTCGTCAAGGGAAAATCCCATTTCTTCAATGTCCCTCCTCTGATCTGTTCCATGTTAATAAGGCTAAACTACAAAAGGATTGCTTAATGTTTAGGAAATCAGGATAGGACTTACAGGAGCAGCACTTCCTCGCCGTTTCGACGGCAGGACACAAATATCTAAAGATATATCGCACCATTCGTCACTGCCCGGACATGAACTAGTATAGAGAGCTTAATGATCGTGTGGTAAAGTTTTGCTCATACCATCTTGATGTTTGAAATTTTCATTTTATCATGATAGCGGAGAGGAAGAATAAGATATCCTTCCCAAAGCATGTTTCTACATGTTTAAGAGTCCGCTTACTCCGCTGACCAAAAACAGACGACGGTTTGACGGAAGAGAACACAAACCGAAAATAAAGCAGCTAGATAATTGTTTTTGGTTTGTTTTCAAGAAGCATGTATGCATTTAAACCAGGTAAAGCAATAACAGTTACAAAAAAAAAACTGCGTATGAATACACAAAACCATTTGAAATTCAAACAGAAGCAGAAACTCCAAGAACTTTTCATCATGATATAGGCTTTTCTTTAGCTATAAAGTTGGCTTCATTCTTAATAGACTAAAGTACATCTTAATAACGCTGTTTGAAAATATGACTAACTCAACAGCACTCGGTATTTCTCACCCGATTTCCATAATTACTTTTTTCAACGTGGGATTAGCACTATTCATCAACATATTCATTATTTTCATTTTACAACGACAACGAGCTATGGACGATACATCTCGCTTACTCTACAAGGTCTCCACCTATCTCCAATTAATTTTAAGTGTTACATGGGGTAGTTGGTGCATTGGTTGGTATCGTTACCGCCACGAGGAAAAGCCATGTCTAATTGTGCTGTCTATCTTCCCTTTCGTTACGATTTCCAGCTTATTCGCGCAGATGTTCTGCTATAGCTTCATCAGCATATGCAAGCTGTTACTGATAACGCGTCCTCTGAGGTATCACATTATTCTAACGCCTCTGAAAGTCAAGCTAGTGCTTATTTTCATAATTCTGGTGCCGATTACTTGTTGTATTGCTCTTTTTCCGTGGTCTAACATTTTTTGGCATTCTATCGCCTCACAGTGCCCGCGCTCCGCCGATATGTCGCTGGAATCGTTGCCCAACATGGATACCCCATGGGTTGATAAAACCTTGCATTTCTTTTTCATTACACCTGTTGCAATCGCACTTATAATCAGCACCATGACAAACCTGGCTATTCTGAAAGTGACTTGCAAACAAAAGCGCCGCGTTGAAGTAGCTGCAAGAAACGATGACCTACATGATGAACGACTTTGGGCACGGGTTCGACGTTGGCGCTTTCCTGGAAAAGGTGTAGCGACCATTCTTACGCTGACCATGTCGTTTTACGTGTGCTGGTTTTCATGGGTAGGCCTAATATTCATGAGAGTGGATACCAAACACGCGGTAGTTGTTCAAGTAACGGGGGGAATGAGTGGATGGTTGCAACCTCTACTATACATCGCCACTACCAAAGAAGCAAAAGACATTGCTATCAGCTACTTCGTAACATTACGACGAACACTTTCGCTCAATACCTGAAATGAATCCATTCGAAGCGATCCAAATACAGAAATATAAGATAGTGGATAGTGTTAGGGTAAACCTCATTGTCATAAACTCCTATTTACCATGTTTACAGTAAAAACTTTAATCCGATTAGCAGTGGTGAATCACATACTTTATTTTGCAAACTGAAAACACGTTAATTCATATTTCGGTATTCGAGGGCGCATCTGTTTCTTTTCCTCCTCCCCCAAGAAAAACTTTCCAGACAAAAGATAAATTTCAGAATTTTTCCATTTAAATGCAATTATTCATCTCTTGTAGCCAAATCGTCTCTTTGAAACTGCGAAGCAATGCAGGCATTCTGAGCCAAATACTAGAAGTTAATGCATTATGTTAATTAATGTCTTTGTATTGAAATGTCCATCAAAAAAAAATATATTCTCGAGATTGTACCCCTTTGTGAATCCTGACAACACCCTTTACCAGAGTGTAACGTGATGGGATTGCAATTATAAAAAAAACTCAGTTCTTCTTTTGATACAAGATCCGAAAAGCACTTTAACAGAAATTCAATGCGTTTTACCGTACGTGTGTAGACGTTCATCCAGTATTTATTTTCGTTCTTTTTCATTCTTATAATTCAACTGTTTAGAAATGAACGATTTATTATTAATTACCTTTTTAAAAAAAAGCTAATTTCTTTGATGTCAGTGAAGGAAGTATCATATACCAAGTCTGTAATTTTCATTCTCTTATTGCGAAATGGAAATGACTACAAGTGGTACAGGATCCAGCAGTCCGTTGCACAGTCAGTTAAGTGTTCCCAGAACCTGAGGGAGTCTGCTTCAGCTTGCCAAACCTTGATGTCATGTTGGCGTACCACTTCTGCAGCTGGTCACTGGTCTTGTCCATCTCCATGGCCTTCTGCTCTACAGTGCGCCCTTCAGGCCCTTCTTGATGTAGTTGGGGTGCTTCTTGTTGAGGAGGCAATCTTGCTCGGGGGCCTGGAACCAATCAACCATCTCCTGCTCCTGCTCCACGGGGAAGTCAGCCGTCACCAGCTCCCTCCTGCGCTTCTTCTGGGACTAATTGGCAGTCTCACTGGGAGGAAGCTCATCATCTCTGTCAGAGGAGGACTGTGCTGCTGGCTGATGGACCTCGGCCATTACATGTCCATCTAGGAAGCAGGGGCAGAGGCTGTGGACTCAGCTTCAGACTCTGGAGGTGCTGGAGCATCTTCAACAACAGGAGCTGGCTCTTCAAGGGCTTCTTGAGCTGCAACACCTCTGCCCTGTCCATGACCGTTGTCAGTGGTGGGGTTCTTGATCTTGGCTCCTTCTTCCTCAGCGATGACGTGATGTTGAACAGGCGACTCCTCAATGCAGACTGACTTTCAAGCGGCAGTTGGCCGCGTTTTTCTGTGATTCAGCGGTGTTCTGAATTACGTCCGGACTCATTCGAGGGCCAGTCGCGACGTTCTGACTGCATTCGAGCCGCATTCGATTGGCAATCGACAGATTCTGACGGCATTCTAAGTGCCTTATCGAAATAGATTCCGGCAGCCATCGAGATGCATTCGAGGTGCATTCCGGCTCATTCGAGGTGCATTCGGCAATTCGGGACATTCTGGCAGGATTTGAAGTGGCTTGGTGTTTCGATTCTCCCTCGAATGCAATCAGAATGTTTCGAATGCTGTTGAAATGCCGTAATAATATTTAGAATGCAGTCAGAGTGCAGTTGGAATACACTTCGAATGCCATTCGATATTTCTCTACTTCGAATGCACCTCGAAAACTTTGAGTATGAGATAAAACATTCTGGCCGGTCCCCAAAATGGGCCCGAATGATTATTTGGAATGCACTCAGAATGCACTCAGAAGTTTTAGAATGCACTTTGAATATCCAGGAATATACAAAGAAGTTTCATTCCGACGGCATTCCGGCTTATTCCGCCTGTAGTGAGCCTAGGGTTTAATCAATGGATAAAGGGGGATAATGTACATTGCAAAACTGCATACCGATGGCTTAAAGCACGTACAACGTACAACTAATATAGTTGTAATGCATTATTGCACATGTATTAGCCAAAACATAACTTGAAGAGCACTAATTCTACGGGATTTATAAAGTGAAATGAAGAGTTACATTATCTTACACATCAAATTCTCACGATCAAAATGTAACCGGGTAATTGCTGGATCACTTGATTTATTTGCTACATGAAAACACACTAAGATATTCAAATAGCATATTCACATTTCGTATCCACTAGACCACGACACCTCTACATGTACATCAGTAGATGTGTCATGGTCTAGTGAATAAGTCTCCAGATAGTGAAGCACAAGGTACGGGGTTCGAATCCCTACCGCAGCACTAACGTCCTTTGGCAAGACATAAATCTACATTTGCCACACGCGACCCAGGTGAGTATATCAGGTAGGATTAGGTCTTTGAATGCACTGAGCGCTTCGGTTGCCGGAGCTAAATCCAGGGTAATAATATCTAAAGTCCTTTGCAAGCGCATATAAACGTTATATCATAATGTGATATGCGCTATACAAGAACGGAATATTATCATTATCACTCTTTACTAAAGTGAACGGGATATATGAATACATATTAACATATGAAATGAAATCCAACTTGTCAAATCTGGCTTCCATGCACTGGTGAGCGCATATACGTGTAACCATTTTAAAGCATGGGATATGATGTTGTATTCCTAAATATAAGAAAAGATGTCAAATCTAAAGACACTAAGTAATGTGAAGAGGTTCATAAATCATAAATGATCATGATATATGCTCTATTTATAGTTAAATGTAAATTCATTAAATAAAATGTATTTGCAATTAGTACTTCTAATGAGTGAATTTTTCGCATGATTTATTGTCTATGTAAAAACATCAGCTATTGAATATTTATATTTCTAATAATTTCGTATAAGTGTATCATATTAATATTTCATATATACGATTGTATCATAATACTGTTGTTCTTTCTTATGACTTTTCGTGATTTGTCTTAATTATATAATAATGTGTTTCTTTTAAGATTATCCTGAACCTAATATGGACTGCGAGTCGCATGTGACAGACAACATGGGCGAAACAGAGAAAACACGATAAAAACTACTTTCGAAAAATAAACTCAAGGGCAATTTCAAAGGCCTATTGTACTGCCCATAGAAATCTTGTTCGGATTACGTAATACGCCACTTTAATGTTCGTACATTTCTAAAGGTGATAGACAGGGCTATTGAAATTGTCTTGATTTTATTTTTCGAAAGTAGTTTTTATCGTGTTAGAAATAAGATCAACATATTACATAAAGGAAACATGACCTTTATCTTCGTTAATTTAACTTGAAAATCTAACATGAAAATGCGGAAAACACGACGCACTTCCACGTTCGTTTAATTAGATTAGATAAAAGCGATGTGAGCATAAAACTGTCATTCATCATATTAATGTTTTGCGCTCGACGTGTCATAAAACCGTTAAGTCCATATTAAATTCATGTCATGTTTCAGGCATACTATAAAAAAAAGCTGTCTTAAAAAAAAAAAAAGGTGTATTGCGTGCGTGCTACAGACAGCGACTGTCATTGCTGCGTGCATTGAGAGCAAATCAGAGCAAACGACCTGTTTTTTAAATACTTTTTTTTTTTGAGCACTCGGTGAGTTTCAAAGATTGTATCTGGAGGCGGAAGAGTTGTTGCTTGAAAGCGACACCAAAAGATGTTTCCCTGCAACAGCAAAGTCGTCAAGAGATTTTCATTTCTTCAGTGTCCCTCCTCTGATCTGTTCCATGTTGATAAGATTGAACTCCAAAAGGATTGATTGCTTGATGTTAAGGAAATTAGGATAAGAGCAGCATTTCGTTGCCATGTAGACAGGAGGACGAATATAAAGATGTATATCACACCATTCGTAACTTTCCTGCCCTGAACTAGAGAGCTTAATCATGTTAATGATCGTGTGGTAACGTTTTTTTATCAAACTATCTGGATGTTGAAGTCTCCATTGTTTCATAATATTGGATAGGAAGACTGAACTATCTCCTTCTCAAAGCATGTTTCTATACGTGTGCAAAGTGCCACTCTGCTGACCAAAACAGAAGACCGTTTGACGGAAGATATACTGAAAATAAAGGAGCTAAAGAATTAATTTTGGTTTGTTTTCAAGAAGCATGCATTTAAACCAGGTAGAGCAATAACAATTTAAAATACTGTATATAAATACACAAAACTATTTGAAATTCAGACAGAAGCAAAAACTCGAAGAACATTTTTAATGACCATGATGACGATATAGAATTTTCTTTAGCTGTAAAGTTGGCTCAATTCGCAATAGACTTAAATATATTTTATGTTGCTTGAAAATATGCTTATCTCAACAGCCATTTCCTTCCCGATTTCCATAATTACTTTATTCAACGTGGGATTAGCATTTTTCGTCACCATATTCATTATCTTCATTTTACAAAGACAACGAGCTATAGACGATACTTCTCGCTTACTTTACAAGGTCTCCACATATCTCCAATTGATTTTAAGCTTTACTTGGGGTATTTGGACCATAGGGTGGTATCGCTACCGCCATGAGGAAAAGCCATGTCTAATTATGCATTCTATCTTCCCTTTCGTTACGATTTCCAGCCAATTCGCGCAGATGTTTTTTTTTTTGTATTTTTGTTTTTATTGAAAAAGAACACAAGAATATAACGTATTTACAATGATATCGTATGCATAAACTATTAAAAGACATAAAGCAACTTAAGATATTCGCGCAGATGTTCTGTTATAGTTTCATCAGCATTAGCAAGCTGTTACTGATAACCCGTCCTCTGAGGTATCACATTATTCTAACGCCTCTGAAAGTCAAATTGGTGCTTGTTTTTACCATTATGCTGCCGATTACTTGTTGCATTCCTCTTTTACCGTGGTCTAATATTTTCTCGGATTACTTTGCCTCCCAATGTCTACGCCCCGTCGTTTTGTCGTCTGATTCGTTGCCGCGTATGGATACCCCATGGAATGCTAAAATCTTCCTATTCTTTTTCAATACACCTGTTGCAGTCGCGCTTATAATCACAACCGTGACAAACTTTGCTCTCCTAGGAGTAACCTGCCGACAAAAACGCCGCGTTGATGTAGCTTCAAGAAACGATGACCCACGTAATGAACGACTTTGGGCACGAGTTCGACGTCGACGCTTTCCAGGAAAGGGTGTCGCGACCATTCTTACGCTGACGATGTCGTTTCACGCATGCTGGTTTTCATGGGTGCTATTTGCGAGAGTGGATTTCAAGCAGGTGGAAGTCGTTCAAGTAACAGGGGGAGTGAATGGATGGCTTCAACCTCTACTCTACATCGTCACGACCAAAGAAGCAAAAGAAATTGCTTTCAGCTTTTTGTCAAGATTAAGACGAACACTTTCGCTAAACTGAAGGTTCTTTTGAAAACTGTTCCATTACATTGGCTTGTTGTATACCAGTAGCTGAAATAAAATGCACTACAACATATACTACTAATATGAGTGGAATGCTTTATTGTATTAGCCAAATCAATACCTAACAAGAATCTATTCTAAGAGTCCTAAATACTGAAATACAAGATAGTATTAGGGCATCATTCACACCTGTCTATGGTAAAAATTTACGTATTGGTGAATCACATGCAATATTTTGCGTATTGAAAACACTTTAAATCATTCAAATAACTTAACCAATTCACAGTTCGATATTCGAATGCTCTGCCGTTTTTGTTCTAACCCCCTCGTCACCCAGCGAAAAACTTTCCAAACAAATGGCAAATTTCAGAATTTTCAATCATAAATGCAATTAGACATGTTAGAGAAATCATCTTTTAAAAACCGGGAAGCAATACAGGCTAAAAAAATCAATCAGAAATTCTTGGCCAAATGCTAGATGAAATGGATTACGTTAACCGATGTCTTCTATTATCAAAATGTCCACCCAAAATTTTTTAGACATTGTAACATTTTAGAATCTGTACATTGTCCTTAACCAAAATGTAATATCATGGGGTCGCAATAATGAGAGGGTGTTCTTCTTTTGTTCCGAAAAAAAAAAGTTTAATTATAAATACAATACGATGTACCTGTATAGGCCTATTCTAACTTTTTTCTTCATACACCTTTTATTATCTAGAAATGAACAATTCATCTTTAATCTTCTTTTCAAAAAATACATATCATAAATTGCTCTGAAGGATGAATGTAAATACAAAGTCTATTTATTCTTATAATGCGAATTGGAAAAAAATTACAAGTTGAAACACAACTTTTTTTTCATACTGCTTTTTTAAAAGACAGAGAGTCATAGATGTAGTTTTGATCTATCAAATTTATAAATGATTTAGTTAAATGATGTAAGCAAACAGAAAAAAATGAGATGAGAGAGAGAGAGAGAGAGAGGGAGAAAGTGAGCATGATGAGTGTGTGTGTGTGTGTGTGTCGGTGTGTGTTTGTGAATGTGTGCGTGAAACTGAGAGATACAGAGACATATATATAGAGAGAGAGAGGAAGGGGGTGGAATATTATAAATAGCGAGAAAGAGAGAGACAGGGACACATAGAGGGGGTGGAATATACAGAGAGCGAGAAAGAAAAGAGGGGGGGGGGGGGAGAAGAGAAAAGGAGGGCGAGGAGAGAGAGTAGAGAGAGAGAGAGAGAGAGAGAGACAGAAAGAGAGGAAGAGGGGTAAAAAGAGTTAGATCTAAACATGAGAAAAGGAGAGAGATATACGAATATATTTGTCCGACAACACGTTTTCGGTTTTTAGATTGCAATATGATGATAATAATGACGTGATAATGATGTACAGTGTTTACGTTAAAAGAAAAAGAAAAAAGTTAGGAATCTATGCCTACAGCTATTTGTAAAGGCCCATATTGCATCATAATCTGATACATAACTATAACTATTATTAGTTTATTAGCAATTCGGATAATAACACATTCAGATTATAATTGTTCTAGTAATCCCTTATTTGTACAAATGAAAGTTCTCCAAGTTCAGGAATTAATAACGCTAAACACAATAATATTTATGTATAAATTTCATACTGGAAAAATTCCACAAATCTTTAAAACTATGTTTGTAAGCAATTCTTCCATTCATTCGTATAATACAAGGCACAGATTGTTATTACATAAACCTCCTGTACGAACAACCCAATCTCTGAATTCATTTTTATATGTAGGAATAAGTAAATGGAATAGTCTACATTATAATATCAGGTCAAGTTCTACTTTATCAAGATTTAGGGTATTGTGTATAAAGGAACTTTTTAAAAGCTTATTGTAACTGAGTGGAATCATTTCCATCTTCTTCTCTCTTCCTTTCTCTCTCTTTCTCTTTCTCTCTATTGTTTCTTTTCTTTTCCCTTTTTTAAAAAACATTTTCCTTTCTGTTTTCTCTTTCTCTCTTGCTCTGTATGACTTCCTTTGAAATGTACTATATGCATGTATATGCATGGATGTATGACATATCCGTGTATGTACATAACATATTATATGTGTGTGAGTGTGTGTGCGTGTGTGTGTGTGTATGCTTAGATGTGTGCATGTGCGAATGTTGACCAACCGAATCCATCCATTTAATCTCATTTTATGTAAATGTAATATATTTGGCCCCAACTACAAGCTCTGCTTCTCAGGGGTCCAAACCTTTCATTGTATTGTATGTTTTGTATCAATAATTTATTGTTATTTATTTGTCTGTTTTATGATTGGTTAAATAAAATTGAAATTGAATTGAATTGAAATAATAATTTTTAAAAAATTAATTAATATGCTTTGTTGTACTTTCTCTTGCAATATGATTTGAAAATACAGTGATGAAATACAAATTTGTATCAATTTTTCTCCTTATCTTTTCTCTTCAAAGTTGACACTGACTCGCCATCTAATATCACTAATGCTGTAAGAGGGCAAAGAAATAATTATGTCATATTCTCCATCAAGCTGATGCAAAGATGATATAGTAGTATTCATATCACGTCCCTTCTTCATTTACTCTAGGAAACTGGGGAATTCATTGTCATGATAGTTGAAAAGACAGGTTATGATATAAAGGCGATGGGAGCAATCAGCTGTCATTCGTTATTGCTTTGCAAGTTTATTGAAACAATTTTAACCACTTCACATTATGACATGTTTATGATATTGATATTAGAAATTTTGGAGTTGATATTTCAGAGTGATCTGAGTATTGCGAACGTGCGATTGACAGCCGAATTGTATGCTGGGTAAATGGTTGATACTAGCGTTGTAAAGATATTGTCACTATATTTTTCCACTCGTTATTAAATTTTTCCAGCTGTTGGTTGAGCGGGAAGATTGGTGCTAGTTTTATCTTACTGCGAAGTTTTCGCTGAACAGTGTATTACTCTAACAAAGGCTATGATAAAGACATGTACGTTTGGCCATTCTATTGATCAGTTTCCTTTGGATGAAAGGACTGTTTTACAGGGAACATTCTTTGAATTTCACCAGTAGATCAGCAGGACACGTCTAAAGAACCACCTCAATTGCATATCATCTTCATCTTCTCGGACCGTACTGGAGCTTATTTATGCAGACACAGTCATTTTCTTCAGACCATCAAAGCATGTTGATATAATCAAGGATTTATACTGTAAGCTTGCCTAGTACCTCCTTAATATAATCCTGTCATACGAACATGCAGGACATTTTTCTTTCACAGCATATTTATATAACAATGCTTTGACCAATACAAACACTGTTAAAAAGAAAGATGAAGCTTGACCATGTTGACTGGAAGTGAAGAGCACTAAAATAAAGCTAAGGATTTTTTTGGTAGAATCATTTTTGGTTTTGCTTTAAGTCACAATTATATTTCAGAAGTTTTATTTCAATGGAGAATCTTTGACACTTACCAGGATACCGGCTTTTGTTGGACTATTAACGATGGCTAAATTTCCATTACAGTTGTAAACATTTGACGTTATTTTGGAAATATGACTAACTCGACAGAAATAGAGTTTTCCCATCCAGTACCCATCATTAGTTTTATCAACACTGGATTGGCATTGCCCGTTAACATGTCAGTTATCTTTATTTTACAACGGCAGGAAGCCATAGACGATACTTCTCGCTTACTTTACAAGGTCTCTAGTTATCTCCAGATGATGTTAAGTGTGTCATTGAGTAGCTGGTGCATTGGCTGGTACTGGTACGGCAACGACGAAAAGTCTTGTCTCATTTTGAATGCCATTTTTCCTTTCCTGACCATTTCTAGTTTATTCATGCAGATGTTTTGTCATAGCTTCATCAGCATTTCCAAGCTCGTATTGATAACCCGTCCTCTAAGATATCACATAATCTTAACGGCACTGAAAGTGAAAATCGCGCTCCTTTTCATCATTCTGATGTCAATCGTTGGCTGTGTTCCTTTGCTACCGTGGTCGAATGTGTTCTCGAACTATTTCACCTCACTGTGCCCCGCCAATGGGTCGTCTCTCAACGATATCACCATTGCTATCATATTGAATATCAGTTTCATTGCACCCGTAGCGCTTGCTCTTCTAATCACCACCACATCAAACCTTGCTATCCTGAGAGTTGCTTGCCAACAAAAACGCCGCGTTGATGTCGCTACTGGGAGCGATGACCAGAATAATGATCGACTTCGGGCACGATTTCGACGTTGGCATTTACCAGTCAAAGGTATCCTGACGGTTCTGACGCTGACGATGTCCTTTCATGTTTGTTGGATTCCGTGGTTAGTGAGGACTACACTGACTTTTAACAGATTGGAAATCGCTCAAGCAGCGGGCGGAATGAGTGGATGGATCCAACCTCTTCTCTATATTGCCACTACCAGAGAAGCGAAAGACATTGCTCTTAGCTCTCTGTCAAGACTGAGAACAGTTTCAGTACCTTGATATCTCTGAAAAATTTGACGAAATTATTATGCTATCTACAAGCATATATATATATATACGTACGCAGGGGCACGTGTACCCAAACAAAAAAGAAAACTAAAAAAGGAGAAAAAAAGGGGGAGGGAAAGGGAGAATGGGGTGGGGGGGGGGGACCCATGATTCAGGTTCCCCTTCAATGTCTGCACGCAGGCTACACCAGTCTCTACCAGGTCAACAAAAAAAAAAAAAAAAGAGAGAAAAAAAAAGAAAAGAAAACCACAACTTATCTGTATAAACAAGACATTGTATTACTGTAATTATTTTATTCAATAAAAAGAAATCGGACTTTAGGCATTTTGAAATCGAGTCAAGATCGTTTCACAGACCGCTGACCGAAGTAAATGCGCATTTTGAAGAGAAAGAAGTGCCTACAAATTTTATAGCATTATTAGAGTATATTTAAAATTAAAGTTAAATTTCAGTAAACTCGCCATATACACTTTTAAAAACAGTTTTTAAAAGTTTACCCAATATCGGATGATAAGGGGATATGCATATTTGTTGGGTAAAATCTTGCACAATATTGGGTAAAATTGTGTAAACTCTACCTAATATTGAATCATATTTTACCCAACTTTTTATTCCATCTAACACGAGTACATGACATGCTTTATAATATTGCTTCATAACATATGGAATATTGTCTAGGCAAAGTGACATTTTTATTTACATTTAAGACAGTGTTTACCGTATATATAGAAATTTGTATCCAGTTTCTTTAATCATCATTAGTTTACCTACACCTATCTCATAATCATAATTGTATAAAATTATTTTGAATTCTTACTCTGTAACCAAATTCGCATTTAGGTTTTTGAAATATTAGTAATAAACCACTTCAGTGTAATCAAAGTCAATAAATGATTGCATTATCTAACGGAATTAATTATCTATTGTCCATATTCTTGGAATTTCCTTTTCAGCACTGTGTACTGCTACAAGTTTACAACTAATGAATTTGCAAACTGAAACAATCACAACTGCTTACATTACTTGCTCAAACAACAAAGCAGAATAATAGCCTACCAATTTAATTGGTAAATACATAAACACATTGTTGCTTGAAATCCAATTTCCTGAGCAAAAATAGTAAATAGAAATAAGAAAATAGAGAAAACAGATCAGTGAAAGTTTCAGAAAGATCAGAACAATGTAAAAATAAGAATATTAAGAAAGTTATGAATTTCTTAAAGTTGAGATCACGAATGATATGGGGAATCTCCTATTGTTCGATAACGATTTATTTTGGTTTCTCTGTTGTATTGACATGTTTCATAAGCAGTTTTGGGGTGTATTTACTCAAAAATTCCCTGAGAAGCAAAAAAGAAAGAAAGAAAGAAAGAAGAAAAAAAACCCACCAGAATTATGCTAAAATTCTGCTAAATTTTGTCAAATTATACTAAGCATAATGCTAGATGCTAAAGCGGTCAAAATTGTGCCAAAAAGCAGAATTCTGCTAACTCTGCATGGCAACGTTGGTGGCAGCACCAATAAGGTTCTTGCCTTTTTATGCTGTCTACTCATTCACACGTTTTTATGTTGTCAGTTGGTCTGTAACTTTGTTATTAACTTAGTATGAATGAATGCATGAAATAAATGCTAACTTGAACTTTATGTCACAAAGCCAGAACTCTTCTGTTTAATGTGTGCAAAGACATTATTTGAACGATCATTATTCTGTTTTGATGATATACATACATAGAAAAGCTTTTCTTCACGATACATTAAGGATAAAACTTCCGACATGCCCTTCCCCTTAGAAAACTACTTGTAAATGAAAACTGAAAAGGGGATATTTTGAGTATTTTGCATAATATTCTGTTCTCCCTCTGACATCACATGTTGACCGTAGTCCCGATAGGAGATTCCCCATTAGCGATCTCGACTTAAAGAAAGTTTATAGCTTATTCTTTTTCAAAATTTTCTGAAATATTCGCTAATCAATTTCTCTGACATTTCAGTAGCTTCCCCTGAGCAATTCTGAAAATCAGAAAAAAAAATGCCCCATTACCGTAAAAACTGTTCTGGTACCCACCAGTATCCGACCCGTTTGAAAATTCGAATTAGGGAAGTTTTGATTTGTTTTGGTATGATTTATTTATTTCTCCTAATGATTTTCTTTTTCTCTTCAAACATATTGTACAATCTGATCACAACATTACAAACAAATATTAATACATTATTAAGTAAAGTAATTACACTGTATAGTTAACGTAAGTGAATCATAAAGAAGGATTATCACATAAGCAGAGCTTGATGGCTTGACAATCCTTTACAAAAGATTGGAAGTACAAATTACGTAAAAAGGGGGATATTAAAAAACACTACTTTTCGTTATATTCAAAATAATAGTAAAGGATGGGGTGAGATGAGATGTACGAAGAAAAAAATAGAAATAAATAGGAGAGGATGGTAAGTAGAATGGTAAACTGTGTAGAAGAGATATTAGAGAAGAATTATTAGGCAGAAGGAAGAAGTGAATGTGAGAAGTGTATACAGGTAGTGCAAAGAAAGAGAGAGAGAGAGAGAGAGAGAGAGAGAAGGGGGAGGATGAAGAAAGAAAAAGGGAGAGAGAGGAGAGGAGAAGATGTATAGTGTGTCATTTATGCCCAGAGTTATCGTACTGTTTGATGAGATACTTTTTTGCGGTTGCCTTGAAAGAATAGAAAGTAGCTTGTGACTTGACTGCATCTGGTAGTAAATTCCATATATCGGGACGTATAATAGATTTGTGTGCTAACAAAGTTTTAGGATTATTTAAGTGGTAAGTATAAGCGTTACGGGTTGGGCATGAATGAATACTTCTGTTAAGCATAAAATTATCATTAAGTGGGGATGGAACATGATGTATAGCGACTTTAACAATAAGTAAGGCTATTTGGAGTGTGTTTAGTGTTTACACTGCCGGAAAGAACACAGTTTTCCACAGTGTGTTCACAGTATGAAACACAGTGTGAAATCATCTTCATACTGTTAAATTCGAGCGTTTTAACATTGTGAATCACATCTTCACATTGTGAGCGAGTAAATTCACACTGTGAAATCGAACATCACTATGTGAACACTCTGTGGTAAACCACACTGTGGAGGTGTCCACAATATGAAATCATATTCACACTGTTAAATTCAAGCGTTTTAACACTGTGAATCACATCTTCACAGAGTCGACTATGTGAACACACTGTGGGACACTGTGCTCTTTCCGGCAGGGATATGTCAGAGAATTTTAGGGTGTTGAGTTTATGGAATAACGGGTCGGAGTTCAGTTATTTCACCACAAATACAGTTATACGTGACATCCTGTATATCAGGACTAACATCTCATAAATAAATTAAGTACACCTGCAAATTTGACATTAAGTGCGACATTTCTGATGCAAGATGAAATGCGTCACTTAAAATGTAGGCCCTATGTTTTCATTTAAAAGTGAACCAAGACGTCAATCAATAAGGGGAGGGAGAATCCAGAATTGATGTCGGCAGACCGTAACTTTTTTCAGAGCCTTGCTGTCGAATTGCAGATTAAGGACATGTTTTCACATATGTAGGAAAAATCTAAAACTGGGAGCTTTTTTTTTCTAGATGGAAAATCCTCTGATGTCTTGTTGGAAAACTTGGTTCGACACCCTTTGGTTCAGTAATGATCTAGCGACGTCCCTGAAAAAAGTAATTAGAAATAAACATTATATCAATCCTTTATAACTTGCAGATATATCGCTCCAAAATGAAAGATATCTTATTACAACAATTTTTATTGCAAGAAACGTCTATTAATGTGACGATTGTGCGCTTTTATGCATTAGAATATACTTTTAATTTTTAAGGCAATATATTTTGGCAAGGGTCCTATAATAAGAAAATCCAGTGTGATTATTTGTTTTGGAGACAAACAATGTATACTTGATATATATTTTAGAAAATTGATAGGAAATATAAAGACTGAGACATAAACATGGTCCCTCAAGTAGATTTTCAACTTGGGAGAAAAAGCAGAGAGCGGGGGGAGGGTAGAAAGTGGGAGCAGGACAGAGCGGGGGAGGCTGGGCAAGAGTAAGGCGGGTCCGGAACTTTGTTAAGGAGGGGGTAATATTTTGAATTTTTTTCTGACAAGCAAAAAAAAAAAACAAAAAACATGAAAACAGACCAAAACCCCAAACAAAAAAAAAACAAAACAAACAAACAAAAAATTTTTTTTCGCCAGCCCTCCAAAGGTCGCTCAGGTGTGTGTGTGTGTGTGTATGTGTGTGTGTGTGGGGGGGGGGGGTTATGGGGTCCAGTTCCCCTCCATAATTCTCTGACAAGCAAAAAAAAAAAGAAAAAAAAAAAAAAAAAAAAAGGTTCTCTGGTCGAAAGGGGGGGGGGCACAATGCATTGTTTTCCCTCAAGGGGGGGGGGGGGCACAGGCCGGGATTGCCCCCCCTAAATCCGCCACTGGATAAAGATATACTTTTTTGTTTTCCTTACTTTTTTCGTGAATGGAATGGCATGAGCCTAATAAAGATTTCCACACCGGCACTGATACAGTTTGGTTTTATATAAGTTAAAAAAAAAGTGAAAGAAACAAAGAAGTGAAAGTTAAGAAAGTTATTTGTTTTTAAAGTTTTGATCGATCAAACACGGATAGGCAACTAAGTGATCCCCTTTGTCAGCAGCTGTCCATTCTTTTGCACAAAAACCAATCAATTTTCTTCATAGGGTCTATAACAGGGGCGGCGCTACAGGGGGGGGGCAGAGGGGTCGACCGCCCCCCTATGATTTTTCAAGTAGTGAAAAAACAAAAAAAAAAGAAGAAAAAAGAAGAAAAGGAGGAAGAAAAGGGAAGAAAAGGGAAGAAAGAAGAAAGCGGAGTATTAAAAAGAGAGGTCTTAAACATATAACTCTATATTACCCCTGTTATTTAATGGAAAAAAATATGACGTCATCTTTAGGTCGTCTTGCCCCTCCTATCAAAATACCCTGGCGCCGCCCCTGGCCTATAATGAGTACATCATAAGTTTCTTGTACATGTTCACTTCACACATGATAGGACAAATGTTTTTCCACATTCCCCTCTACTAAATAGATCAATTCCTTCATTAAAAAATAATTAGATGGACATTTTGGATGATTCTTTGCTATAATGGGCAAGTACAGGGCATTTTGTCCCTTACTTCACCGTCCACATTAAAGGCCTATCTTATCATTGTAGCTCACAGACCTATTAGAGCTTGCATCAGACCAAATATGAAGTGAAATGTTCAGAACTCCACAGTACTTGGTAATATATGAGACACTAAATGACCAAAATACCATGGAATTGTCTTATCATATAGTCATATACGACTGAGCGAGATTTCTCACGCAAATTTAACTTTCGCAATTTTAGGCAATGGTGCGCATGCGTTTGGAAATAAGGGGAAATTCCCCTTACTAGACTTTTGACGTTGAGGGCTAATATATTTCGCGGACGAGTTCAATGCTACACGTGTTAACACATGTACAATACAATACCAGCGCGAAAAGCAAATTTGGTTTCGCCTGTGGTGTGTAATGAGATTCGCTGCATACCCAGGCCCTGTATATTTGCACTCGCAATACTGAAGCAACCTTCTGTTTACCATCGTTTCAAAATGTCTTCCTCAAGACCAGCTAAATTGTCCTTTCTGGACTTCGACGCTGTTGGTGTGGATTTGGACCATACACTCTGTAAATACAAGTTGGATAACACCTTTTCGGTAAAGAAGCTCTTTGATTTTCGCAATCAAACATTTAAAAGTTAGACCCTACTTTATTAATAATATTCATGATAGGGAAATATGCATTCCAATTCACTCGCTCTTCCAATTCAATCTCATGCATGTCAATGACGCATTCAAACTTAGACGTACAGTTAACAACAAAATTATTCATACCCCTTGGAAAATTACAGTCTTTTGCATTTTTTCTGAAAATGAAAGGGGAGCTGAAGTTACTTCATACTTGCATATTACTTGAATACATTTACGTTGTTATCATCTAAGATTCTAAGTTACAAATGAATGCTGTTTCTGGTTTCACCTCATTTAATTTGCATAACAGTAGAAAAAGTGAGTTATCCAACTTTAGTGGTGTTCAAAATTATTCATACCCTTCATCATTCATGATTTATTGACTTAGTCGATCAGTAAGAATCCAGTCCTTATGATTAATGCTTGTAACACTTTGAAGGTCTCTACTACTGGGAATGGGATATCAGGCCAATACCCTGATCTCCAATTACCTCGCATAACTAAGTGAGAGTGGCCAATACCTGGTCTCCAATAGCTCAAATTCCTTGAGGATGTTGTCCAGACATGCCTTCACCCACTCGTGTATCGGAACCATTCGGTTCCACTTGTTGAGATTACGTAGCCTGCTGTAATAGTCCTAACCCACTCACACTTATGCGAGGTTAATATATTAACCTCGCACTCTGTACCTTCATGTGTGCGGCAGAGGAGCAAAATCACCGACCAAAAACAGCCTGAAAATTTCACTTGATCAAGATGATAAAGATCCTATCAAAGGATCTGGCATGAAATTAGATATTCTATCATTCTAAAATGTAGAAGGAAGTACTTTATCAAAATTTTGCCAATTATATTGGTGTTTTTACCTCCTCAACTTAGAGGTCGTGACAGGCCAAAATTGACACAGCCCCATATAATGATGGTCCTGTGAGTGGTCCTAACCAAAACAATAAATATCAAGGTAAAATTGGAACATCACTTACCAACACGTTGCCTTGGGTCTACTCTTGAATTTGATGTAAAGTTTCTGCACCCCGGTATTGAAAAAGCTGAATTTTGGAGCTTGAAAGTTGTTTGCCGTGACTGGGCTGAGGTAACAGTTGATTGTACCGTTTTTATGTATTTTGCTGCCCTCTTGTGCCCGATATAGAGGATTACGTTTGGGGGTTCCGTGGTATGAGCCGCCGTTTGTAAATTTATCATTTAGACAATTTTTTTGTATATACATGTAATTCAATAATTTACCTTGTCAAATAATTATTCGTATGAAAATGTCATAGAATGAGTACAGGTATTTATAAATAATAATTTTCATGTTTTAAGTTATTTATAAATGATGATTTAACAATATCCATTATTTATATTTATCTATTTTGCTTTCAAGTATTTTGATTTCATGTTGATTTATGTGGGGGGGGGGGGGAGGATTCACTTATCACAATTTATAAATAACAATTGTCACAATATCCAATATCTTTGCTTGACACTCTATCCCTTAAAAGGGAATCGGTAACTTTGTGGAGGCTTGATTTAATGAATTGAATTTTTATATCTGTCTTGTATAATGATGTTCAGAAGGATGAATAAATAGCCAGGCATAGAAAGGTTTTCAGATATACAATGTTATTATTAAGAAAAAGTGTGATAAGCTTAAATCAACAGATAAATTGCTCAGACACATTAAACAAGAGCATTATGAATACATAAGTAAAAAAATCTCAACAAATATCATGCTTAGTTACAACAATAGTTTATTTACAGATCCACACATTTTTCAGCCTCTCCCTCTCCCTCTGCCTCTCCCTTTATCAATTAAGTGGAAAAACATATATACAAATGATATACAGTTTCTTAAAAAAAATATAACTTCACAAACGGCGCCTCATAACGACAGGGGTCGGCAGTATTTTTTGTCACTGTGATGTAGCTGTGGACAACTCCCCCACTCGCTCTAACACACAAAATGACTAAAATGTCACTTTTTTTCAAAATGAATTATTCAGTAAGATATTTTCGTTCATGAGGACCTATAACAATATGCTATCTCCAATATATTTTGAATGCTGCCTCGAGAGTAAAAGCGCCTCGAAGAAAACCTCAAATTAATGATATTTTTGTGTACGACAAATGGGAGAGTTGTCCACAAAAATGTCACAATTGACTCCCCAAATTGCCAATTTGAGATTCGCATAGACGTAGCACTGATCTCATTTTTCAAACATCCATAACTTGCTTATTCCTTCTCCGATTTCTTTCAAACTTTCACCATCCTGTTTTTCTTTTTTTTCTGCTTTCACACAAATCATCTTATTACCAAGGTTGGATTGCCCTTTAAGTTTGAAAAATTAAATGATAATTTTACCAGCTAGACCTAGCTTCAATACCTAGTCACCCCTCCGGAGTAAATAATTTACTTCATGGTGAGGTAAAAGAGCGTGAGTTAGGTGAAACTTAGTTTCAACGTACCCGTAATGTAAGAGGAGTACGAGGTTATAATCATAACCTAGTACACTGGATGAGTGCCTTCACCTGACGTTCAAGGGCTTTCTTACATGTAGATCTAAAGCAGATTTTGTTTCTAAAGGTGGTGCAGTTATAGACTTAATGATGACAGCTGACAGGACTATGATATTGACATTTTCAGTCATTTTTCCTTGTATTTTAAGGAAGGCAGTGTATAGTACAGCCACACACGTGTGTCTCTAGACTCTCTACCATACAGCCACACGCGTGTGGCTGTATCCACCACGCAGCGGCGGCCTGAGGCTACAGCCTAAAACAGTCTAAAATTCTCTGCGACACTTAGACCCCGTTCTCACTCACTTTGAAAGTGGACTTTTGGAGCGGTCTATCTAAGACCCGTTCCTCAGGAACGGTTCTTAGGTGAGTGTGAACGGTCAAAGTGGTCCAGGAAGTGGTCTTCTGGACCACTCCAGAAGACCACCTCGGGGAGGTGGTCTTGAGGAACGGGTCTTATTAAGAGCGGTATGGACCGCTCTAAACGTGCAATGTGAACGAAAGCGTACTTCAACCGGAAGTGAGCTAGTGACGTTCCGCGCGGAAAAAAAAGCAAAAATAATCGATCGGGCAGCCGGCAGGCACGCTACGGTACATCAGTTTGTATTCCGCGCGAAAAATTTGACCCGCTGACCTGAGCTGCCATAGCAACAAGGCCACTTTGAATAGTGGAGCGGTTTGAGCGAGAAAAACTGCTCGGAGTGTGAACGCTAGCAAACCGTTCCTCAAGACCCGTTCCTCTGGAGCGGTCTAACTAAGACCACTTTCAAAAGTGAGTGAGAACGGGGTCTTAGACTCTGCGCAGTGTGCTAGTGGCATATAGCAAGTGCATAGCACGAGGGATGTGTATATATATTTATGCAACGATACATGTTGCAAAACTTCATCATGAAGGTTTTATATATCTTTAAATTCACTAACATAGATATACAAACAATATTTTTATTTCATTGTCATCTGATGTAAATGAAGTAAAAATAATGTTTGTATGTCAGTGAATTTCAACAAGAGATATATAGCCTTCACGATGAAGTTTTCCAACATGTACCGTTGCATAAATATACACATCGCTCGTGCTATTCCCTGTTGCACTGCCTGGGGGAGGGTTCACCTCTGTTCTTTGGTCCCATTCTCAATCAAAGTGCTCAGGAAGGCCATATTGATGATGTTTGTACTTGTACATGTGTACATGTACATGTAAGTCATTGCAAGACTCTAATGCCAGGATACCATGAATAACAGTATTTAAACTTCGAGTACCATACACATCCCAAATTGACTTTTACTGTGTTAATCTTCTTATTCTTGATACTGTCCTTGGTATGGTGGGTACATGTACAAGCCGTGATATCACTGGGAACCAAGCTTATACCATATTACCTCAATGTTACGAGCTGCAGAGCACAAAATGCTACCACTTTGACAGCACTCTGGAAGAAAAAGATCAGTATTTAAGCTTCACTAGAGTAATCACTTGAGAAGGACCTTATTGGTAGGTGTCCAGATAAAAAATTTGTAAATTATGTAACTGAACAAACTGATATAAAATGGCACCAACTAACCTTTAGACCACTATAATGGCCTTCCTATCAGTCTTAATGACAATGGAGCAAAAGCACGAGGGCATACCTTCCCTCAGATAATGCAACAGTGAATGACTCCAAGGAAGGTCTCTCCAAGAAGAGTGTTGTGTTTCATTTAGATAAAGAATTTTCATTAAACTGCATGGAAAATTTAAAAACTGAAAATATCAATATCGTAGTCCTATCCTAAATATGTCTAAACCTACAACATGTACATGTACACCACCTGTAGACACAAATTCTGTTTTAAATCCACTGAAGACCCTGAAGACCAGGTGATGGCATGTGTGGACAACATCCTCAAGGAGATTGAGCCACTGGAGACCAGGTATTGGCCTGATCTCCCAGTAGAGGCCTCTTGAAACCTTGTGACAGTGTAAATAAAGTGTTACAAGCATTAATCATAAGGACTGGATTCATACTGATCGACAAAGTCTATGAATCACCAAGGGTATGAACAATTTTGAACATCACCAAATTTGGATAACTCACCAAATTGTTATGCAAAGGAGGTGAAACCAGAAACAGTATTCATTTGTAGATGATAACTAAATGTATTCAAGTGATGTGCAAGTAACTACAGTTCTCCCTTCATTTTTAGGAAAAATGCAAAAAACTGTAATTTTCCAAGGGGTATGAATAATTTTGTTGTTTTACATGTAGTCTAATGTGATTGAGGTGCATGTACATGTGTAAATGGGTAAAGCTGTCAGTTTACAAGGTTACCGTAACCCATATAACCTTGTTCATGTGTACATGTATGTACGAGTGATCCAGAGTCTAGGTTACTCACACAAGTTCATGGTGTTATTAAAATGTTTATTAATAATACTTCTTTTTTCTTCAACACTTGTGACCCATGCAGTGGTGTAGTGGGGGTCCAGTCATGGAAGGGGCAGATTTAGATGAAATGCAAATTAATAATGGTGAATGATTAGGGGGAAGATGTGTTTCAAACAGTGGACCCGCTGAATCAGTAAAGTGTCAAATTGAGGTCTTGAAACAAAATGTTCGGTTAGAAAATAAGTAGATTCTAAATGGTGGACCTTCTCTTTCTTTTACATGTAGCTGATTTACAAGAGTTTAGCCGAGGCAGTGGTAAGCAGGAAGGGGTATAGTGCAGAACTTCTGGAGCCTTTCCACAAGGACAGAGACTTTTGGTAAGTACATCTAGGGATAAGTGAATGGACTTTTGGTTGTGATAATCATTCATTTATTTTTATAATTTTCCCAATCTACTGACTGACTTGTTAACCAAATTTATTTCAAATATATTTATTCTCAAGCCAACTACATGTACTTAAGGATAAAACTGATAAATTAACTTTATTTATAAGCCTGTAATTGGCTCTGTCATGAACATGTATCCGTTCATATGGATCCCTGCTCCTCCCACTCAGTATATACTTGGAGGAGGGTCATAGTGATTCCCTCTCCTACATTTATATGTATGCCCAGGTAATGCCAAATACTTAATAATAATAGTAAAAAAATTTAATAATAATGATAAAAAAAATGATAATAAAAAAAATGATAATAATAATAATTAGTAGTAGTAATAGTGAAGAGCCTGAGATTATCAGTGTGAAATATTCAGTATTATATTCCACATACTAAGAATCTTAAGTATGTTAGATTGGTCAAAAGGTAATCATGTGATAAAATGTACTGTAGTTCTCCCAATCAATCGACCGAAGAAGAAAAGTTTGTGACCTTGACGGAATAGTGCACATGTGTTTCGCTGATCTCTTCAGTCCATTACAGAGTCACAATGCGTTATCAATATTTTGGGTACGCGTGAAATGAAAGTGCGTGACCTTTACGAATAGTCAAATTGAAAAGTGCGTGACCTCTACGAATAATCAAAATGAAAAGTGTGTGACCTTTACGAATAGCTCCATAGGCGTAGTAAAATAAGCGTGCATTGCCCAATCGCGCGCTTAAAATGATAAAACAAGTGTGCGCACCCAGGTAGGTAGGGGTACGGTTTATGGTGGTTTTAACTTCTTTTGTGAATTCGGGCCTAAATCTCTTTTTCGAGTAGTAGACAATAATTGTCTTTCTCGTACCAGTTAAATGTTTCAGATGTGGAATATAAAGCAAATAATCACCTTTTGATTTCAGGCGATGAGACGAACTATCACTTCCTCGGTGATCTGAATGTATTAAGCTATCTTTACTCAGCTTCGCTTCGGAAAGATAGCTACATGTACATCCAGATCGCCTCGGGAGTGATAGTTTGTATTATATACCTCATACATAGATTCTTATTCACTGATTGGTCAAAACTATATCACATGACACGGCGCATCTCAATCTATCATTGCGTCAGAGGGTTTTGGCGTTCTATCAATTGACCTAAGGTCAAATGATAGAAGGCCAAAACCCTGTGATAGAACGCGTAACCCCTCCGCGACTCCTGCACACACGTGCGTACACAAAATTTGGTTCAGGTTTTAAGAGCGCTTTCGCGAGTTGCTAGGCTACGTGACTGCGTTCAATATACGCGCAGCGCGTAAGAATTCAACATAGCGAGTAACTTAGCAACTGAATCAATAAAAAGGATGAGGTATATAAAACAAATATGGACTGCTCTGTAATCGGATGGTGGTGGAAATTATCGCTCCCTAGGTGGTGTTCGTACTGGCCCTTCTATCACCCCCTCGGCTTCGCCTCAAGGATGATAGAAGGGCCGGTATGAACATCACCTTGGGAGTGATAATTTCCACCATCATCCTCATGAGCAGTCAATATTTGTATACCATCACCTTCACCAATGGTAATTATTTGCTTACTCAGTTCATCAATCAGTTCATCAAGTGAATACAAAATCAGATTTATTGTCTGTAAACAAAATGGTAGTGAAACAATTAGCCTACATGTACATTGTACATGTAGTTATGTTTTGTCACTTTGTGTATTTCTAAAACTTTCTAGGAAACACAAATTTGCCTAAAACTTATACATGTAGAGCAAACTTTATCCTGTTTCATGAATAACTAACACAGCTTATGAATGGAGCAATGCCATTCACCTACATGTACAGAATCATAACATAATTCATGTCAATAGGGAGTTGCCTCGAATTATCACAAGACCCTGTCCTCCATGTTTCCCAGTTTGGAGCCGTCATTGTCCCATACTTCCCATATCTGACCAACCTCTCCTCATCAAGAAGATGTTCTACCACCTGGCACATTATCGTAGGGCCCAAGAGATGACTCTCAGGGATGCTTTCTACTCTCCATTGCTTCTTCCAATCAAAGAATTTGTTGTAGAGGTCATCGTGGCTATCAAGATGGATGAGGTAGTTGGCCAGTTCCTTCAAAGTCGAGAACTCCTGGATGTGAATGAAGGAGCCAGGAGGTAGCACAAGATCATAGTCCTCCATTGGTGGGCTGTAAACAACTGGCACTAAGTCGTTTTGAAAAGCTTTCCACACCTTTGTAATGTTATTGCGACAGTTGCAGTCTTCTAGAGCAAGGTGGAATTTTTGTCGCTCAATCCTCTTTTTGCAGTCTGGTCACTCTGGTGTATCTGCCTTGCATGCATTGGTCCTACCACATGGTCTGTAGATATCAACAGGGATGAGTTTTGCAAGTTCCTGGACTAATTATAACTGCTCCCACTTGACATGAGAACTGCTGCATTCTTGTCCATGCCACACAACAAGTTTTTCTTTTCCTTCTGCCCAATGCGTTGAATTCTGGGACACCTTCTCTGTCTCTGTAACTCTTCCGTAATCTCCAAACAGATTTCCCTCATGCTGTCTGTAGGACATGATATAATCATATGTGATATTATAGTACTGAATGGGTGGTATTTGTTTCTCTGGGTGTTGACTGGATAGAAGATCCACTTTTGCCCTGTTTTCTTGTGCTTGTCCATCTCATCCCAGTCCCAGGTTGAGAGATAATGAAAAAGGACCGCACCACTTGTTTCCATGGTTTCAAAACTGGCATCCTCAATCTGCCGAAGACCACAAGGTAGACCTGGACACATGAAGTCTGTTTTCCCTTTTGCCCAGTGGAAATTACTGTCCATACTAGGACCTTTTTAAAGTAAGGCTCTTGCAGCGCAACAACCATTTTGTTTCCTTTTGTATTGATGCCTCTTCTGTGCATTTTGTTGGACTCCACCATTTGTTAGCTCACTTTTTACTGCGTGATGTGCCAAGATTTCTCCTTTCCTGTGCTGGCTTATATTCACTTTCAGTACTGTATGTTCCTGCCTTTTTCCTGTGTCAAGCTTCCACTGTGGATTCTGTAGTCTTTACTTTGAAAGGCCTCTTGAGATTCAGACTAATGAAAAAAGTAGTCTCTTTGATAGAGGTACATCAGACATAGCATCATGCATTACAGGATGAACAGTGATCTTTGGCAATGCCTCAGCATTCTTGATATTTTCGCCATTTTACTTTTTGTACATGTAGCTGCATATTTTGTGGGAATAGAAAGGGGTAAATTGATCTAGTTTCTCTTAGAATTATAATCTGCCTTGAAATTGTACATGAGAAAATGGTCTTTCCCAAATTGACAAAATTATGCTTCTTTAGAAATGAACAAGGCTACTTGAGCTTTTTTTTTACTCTTATCTCTTCTAGCACACATGCCCCATGAATTGCATTTGATAACCTGAACACTTTGTTACTTTTAATAAAGACCTACATGTATTAATTGTAGTATGATTAACATCAATATTTTTAATACATTTATATTTGAATAAGGCAGGGATAAAGGAGGGCATGGGTAATCAGAAAAAATACTTTGAAAATTATGAACTTACATGATTAATAGTAGTGATCTTTTTTAAAAGATTAAAATCATATTTAAAGATGGTTTGAAAAAAAGAGAAGGAACAAACTTACAATGACTGTGTACTGAACAGTCACACATGGGCAGGCAAAAATCAATCCAAGAACGGATGTCCATTATTTGACTCCATGCTTGACATCTTTTTGCAAAATGTTCAGTCTTCCGAAAAGGTGATTCTCATTTATACTCGTTTCTCCTCAAGTGAAAATACAATTTCTATGAAAACTGTGGCTACATTTATAGTGCTTGTACCCTGTTCTGCATGGTCCCGCTTCAGAGACAAACATACACAGTTTTGAGATTGTGAAATATCAATGAAAGTCACGCTTGAGAAGGCTTTGAAGTTGAAAACAGTTGAACTGGGGAAAGAATTCTATATAATTGACATGGTAATTGTAAAGATATGTGTCATGCATTCTAGCTTGGAGGTCATTCACACATGTACTTTGTCTAGGCTATGTCCACTCTACATACGTAGACAAGTACCAAGTGTAATCACTGCATTTGGACTGGAAGTGACAAAATTGGAAAGCACCAGGGGCCCATTGCACAAAACTTGCGTTTAATCGCAGCTCCAAAAAATCAAACGCAAGTCCTTAAAGGGTGACTAAATTAAAAAATTGATTGCCCATTTTTCGTAGGAAGGAGTCATCAGGAGCCAAAAAATATCTATCACACACTTTTTTATGCATTCAGTCGTATTTCATAATCATTTGAAAAGTACATTTTTGCTGATTTACACAGTCATAAGCCCCGCCCCTAAAAAAACCCCATCGAGCGACATCATGATCACGTGATCTGTGACGTACGAGAAGTAAGGGAAAATATTCCACCAACCTATATACCGTGAGCGCCCGCAGGCCCCGGCAGGCCCAGCCCGGTGCCGAGCATGACATTCACCGCATCGACCATTTGCATCGCATATTTTTGTGTGTTTAATTCCTCACAATAACTTTGATTTTGGGACACAATTTCATCAGTAATGCCAAATCGGTGTATAGTTGCGGGCTGTAGCAAGACCCCTAAAGATGATGTAAGCCTATACGTACATCATTTTCCTAAAGATGAAAATCTACGGAAATTGTGGGTCGCAACGGTATTCTCACGCGGGCACAGTGGCAAGGGCCAAGCGAGTGGAGTACAATTTGCAGTGATCACTTTTCTTCTCCAGCAGCTGCAGCAGCTTCACCCGCGACCCCTTCACCATGCCCTGGCGCGTCTTCTGCGAGGGGTTCAAACAAAATGGTCGAATTCCCCTTGCTACTGCACTTGAGCTTCTTCTCTTTCGGTATCGATAAATCATCTGATAAATCAGAGTTCGTATCTGGCTCAAAAAAGTCCTCCAAATCGGACTCGCGATCACTATCCATCTCTCTAAGTTACTCGAAGAATTCAGCCAAAAATCTAAGTCAGTACCACGTAGTACATGTAAAGCGAAGTAAAAAAAGGCGAGAGTGAAAACAAACCAAACAAAAGCGTTCACCAGTCGCTTAATACGAGGGGGAACATAGTTGCCGTACTAAAGATGTGTAGTACATTGCACAGACGCATAAAACGGCTGTGTACGCGTTTAAGACCAATGCCAAACTATCGTTCGGCAAGCTCAGATGGATGAGAACACTGTTGAAAGAAAAGTTAAAAAAACAAAACAAGAGCTGTATATTTGGGCAAAAGTGTTCACTGATCTTAAAGAAAATATATTGATAATGATTATTCACTCCTTAAACTGTATTGATTAATTTCCCTTTTTCATAAATTGTCTGTTGAACAGAGGGGTCAAATACCGCATTGTGTGTACAATGTTACATTGCCGCAGCCTGTAAATCTTGTGCCTCTTACTCTTCATACGTCACTTGGGGGTGTGACGTCAATTAGCCAATCAGCTCACGAGTTTTAAGGAGCGGTCCCAAAACCTCTACTTTTCCCCCTTTTTCGCCAAAACGAGACATAATTTTGACAATCAATTGCCAGATTCGTGATTTGAATGCAAAAATACATGGAAACAGCACCCTTTTTCTCTCTAATTTAGTCACCCTTTAATGTGCACTTCCGGTATTGGCTGAAAATAAAGTTTCGTTTGATTTTCTTGAGTTGCGTTCAAACGCAAGTTTTGTGCAACGGGCACCAGAACTGTAATGCAAGAAACTTTTACAGATATGAAAAGTTAAGCATTTTATGATGAAGTTGTTTTGTTGCATAAACTTTTTGCTAATTGGGAAATCTGTGAAAGTTTATGGATTTATAGTACCTGGGCCCTCTTGCATAAAAAGTTGCGATTAATCGCAACTCAAAAAATTAAACGCAAGTCCCAAATACGCGATTCTGATTGGTTGAAAATCAAGTTGCGTTTAATTTTTTGAGTTGCGTTTAATCGCAACTTTTTATGCAAGAGGCCCCTGAAGTTTAAGGCTAGAGAATGGTGAATTTTTTCATGGTTTTCATATCATAATCAACTCTACCGTACAGTACATGCAGTTAAAAAAAGTTGTTAGTTTCCACTAAACTGAGAAAGCATAATCAAGTATACAATGTGCCAACTAGTGCCAATGGAGAGAGAGAGAGAGAGAGAGAGAGCGAGGGAGAGAGAGAGAGAGAGAGAGAACGAGGGAGAGAGAGAGAGAGAGCGAGGGAGAGAGAGAGAGAGAGAGAGAGCGAGGGAGAGGGAGAGAGAGAGCGAGGGAGAGAGAGAGAGAGAGAGAGCGAGGGAGAGAGAAGGCCCGTCTTCATCAGCCCGAGTTTCCAAAATAGCCCGCTAATTCTGATCCGGGAAACTAACCCGATCAGAACTAGCTCGAGCTAGTTTGTAATGAAGACGCAATTAGCTGGCTATTTCGTGGGTTTCTAGCTCGAGCTAGAAGCCTAAGTCAACTCGGGTTTTTTGGTGAAATAGCGTGCTATTTGGCGAATTAGCCCGCTAATTCGCAGGTGAAGACGCACTCGGGTTTTGACTCGGGTTAATTTATTCATGACACCAATCCTAGAAATGTTATTTTCCTTATGTATTTCTTGATTTTCTTCTCTCTTTCCACCTTTTCCTTATGTATTTCTTTGTTTTTCCTTCTTTCTTTTTTCTCCTTATGTATTTCTTTGTTTTCCCCATTCTTTATTCTTCTTTCTATTCTTATGTATTTCTTTGTTCTTCTTGCTATCCTATATTTTCTTTATATATTTCTTGTTTTTCTTCTCTCTATTTGTCTTTTCCTTATGTATTTCTTTGTTTTTCCCTTTTTCTGTTCTTCGATCTTGCTTTCCTCTTTTCTTTGTTTATGTATTTCTTTGTTCTTTCTGTCCTCTTCTCTTTATATTTCCTTATGTATTTCTTTATTTTTCTTTCTATTCTATATTTTCCTCATGTATTTCTTTGTTTCTTATGTATTACTTTGTTTTTCCTTCTCTCTTTTTTCTCCTTATATATTTCTTTGTAATCCCCATTATTTATTCCTTCTTTCTATTCTAATGTATTTCTTTGTTCTTCTTTCTGTCCTCTTCTCTGCATATGTATTTCTTTATTTTTCTTTCTATTTTATCTTTTTCCTTATGTATTTCTTTGTTTTCCCAATTTTTTATTGTTCTTTAATTTCTTATGTATTTCTTTGTTCTTCTTGTTATCCTCTTTTCTTTATGATTCTTTATGTATTTCTTTGTTTTCTTCTATCTTTTTATCCTTTCCATTTGTATTTCTTTGTTTTCCTGTTGTCTACTCTTCTGTCTATTTATATGTATTTCTTTGTTCTTCTTTTTTACCCTCTTCCCTTTATATTTCTTTGTTTTCCTTCTCTATTTTTATCTTTTCCTTATGTATTTCTTTGTTTTTCTTTCTATTTTATCTGTTTCCTTATGTATTTCTTTGTTTCTTATGTATTACTTTGTTTTTCCTTCTATTTTTTTCTCCTTATGTATTTCTTTGTTTTCCCCATTATTTATTCTTCTTTCTATTCTTATGTACTTCTTTGTACCTCTTTCTATCCAGTTTTCTTCGTATTTCCTTATATATTTCTTTGTTTTTCTATTTTGTTTTTTCCTTATGTATTTCATTGTTTCTTATGTATTACTTTGTTTTTCCTTCTCTCCTTTTGCTCCTTATATATTTCTTTGTTTTCCCAATTATCTATTCTTATTTCTATTCTTATGTATTTCTTTGTTTTTCCTTCTCTCTTTTTATCTTTTCCTTATGTATTTCTTTGCTCTTTTCTCTTCATTTATCCTATATATATTTTTTTAATTTTCCATCTTCGAAGTGCGCATGCTCTGAAGCTCGAGTTTATTCCAAGAACGAGCGGGAATCGCTCGACTCGGGCTGATGGAGACGGGGTTTTTCAAACTCGGACTTTTTTCTCGAGAAGCGCTGATCGGGCTAGAATCTCGAGCTTGAGCAAACTCGGGCTGATGGAGACGCACCTAGAGAGAGTGTGAGAGAGAGAAAGGAGTTTAAGATAATTTTGTTGATGTAAGATATCTTGATTGCTCTTTCACAATGTGATCTAGAGTAGCCTTGATGTACATATAAGTTGATGAAGCTACATAAAGTGTGGGTATCCATCTGATCTCCAACTTACATTCAGCTTACATGTACTTTTGTTTTATCTTTCCACTCTTTTTCTAGCACTAAGGGGCTTGTCTTTGATGCCAAGAAAGGAAACTTCCTGAAACTTTCCAGAGAGGGTGACATTCTGAGGGCGAGCCACGGGACCACACCCCTGAGCCAGGATGAGGTGTGTCAGATCTACGGTAGTCAAGCACGGTGGGAGCACTTTGACTTCTTGAAGGATACCCTCCAACAAACAGGTAGGGCTAGTGGTAAGATGATTAATTGTATGTTAGCCTGTTGATAACTGAATTCTCTCATCCCTAAGGCTTCATTCATGAACCTCCTGGTTTCCCTAGCCAGTGGGTTAACACTAACTTTTGCCACCTGGAATTGACTGAGTTTATTAAACATCATTGATAGATCATAAATTTGTTTAGACAGGTATTGTTTCTTTTATTCACAGGTTGAGATTACTGCTCAAGAAATAGACTGTGGGGCTCACATTGTTTTCTCTCTAGCTATGTTTTTTACATGTACACTTGTACATGTCCACACAAGGCTCACAACAACATTATCTGCATAATATGTTTGAAGGTTTTAAATCCATGCAGAAAAGATAGATTTATAATAAAATATTAAATGAAATGTTGAACGTATGCCCCTTCCTTTTTATCTGAAGCAAGAACTGGAACCCAGACATGGTAGTAATGACGCTATTATGCCCAGTTGTGAAAGATGTGTCAACTCATTTGTGCAAGTATGAAGGTATCATAATCTGATGGGTGCGCCTCTTAGCATGTATAAAAGGACTCACTGTGAAATATCTATTTCTGCATGTTCAGATCTTGGAGATGTCTGACCGAGTTGTGTGTCTTGTCTTATTCCTGAAGGAAATCTGAGGTTCCAGGAAAAGTTACCACTTTTATTGGCAGTCTCTTTGAAGTTGTTGAATTTTAAATCTGGTGTCCTGAGATGGTTGATATAAATATCGTTTTCATAATTTTCATTTATTGGTATGGTATAAGTTACTCGTAAAAAACAGCTACACATATGTCCTTTTTTAGATGAAAGTCACAAAATGGTGATTTATTATTATTTTTTCATTAGCAGCATACAGTATTTTTTCTGGTTTATTCCTTTGTTTGTCTGATATGTCCTTCACTGTTGAGATTCAGTCTACATAATGTACATCTTATGAAATTTTTTTGAAGAAAAGATTGTTACTCATGTGGGCCCTTTTATATTAAAATTCTTTGATTGATTTTTTTCTAAATCATATTAAATTTTTAAAGGGGTTTGTGATTTCATGTATTAAAATGAAACATTATTATCAAACCTTGCAATCTTTCTTCATGGCTGTAAGGGTATTTTTGGGAACTTTAATGAAATCACATTTTCATATCCATCAATATTTATGCAGACCTAATCTTGCCTGCTGCCATCTCTTGGGCTGGTATCATGTATTCTAGACAATGAAAAGTAAGGATGTAACGAAGCAAATTCATGTTTGCAAGGGATCAATACCCACAATGTATCAAAGTACACACTCTGGTCTAACTACTCATGCAGAATTTCTGTACCTGTCACAGATAAGATATCTTGAGGGATGAACTCAAGATATACTATTAAAAACAGGTTATGTCTTCTAGTAAAACTAGCAGGGTTATAGGCAGGACATTTTTAGTGATGAATGGCATTTGATGACAATTTAATGTACATACTTTTTTGTTTTCTGTTGTACAATTTCAATTTTAGGATAAAATTGACATATTAGATATGAATTTTGGACTCTTGAGTGTATGTTGTTGCCATAACTACAATAATTTCTATGTGATTGGACGCTACTATACAAGATCAAGGCCATCTTGCATAAAAAGTTGCGATTAAACGCAACTCGAAAAATTAAATGCAAGTCCAAAATAAGCGATCCTGCTTGGTTGAAAATCAAGTTGTGTTTAGTTGTGTTCAATCGCATCTTTTTATGCAAGAGGGCCAAAATCTGATATCCTATGGCAGTGGAAGTAGTATACTTTTGGAATGTGTGGTTCCGTGTACATACACCTGTACATGTAGGATTTAAAGGAAATAATCAGTGAGAAAGGGGTCTATGATGAGAGGTACTAGACAGTACTCTTGAAAGTACTGTACATGTTGAAAAATCAGTTCGAAAGGTGATTGGAAGTGCAGATTTAATGACATACATGTACATGTATTATGGACTTTCTATGTAATGATTCCTTTAGTTATATGGTATCTAATATTTTAAAGATTATTCTTATTCATAGAATTCTTACTTAGATGATTGAAAGTGAGCATAAATCTTCCCTTACTAAACATCAATCACTGTTCTTAAAACTTTCAGGGATATCTTTTCTCACATTCTGAATTTAATAAGTAAACAATGAACTGCTTTCATGACCATGTCAGATTGTTAAAAGAGAGTAATCTCTACATAGCCCTACATTATGCACATCTTTAATGCTTCTATCATTACCCATCCGCAAAACAATACACTTTAACCACTTCAGTAACTGTACTACCAAATGACAAACACCACAGGTTCATCAAATATTATTAAGTTATTATTTCTTTATAGTTCAGCTTCTTCTTGAGCTTACAAACACACAAGCATGAAGTAGAGTCGTTCTTCACAATTGCAACATCAATGTGATAATTACATGTAGGTACACATGAGCCTCCTTGAAACATACATGTATGTATTAAACCACCTTAAAAAATGAATAAGAAAATAAAACTAAAATGCTTGGCCAAAATAAATTGACCTACATTATATACATTCTCTATTATGTTATAAGACACAGCTAAGTTATTTTGCATAAGGTACTTTGTTGCACATGTTGCACACTACTGCTTTTTCTCACTCCATCTGCATTCGTTTGAATTTAAAATGATTTTTATTATGCCTGCAGTGCTTTTTTAGGTGATTTACACTCTGTCTGGTGTAAATTAGTGTTGCTATCAATTCTAAACCTGTGATTTAGATCATTTTCTTTTTCTTCACTGTTTCAAATTATCATTAAGTGAAGGAAATCTGTTTTTTCCACAACATTGTGCATTACCTTTGAGTAAACAACAGGTATTGCATATAAATTTTAAACTTCTGAAAGTAATTTTCTCAACTCTAACAAGAATACTAAGAGTACATAAGTTTAGAAATTAGGTTGAATTTACTTCACATTTTGTATAATCCATTGATATCATGTTGTTGAGATAATGTACACCTTTCAGTGTATGGCCATTCACATCTTCATTTTAAATAAAAGACAATTTTTCATTCAGATTGTTTTTGTTGAAATACATTTTGGTTAATACTTTTAACAACAATTTCGGCAACACTGTGTACTGTGTACATGTACAATGTACGTGTAGCAAGAGAAAATCGCATATATGCTTGTAGTTCTATTTGATTTGCCTGTACAGGTATTCCAGATTAAGAATAATTCCTACAAGGCAATGAGTCAACTTATACTGAAGTGACTGGAGTGAAGTGTCCCCTTCCTTTGCTGTCTGAAACATACTTCTTAGGCTCTCTCATGTATACCTTGAAATGATAGGTCATGCCAAAAGGATACAAGATAAGAAGAACAAAGAGGATACCGCACACAAAACCAAGTGTTACCCTATTTCCAGCCAACCAGTCATCTATGTAAAGAATATCAGTTTCCAAGGGAATCGCAGTTGTGGTTGATATTCTGGTGGTTTCTACAGGTATTGATATGTTCTTTGTTGAACTGGTGGTTATAGTGGTTTGGACTCCAGGAGAAGGATGCCATTCGAACTGGGTACAGTTTCCTGGTGCTGTGATGAAGGAGCTGCTCTCTGTGCAACAGCCAAGGGAAGTGTCCTCAACAGAGATTGTGTACTTTGCCTCAATGTTTGAGGAATTTTCAGCGACTTGTAAGATGTTTTTAAGCTTATTACCCCCTTGATAACAGCTGATCATTCCGCCACCGGGGTTACCCTGAGTGGCACTGCAGGTCATGGTGTTGTTGGCAATGTTACATTCTGCATTCGAAGGTGCGTAGAAGACCACCAAGTCCATGTTATCCTCTATGAAGGAATCAGTATTAGGGTTGCCGTGTAAGGTGTATGTCCCAGCATCTGACCTATCTGCCTGTTGAATGTTAATTTGGACACGGATGAGGCCACTGGAAGATGTTGACCAGATCTGAAATCTGCTTAGCTGTTCTGCAGGAAGGGACCCTTCTACAGGGGAGCCATTCTCATTGATGATGACATCATTGAAGAGGATGGTGTAAAGACTAGTCTCTTCCAGAGACTCCTGAAATGCCAAGGAGATGTCTTCACCCTCATACACCGCAGCAGCAAAGATAGTTACAAATGCTTGCAGAACAAGCATTAGTAAGAATAGCAGCCTCATTTTTTCGGAAGGAAGTGAAGTCTTCACTCAGCTGGAAATTGGGTGCTAAAATGAGAGAAAATAATAGGAGACCATTTAACATTTGCATCCATTCACTTCAAATCCCTGATGCCGTAGCATACCAGTTTTTTGAGATTATAAGTGTGGATACCTACATCCATTGAAACTTATGATTGGAATACATACATGAAATCAAGAACAGGAAAAGAAATAACTCATTAAAACAATCGGAGAAAGGATTTGATTTTGTCCACCATATTTAAAATTCATAGCTTTTACATTTCCCATCTATGGGAAGTTCCTGTATGAAGCAAAATGCCTCAAAAGTTTGACATGATGCAAAGTAATTCATATTCCTAACTTCTATTGTCCAAAACTATTTCAAGCTTTCATGCAATCCTCTAAACGTGATAAAAATCCCACATTTTTGAAAATTCTTACCTTTTCTCTCTGTGCACAATGGATTTCCGCAGTTACATACCTAGATGCACTGGAGATCTACATTGTATTCTGTTTCTGAGGTGTACAAGGTGAACTTGGAATTTGTGCTCAAGAGTAACAAAAGATCTGTTTTTTCTTGGCATGAAGAGCAAGACCCCTTAGAATGAACTTTGATTTCATTCTGTTTGAATATGAAAAAATATTGGGATTATATTCAAAGTAGTGATGAATTTTAATTGTGAGGTCTTTGAATGCACACAAAATGCCCTTGTCCTTGTGTAACTTATCAGCAGAGATTCAGCCAGTCAGGGATAAGCATGATTCTTTAGGGGGTAAACAATGGAACTAGTTTAGGATGACAGTTGTGTGATCAGGAATCTAATACTGTAGACTGACGGCGTGATATGCACTTGACTTTAATCCTTTCAGTGCTGTACATGCATTGTAGGTGACATGTACATGTATACCCACATTTTAGCGATTTTACTCTTGCATAATTTTTTGAATAAACAGAGCTTACTAGAAATATGTCCAGATTAATTATTATTATTAATTCTTATTCTCATTAACATAATGGCCCCCATGAGTATTTAGCGGATAATCCGGACCTATTCGGAACATGTTGCTTTTAGTTGTCACACAAGAAACCTGGTCTGGATTGAATCATAGACTTGACTTTCAATTATAGGAAAAAGATAACATCGAAAGAAAAACAAAGAAATACATAAGGAAACATGAAGAAAATAGGAAAACAAGAGGCACAAAGAAATACATAATACATGTAATTGAAAGAAGAATAAAAAGTGGGGAAAACAAAGAAATATTTAAGGAGAAAAAAAGTTGACTTGTGTTTCTAAGCTCGAGATGAAATCCACAATCTTCATCAACATCCTCTATTCTATCAACTTACCATCTCAATCAACATCCTCCACTCTATCAACTCATCATCATCTTCATCAACATCCTCCATTCTATCAACTCATCATCTCAATCAACATCCTCCACTCTACCAACTCATCATCTTCATCAACATTCTCCTATCAACTCAACATCATCTTCATCAACATCCTCCTCTCTATCAATTCCATACATGCCAACCGTTCCATTTTTAACAGAACCTTCCTGTTTTTGAAGATTTTAGAACCATAAAAAACGGAACGTTCTGATTTTGGGGAAATACAGTGTAGTATTAATACCAATCGGCTTCCCATAGCATCCCAGTGCTGAGAGGATTACACAGCGCAATGTGCATGCGGCGTGTTGCTGTGCACCACGCTTTAATAATGAGTGTGCGTGTGCGTATAGTGCTATGCATATCCCTCAGCCATATGCACACGCTGTGCTTGCATGCATTCGCTAGCTACGTATGTACGGTATACCGTTTACATACATGTACGTTATACGTTAGCGCTATCGCGAGTCGCTCACCGCAAGTTGAATCCGCAGTATCTATCTCGTAAATAGTCGTACATGATTTGTGATTTGGTTCGATTTCGGAAGAAAATCTGTCAAAATAAAAGCAACCATGAGTGGAACAGTGTCAGCCAGGGGCCCTGAGGCAGGCCACTGGACCCCTTAATCAGAGAGCTTCACCACCACCGCCGATGGCGGTGGAGCTACCTGGAGTTACTGGACCTCCTGCCAATGTGCGTTCGTTTTCTGAATTCCAAATGTTGGCAAGTATGCAATTCATCATCATCTTTATCAACATCACCAATACCTAAAACCAGTGTCGCCATCATTTCACTATCACCACCATCCTGAAAACCATAATTTTTAAAAAATGTGCAAATGTTTCAAACAAGGCAGTTCAAGAATTTGTGTCATTTGTTTTTTCTATTTTTTTCTTTCTTACAAAGGCAATTAATCATCTATATGTAGTCCTACATGAAATAGATGACCAAACATGAAAGAGATGACAAAATCTATCAACTTTTCTTGCTGGGGATGCATGGATTAATAATTTTCCACATTAGGGAGGACAATGCTTGAAAGACTATAGTAAATTAGAAACATTTTTTGGAAAAATACATGTATACAGAAAAAGCTGTCAAAAAAGGATATGGTTACAACTATTTGAACTTAGTACATTAAAGTCACCCCCACTGAAAATAATAATCTCTACCCTGAATATATTTGCTCCCTGTGTAACAAAATGAATTATGCATACATATAGCAGTGACTCAAGGCAAATCATTTGAAGGCACATGTCCAGATCACTAGACATTTCCTAGCACCTTTTCCACTGGATACAAAGCACTTTGAGATGTCTACCTAGGATTTGCGTTGGAACTACAATGAATTCAAGTTACCTGGCTGTGACAGGTGAGTCAATTAACAATGAATAAAATTTTCTTCCAACCAAATGAAACAAATATATATTACCAACATCATGTAAATGAAATTTTTCACCACCAAAAATTTGATCATGAATGCTTAATATGTATATACATCAGTTCAAACTCTACTGGAGATCATGTCAATGATAAACTGAGCCTTGGGAATTTTCTTCCTTTAAATCCCTGTGCCAAGACAAAAGGGACTCTGTGTAGTTTTTTCTTAAGAACACTTCTCTACAACGTACCAGCTATAATTATACAACTTGATATATTAGGAGCATGTAATGGGTCATTAAACCAGGCAAGAATTACAAAATAATGTGTTTTTCATTACAAACTCACATTCATGACCTAAGTTATAGCAAACTTTATTGCAACTGTGTGAGTGCAGTACAAATAAAATTCAAAATAAATGTTTTTGATTGTGATTTTCTATTTCAAGCAATATGTTTACCATTTCCGTAAGGAAAGTTCAATGGATATATGCACTGCTATGTATATACTCTGTTATTTTAGTAAATGTGGTATACATAAGCCTAGGTATACAGGTACATCAGTTCAGTTCACAAGGTTTTCACAAAATACACTTTTCTATATATATGTTTGTCTGTTATTGTAAGAGAGACGTAGACTCAAAGGTCAATACAGCTTGCCCACTTTTTGAAAGATTTAACATTAACTTGAGTATTGCTCTAAATGTTTCATCTCTTCCTATTACATGGTCAATTCTGTATACAGTCATTACATTACATTTCTCCTGTACAGTGGAGTTAAAGTGATTTAATAAGATTTCCATATTCCCTCCAATACTATGCTATATCCTTCCAAATTTCAGTGCAAACAACTCTGCAGTATTTTCCTTCCCCTGAACATTATAGGGTAACCATTACACTACAATTTTTCTTAACCTCTTTCCAAAAGTTTCTGTTATTCTTCTCTTTTAGCGCATTCGCCATTCTATCACATCTAACTGACATAGATTTGTTCAGCACCATTTTCAAAACTTTATGATACTCACACCTATTATTCAAAATATGAGATCAAAATATTACTTCTTTATAAGAAATATTGTGAGTTCAAATACACTCTCTATAAACATAAAAGCGACTAGTGAGTAGACTAGTCGATGCACCCATAAATGCTCGCTTAGAATAGGGTGTTCATGTAACCCAAGTGCAACTTGGGTTCTGTATGCCAGGTTTTATGTTATCCCCTTTTTTCTTCAAATTTCTTAGCCGTTAACTCAAACAATGCCAGATCTTTAGGTTAATTCAAGCAGTACAAAATTATTTTTGTGGGTGATTGGTACACTTTTTTTTTTTGGGGGGGGGGAGGGAACAAAGACATGGTGAAACAGAACATTTTTATATTTTTGGAGTGAGATTTGATTCATCCTTCACTTTACAAGTTAACAAGGAACATAGCAGAGGGCACAGTTAAAAGAATAGGTATTAAAGCTCATAGACAGTCTCGGTAGCAAAAATCATACTGGCAAGAAACTTATCTAACATAGTCACATACTATTCTCCTTTTATCATAAGACACATGTACGAGATTATTTAACATTCCATTCACGATTTCGAACAAATTTTACTGTAAATATCTGTAAGAAACGCTTGGTAACGGCTTTTCACTGCCTCACGCTGAGACCATATCCACCCGAAGGTTCCCCACACAATAAACCCAGCACTTCGCACTATGTGTAGCGTATTCTATAACACACAGCAATCCTCATGTGAGTAATGTGTGTGGCCGTTGTTCAAATTTACATCCCCTCTTTTTTGGGCCAGGGATTTTTATTCTTTTCACCTCTAATTCCATAAATATTTCACTTGAGTAGCAAAAAAATTCACAGCATCTTAGTTATGTTAGTACCCTGCTATTTATTAAGTAAAATCAAAGAAATCTCACGAAAAGTTTTTGAGGGCTTCCCAAAACTATCTAATACCTTTAATGTACAACATGAACAACAATCACCTCATTATTGCACTAGATCAAGCTAAATTAAAGATCATACATGTTCAAAATACTGGCAATGCTTGCATACAGTTAAAGATCGAAAAGTGCAGTATAAGTCTGAAGCCATCTTTGCATGTTTAGTAAGAGTGGACACAAAGTGAACAAATATATTTAAAAAAATATGACAATACAAAAAGGATTTGGCTAACAGAACAGGTCATAATGATGAAATGACATCTGTTTCCTTCTTGTATAGCCGTATATAGTGCATAAAATTTAGATTAGAACAATAATGAAATCCTATACCAACATGAAACAAATTATAAAAAAGTACAAAAATACAAAATTTTGGCAAGAAAAATTGTTACTAAAATGTTTATGGATAAGTGTAGATAAAGCATAGTGTGGCTCAGCAGAACATCGAAGATAAGGCTAGAACTTCTAAAAAAAGACTAGGATGATCTTTATTGGTTGACATTGTATACATGTCAGACAGTGTAGTTTCAGCCTATTCGTAAAGCATTTTTGTGTATTTTTGTTGTTTTAGAAAAAAAATCAAAGTATTTGGATTGAGAAACTTCGTGCAGAACCCCCCCCCCCCCAAAAAAAAAAAAAACAACAACAAAACAACAACAAACAAACACAAAAAAGAAACAGAGTAAATTGTAAGATATTTTGCATTCTTTTACATATCTCTTTTGGTGATAATGATAATTATTGTCCATTTATATAGCGCAGCTACTATACAAATATACTCTATTGCGCTTTACAAAGTATCATATTATTTCCCCAGCTTTAGCCCAGCTGCCATGATAAAGCGCTAAAGCATTCAAGGAGTTTCTTCCTACCGGGTACCCATTTACTTCACCTGGGTGGAGAGTGGCAAATGTAGATTAATGCCTTGCCAAAGGACATTAATGGCGTGGCGGGACTAGAACCGTGAACCATGTGAAGCATAGTCCGTTGATGTATCCACTATACCATGACACCTCTACATATTTCAGTCACGAGTTCAATTCATTTCTGAAATATATATAGGTTTTCCCGAGTGGCAAGGTCGGGTCGGAGACAGGATGGCAGCTGAGCGAGCTGGAGTCAACATGCAACAGTGGCGGTGCAACATTCTAGGAGAAGTTGCAGAGCGGTGTGTCGACGCCATTACCCCTGCCAAGTGTACCCAGTGGTTCAACCATTCACAGACATACATGCCCAGGTGTCTGAATGGTCAGGAAATTGATGGATGAAACATACTGTTGAGAGTCAAACAACTTGAAGAAAACGAGTATATGACTTTAAAAAGATGAAAAAAGATGAAAAGAAAAAAAAATATGAAAAGAAACCCCCTCACAGATATGCAAATAAAGACCCTGAAGACCACAACAAAATATATATATAACCCATGACCATGTACATGATGTATGACAGGCAGTTTATACTCATTGTATGCAAAGATAAAGAAGTAGACCACAGAAGATTAAAGAATAATGTCATATAAATTGAAAAAAAAAGAAAAGAAATGTGAATGTCAAATGTATAATGACAGAAAAGAAATTAAAAAAAAGAGAATAAAAATGAAAATGAAAAAGAGATAGAAACCACTTACGTTGTTTTAATTGAATGGCGTAAGTGCGAAAGTGATTGCCTGAAGACGAAAATGAAACCGCGATTCAGCAAGGAATTTCTTCTTCCACTCAAACTTGGCGAAATTGAATGACGGTTATTCATTACCAAATTGAATCAAATTGCAGTTAATTTGAACGATAGTTTTACTAATTTCAGTGTTTAAAAAATAAATTGAACGCAAAAAGTGTTAAATTGAAACACTGGAAAAGGGATGGACTAAAAACTGCGTGAATTTGAATGCTTGATCATGAAATTGAATGCTGTTTTGACGAATTCGGCCGGGAAAACCTATAGTATAATGTAGTGAATAAACTGTACAATAAAAGTACATAAACAGGAAACAGATAATATGGGCTTTTCTTTGGCTCAACTCGGTCCCATCTACACTTTGCATATGAAAGCTTGCATAAATTGTTGAGCTATTTTTGTCTGAAATTGTCAAAGAACTTTGCAAATTTTCATTGGAAAGCTGTTCAAGAATCCTTAGATTTATTATCAGTAACTTTGTGAAAAATCTAGCCTTTGAAGAAGCCATATTATCAAGTATCAAGCTTCAACTACTGAGAAAGTATCGTAATTACTGGCAGCCATATTATGGAATCAATCTCACAACTCAGTGAGGTAGCTTAGCGAAATGTTGTGGCTCGTAAAAACGCGAGAAAGATACATTTGACAAAATTATTCAAAATCAAAATTTCATAGAGGCAGAACCAAAATATTAGGTTGTAGATAAGCTTAGTTGTAGAAAAAAAAATGCACAAAAATGCTTTAAGCAAAATAATATGAAAACTTTTATTCAGATATGTCTGATTCTAATTTTTGAAGCACATACAAAACTAGCAATTTTGCTATTTGCGTCATTGCTTTTCGCTATTAAAAATCAGATACCTATACCAAGGAAGTTACACTTCCATGCCTATACCATCTTGTGGTATCAACTCCATGTGTACGGAAGAACTTTTTACAGTAATACTTCACTTTCTGTTTGGATTCTAAATGGGAAACACCCAAAGTTGGCCCTTTGGCCAAATTGCAATTTTCTATTTTTTTTTGTGCTTTCACCCTAAATGGCTTCTTACAAGGGTTTTCCTCTATCCAGGCATACACTGTTGCAATTGTGACAACTACCAAAACAGCAATTGTGGGTGCACACTTTGCGAGATTTGATGTAGAATCCTTTTTTCCTCTTTTGTTAACCCATTCATTAATTACCTTATTTGTTCCTTGTTTAGTCTTGGGCAGTGTTTCTGTACTTGGGATGGTATACTTGGAAGGAATTTCCGTCATTGGACATGGATCTTGGTTAGTATCAGGTGGATAGACAGTGTCATTACACATACATTGATCAATAACTTGAGAAACTAATGAGGTACAACAAAATACAGGAAATGTTTTTATTATTTGTACAGTTTTCTTCAAATATTGAGATGATAGGCTTTCTGATGGATGTTCATGTATCTCTGTTTTATTTTTATAACATTCAATCTTCCCTGACTGAGTCCCAGCTGATGCTGAGCATTCAAGTATTTTCCAGATGTCATTATTATTATCATGTACAACACATGATACCTTACCAGGAGGATAATCTATTTCTACATTAATCCTATATGTATAATCGTCCATAAGAATATGGCCATCCATATATACAGTGGAAAAATATCCTCCTTTATCATCTTCCATCAAGTGACTAATTACAAAGACAAGGGAGCAGTTGTTTGTTTTATTACTGTTTTCAACTGTGAATCTATCATACTGTGGCAATGGGAGTACACCCCCATCAGCAGAACTATAAAATGCCTCCTGGTAAGAATACCGCAATGTGACTTTGGTACTTTGACATGGGTATGGGAAATTAACTTGTAGCCTTTGCCCTATGAATCCCGAAATCTTTTCAATAGAGTAATATCCTTGTGCAGTGGATAATGCATTTACTATGAAAAAGATAAATCCAGCTGTCAAGTTATAACAATTCATGGTGACAGATGGTTGCAAATTTTAATGCGATATGACAAGCGCCCTAGGGTTATAGATATATAATTGTAAATAACTTATAGCTGTTAAAAAGAGATTTTCAAATTTAGATAAAAACTTCCTAAAAAGCACCTCAATGGGTTTTGCACTGGTCTTACATTTTACAACATTCGTTTCGCAAGTTGACAGTACGTGCTTCTTATTCAGTTCTCGTATCACATAATGGTCAAACATCTGCTTTGCTCCATTCTGTGATGTTTCTCTGTACAACATTTAGCGATGTTCACGCAAGTAATATCTGATTACTTATCTTGTAGGTATAGAATATTTTTCCACGTCTGAATGCAGTGTTGTATAGGAAATCCGATCTTTGTAGGAAACATTGTCAGATTTGCATGACCTCTGTCGTTATTTCCACTTCCTGTGATGTTGTAGGATCCATCTGCTGATGACTGTTGCTATGTCTGAAGAACAAGGGATATGCTGGTTGACAACTTCTCCTATGATGACGCAATTCGATTCTGAAAACAGACAATTTTTTTTAGGTAGACAATTTTCTTTTAGGTAGCTTAGCGAAATGTGGTGATGTGAAAGATGCGTCTGGAACGCAAAATGCGTATTGATGAAAATCATAATTTTATTACATTTAGGTAGAAACATATCAATAAGCCAGAGAGTGGGTAAAAATACTTCTACTACCTTGATCAGTCATAATGTTATCAAAACTGTTATTACATATATGTAAAAATACAAAGATAGAGATAGATATAAAGAGATAGTTGTTAAAAAAACACATTTATTTCCACCAAACTCTGTCATTTATGCAGGGTTAAGAAAAAAACAACAACAATGATTTAGATGAAAATGGCTAGCCATATCTTTGGAAGTTGCAGTCTATATTACTTCAGAATTTTCAGTTATACTTCAACTGAACATAAAAGTAGCAAAGCATATGATCTTGGTATATAAGATGATTATTGTTTGATTACACTCTGAAAAATGTAATTGTTTTTATTTTTATTTTGGAGAGGAACATTTTACTCAGTATTTGTTTTTCTGGTACTCTTGCTGTGTTGTTTTCCATTTCATAACATGCGTTTGACCTTTCACTTTCACATACTGTGAAAGCTGTTATTTTCACGATTCGTGAGTTAATGTTGGGACGCATATTTAACAGCTCGTGTAAATACTGCCACTCGATTATGACTGCATTAATTGGTGCCGCGAAAAAGAGAAGCCTGAGAAAACTGAACCTCATTATCGCTATGATTGAAGCCCATCTTGCTAGCACTTAATATGTACATAGATTCTACTATGTAAAAGTTGGTTAGAGACTTCAAAAGTTGGCTTGAATTTCACTTTTATTCTAGCTCAGAGCTAAAATCTCATGCCTTAATTCATTCTCCAGTAAAAGACATTCATATTCTTTCATTTAATATGATTTTTTATTGGATTCCAGTTGCAATAATTCAGATTTGGTGTCAAATTATTGAATTTCTTAAACATGTATAGTCACATGACTCATGTTTGCGATCGCGATCATAAAATCTGCTATCGCAACAACACGCAAACGTTTTTATTTGTGAAAATGTGCGTCGCAATTGAAAATCGCGTTTGAGCTCTTTCCTTGTTTGCATTTGGGGGGATCGGCATTTAAAAATTTTTGATGGTCACCATGGGACCTCCATTTCCTTGCTTTTTTCAAATTTGGTGGTCCAACACATCGTTTTGGAGGACTTTGACCTCTGGACCTCCGCATGTGTCGAGCCTTGCCTTAACTGATATGTTTCTTTAATTTTTTTGCTTCTTTTATAATCAACTTGTAATCAACGTGGACTTTCCCTTTACACATGAGCCTATGTGGAAATAATTACAGGTGTGCACCCGTAAATACTACTCTTTGAGCCGCTCAGCATACAGAAACATTTGTTTGTTCTGAACTTCAGTGCCCCTTTTCTATGAATAGATGTTATATGAATGTATTACATACGTGTAGGATTTTGGAGGTTAACTTTGACAAACTGGGATTTTCATGTACAACACAGAAACTGAGATTCCTTACTTTTAAGTAATATACATAACACAAAAAATATATGTGGCAACTTACCAACTGGTGTTCTTGAGCTGGTAGTTCACCGAGGAGGTATCTACATAATGTGGGCTCGCCTTACTCTTCTAGAAATCTTCTGTGAATTCACAGACCATGCTAGCATGATGTTAAATAAACAAAATGATCTTTTTGTGATTAGAGAATGTTTGCTTTTACAGTAGCTGAAGCAAAACTACGCATAAATAGTCTGCAGTAAAGGTAAATCTAGCAGCCATCCAGAGACCTGCCTGCAGTGCATATTTTATGTTTTGTTTATTAACAGGGGAATCCTGACAAATACCCTTGATTGTATAATTTTTACTACGCAATAAACCTGGCATTGTGCCATATATGCTAATGTGATATGAATAGGATTAATGTGCGTAAACAATTGGGTCATGAACAGTAATGTAACATAATCTTTGTGGTTAAAACACACAGCTATACACTTTCTGAAGTTAGTTTCTACGGCTACAGCATGGTTAAGATAATAAGAGAGCTATGAATTTTTATTGTATATTTTAAAAGTTGTAATTGATCAAACACATATAGACCACTCCATGATAGCAACTCTCCCACTTGTTCTCCTCTAAAAATTTCATAGATTTCAATTTTTTTCATTTCCTAACCTTTCCTTACCTTTCCTTTTCTTTCCTTACCTTACCTTACCCAGGCTGCCTGGTCGGGTGTGCAAGTGTCAATGAAATTTTTGTATTCATTCCATTTGGATGAATAAATTGTACAGGTGTATTGTTTCTTGATTTTTATGAAAGTGCCAAATAAATAATAATAAAAAAATATGATATATACATGTATCATCTGTTAACGTCTTTATACCACCAGACAATACATGTATGTATCTATACCTCCATAAATAACCACAAAAATGTAACGTTTTTGAATGCACAAACATCATAACTGTTGACCTTCATTTAGCCCTCCCTTCAGATACATGTATTCAAACAAAAATTTATGAAAAATTATGGATAGAATATAAAAATGTCTGGCCCGTGAATCTTTTGGTACAAAAGGAATGGTGCATGTTAGATTGCATATTCATGGTAACTCACCAGCATTTATTTTTCCATAACTGAAAACATCTTTAAAATTGGGCTCATGGATTATGACATTATTTGTTTTTGTAAGGCACAGGTCAAATTTGAAAATGAGTCAAATCTGACCAAGGTCAAAGGTCAAAGGTCAAAAGGTCAGTGAACTTTCTGCAAAAAGCACTGTAATCACAATAACTTTCTATGGAATTGAGGTAGAATCACGAAGTTCATACCACAGGTACAGCGAAAAAAATACACGGGGGCGACGGGCGATTCGCCCCCTAAACCTCTGAAATCGCCACGGTAAAAATCAAGACGAGGGCGAAGAAAAAACATATATATCTAAAAATCGCCCCCACCAGAAATGATATTCCTTAAGATAAGAATTAATGAATTAATAAATTTCTATGTCTAAGTGAAATCACCATTCCAACTACAAACTCCGAAACTAGAAACTTCCATCAACATTTAAAAAAGTTTTCATGATTGCAGCGAATCGGTGGTCGGTACCTTACGTACGTGTAGCTAGATCTACAAGCAATTCGCCCCTATGCCGGCCCTAGCCCTGTAAATCAGAGCTAAAGGCCCTGTCACACCTTTCCGGGCAAGCTACGCGGGCTTGTTGCGTGTATGGATTTTCCAGCACGCAGAATAGTTTCTGCGGGTGGACAAGGATTTCGCGTGCGTCTTACCTGCTGGACGCGTGCTACTTACGTTCTACTTGCGTGTATTCCGTGTGACTGCGTGTCAGGCGCGTGGGTGGCGCGTGAGAGCTTCGAAACTGATCCATGTTAGTTACGGGCGACATACGGGCGCTGCGAGGTACCTGCGTCACAACTGCGTGTTACCTGCGTGGAAGTTGCCTGCGAGGTGCGAGCCTGGGTAATACTGGTCTAGTGGATGGAGAGACCATTATTTCTCGTTTTCTTCAGTTGGAATAAAGGTGCCCCGTCGGCAGAACGTCTTTAGCGAGCTTACGAAACGGGACGGGAGAGCAACATGACGGGGGACCGGGAGGTCCTCGCACTCTCCCTTCTTAATTGTTTTTCTATCAAGTTACGAAAAAGTAGACGGCGACGCTGCAGTGTTCACGCCCACAATCGCTTCCCGTCCCCAAGGACGCAAAAACGAGCTTACGATTTCAGGACGGGAGCCTTTGAAGACGGGGAGCCGAGCGAAAAATCAATGTGCGCATGCGCGACTCGGAGTATCTCTCCGTCCTGTTTCATTTCACGACGGTTCTCGGGCAAAATAGGGTTCGGTCTAAAGTGGGGACGGGAAGCCTTATTGTTGTTGTATAACTGACGATTGAGGGTGTGAACATTGCAGTGCGTCGCCGTCCACTTTTTCCTAACTTGATGAAAGACAAGACTCTCGATCCCGTCCTGTTGCTCTCCCGTCCCGTTTCGTAAGCTCCCCATTATCTTGGCTGCAGGCGACCCTCAACTAACCAGCAGAAAGGCAGTAAGTGACCCTCGACATGCACGCAATTTGCTCGTATAGCTCGCTCCACGCCCGCAGAACTGACCAGCTACACGGATGTTGGCAGTATCGACACCGTTCCTTGCCAGTAAAACACCCGTATTATGCCCGCAGATGACACGCGTTTCCGGCGCATAGCCACAGATCCACGGGCAACCTACGTACTTCAAGCGGGTTAACTGCCTGTGACTTGCGGCCGCTACGGGCCTCCTACTGGTGTTCTACATGGACCTCTGCGGGCAATCCCCCGCGACTCACCTGGAACAAGTTTTGGGCATGCTCAAAACTTGGCTGCGGGTAAATCGGACTTGCGTGCGCACCTCCGGGCAACTACGGGCGAGATACGTGCTAGGTACTGTCAGGTGCGGGCCATCTGCGGAGACCTCCGGGTAGCAAAAATTGTTCCCCGCAAGTCACACGCAAGGCTTGCCCGGAAAGGTGTGACAGGGCCTTAAGATTGCATCGGATGGTCGAATATCGGCAGGTTAGCTCCCGAAATCGATATCGGATGGTAAATTCTGTAGTGAAATCTATTGAAAATTCTTTTAAAAATTTGACAAATTTTAGCCCTTGAATACCTAAAATCATACATACTATAGATTATCTTCTCATTTGAAGTGTTTAAAGTCCACATTTGTTGATGTTTAACGATCTAACTATGCCTCTGAAAATTTGAAATAGGTGCAAAAGTAGAGAGAGAATATGCGGCCGCCATTTCGGATTATAAATGACATTATTTTTTAGGCTCATCCAACATTAATTACGTTAGACAAAATAAAACGGTTTCTAAAATTTTTATTTTCAAAGTTTGCCGTAAGAATATTTTTGTTCATGTCAAATAAAAATTTATTTTACTCCTAAGAATACATTCTTAATTTTTAAACCTAATATCAATTTTGTAATTGCTATAAGATTCAGGCACTAGGAATAAACACTACAAACATGAAACATGAAAATACATATGTGGGACTGTACTAAAATTGTGGCGGAGTTTCAAGAAAGTGCAATAAAATTTCATTTTTTTCCATGTGTTAAAATTCATTCTCTACTTCACATCCTCCATTTAAAAAGTATATCGGCTGTCAAATTTATGGATACATACTTAATCAGCGCTTTTGGGCTACCTGTAAGTATTCTGGACTGAAAAAGGTCAACTGAGGCATTATGGGATTGGGCTGAATATGGTCACGAACATGTAAAAAAAATACTAGAATTTCACATTTTAGACAAGTGAAATTCCACAGTCATCATCTGAATTTCCATTAATAACGAATCATTTGACTCTCAGATATGGTTTCATTCATGGGAATACAGATGATGACAAAGAAATTTCCCTGATCTGAAATGTGAAATTCTAGTAACTTTTCTGACAGCTTCATGACCATTTGCAGCCCAATCCCAATATGCCTCAGTAGACATTTTTTTCTTCAAGAAATCGTAGCAAAGAGTTGACAAAGTATGTATCTATAATTCTTACAGCCGATGTGATTTTTTTTAATGGAGGATGTGGAGTGGACAGGGAATAATTTTCAGCAAAAAAATTGCATAGCAAAACTGCTATACAAAATAATTTTTGCATAGCAGTTGGATAAACTTGTATAGCAATTTTTTTTTCTCATGGAAACAAAGACTTTAAGTGCAAATTTTCAGGCCATTGCGACAAAAAATATCCAACAATAAATCCAGAGTCTACAAAAGTCCAAATAATTTCCGCAATTCCACGATAAATCCACATAGAGTCAAATTCCAATGAATCCATATTCACACTAACTTAAATCAGTCATATATGTCCCAATAGAAAATCCACAAATCACAATAAATTCGGAATATTCCCACCGTCCCACGGCATTGATTAAAAATTATCAAACGATCGAACTGTACCGAAAGTCAATAAACAACAACTCCAGGTACTGCGCACATGCGATCGCGATGCATATAATTAATCCCATGTGCAGTGTCATTGCACTTGTGCAATGAAACGTGCATCAAAACAACACTCACGGTTAGAAGGTGATCGTAGCGCGCCATGTGCTTGTGTGACAATGGGGTATGTGTGTGTATTAGCTTCACGGTTAGAGAGTGACTGCAGTAAGTAGACTGCAGTGACTGCAGTGAGTAGTACTAGTATGCTTTGCGCGCAGTGCTTGGGATGGGAGTATAGTGTGCATGCAGGTCATATCCCGAGTGTGTAGCTAGCTTTGCGGTCTGTGTGTGTATCCCGAGTGTGTAGCTTAGCGGTCTGTGTGAGTACGTACATGTTACGCTGTGTTTACAGCTGGCTTAGCTTTAGTTCACTCACTCTCGCTTCGCTGTAACACTCGCATTACTGAAGTGTGAATGAGTTCGCCCTTTATGTATGTTTCCGTTTGCATCGCAGCAACTGCGATTCTTAAAAAAAAATGCGTAGCAAATGGTTGAAAATGCGTCGCAAATTGCGATGCGATACCGGGAAAATTATTCCCTGGTGGACAATGAATTTTTACACTTGGAAAAATGAAATTTTATTGTACTTTCTTGAAACTCCGCCAGAATTTCTGTACTGTCCTACATATATGCATTTTCATGTTTGTTGATGTAGTTAGTCCCAACTCCCATACGGTATCATTCAAAACCCGGTCTTTCGGAGCCAAGAAGGAACTGATAATTTCTCTTTTTTATTGTTAGTTTACAACCAAATTAAACCTTTTTCAAGGAAATATGGACATTGGAAGGACATTTCATAGATGTGAGATATGAATTTTAGCAATATTTCGGCATTTGCGATGATTTTTTTTTTTTTTTTTTTTTTTTTTTTGGGGGGGGGGGTAACATTTTCCCCCCTTCTTTTTTACTCAGATTTGGGGCATTTTTGTTTAATCGTTAAAATTTTTAACGGTTATACGAAACCGCCCGTGTTTTTGCAAAAAAACCTTAATGACTCAGCCCTATTTCGGAGGCAAGATAAGAGCATTAAACATTAGGAAATAGAGTCTATAACAACTTCAAATAGAGAATAACCCAAGGTATGGATGTTTTTAAAAGTATTTAAGGGAAAAAAAACTTGTGAATTTGAAGCCTTTTTTTGGTGGCAACTAATGTTTTTTGTTTTTTTTATTGCCATTCGATCTTTCAATCTTTTCTCTTGATCGGCGAAATTTAAGTATGTAAAAATAAAGCCCCCCTGAGCTCCAAAATAGCCACCGCAAAATATTTAAGGGGGGCTCTTTTGGGGGAGGGAAATCTGAAAAGAGCCCTCGTAAAAAAAAAAGTAATTTTTTGGTTGCACAGATACATCTCTTAAAGGCACAGGTCATATTCGGAAATGAGTCGTATCTGACCATGGTCAAAAGGTCATTGAACTTTCTGCAAAAAACACTATAATCGCAATAACTTTCTATGGATTTGAGGTAGAATCACCAAATTCATACCACAGGAACATCTCTTAAAGGCGCAGGTCAAGTTTGAAAATGATTTGAATCTGACGAAGGACAAAGGTCAAGAGGTCAATGAACTTTCAGAGAAAATCACCTCACATGTAATAACTTTTTGTACCTTCGAGGTAGAATCACCAAATTCAAATCACAAGTATATCTCTTGATGGTGCATGTCATGATTGTAAGTGGGTCATTGTGAAAGGTCAAAAGGTCAATGAACTTTCAGTGAAAAACACGGCTGCCAGACCAAAGTTCACATTTCCATTCACATACATGTAGCGAGATGCAGGCAAGACAATGCTTTGCGTTGGCCTTGTTTATTACAAGAAGAGTAAATAGATGCACTATAATCCAAAGCTTGTCTCATCCTATTCATTACCAAAACATGTTTTAAAAATGGATCCATCAATAGCTTATTTTTTGTACATTCATAAGGTAGGATAGAAAAATGGAGTGGCATGAAGAGACACTACCATAGTGCAAAACGTGAAATTGTTGGTGACAGTGGTGAATAAGACAGTGGTGAATAAAACAGTTGTAAGTTGACATGTAATGACACTTTTGGTACCATAAAGCCTAATGAAGGTAGTAGATTTTCATCTGCTCTCTGGCTTCATGATACATGTATGTTTACTACCTTAAAGGGAAATCCAACCTTAATAGCAAGTCGCTTTGAAAGAAAGAGGAAAAATCAGAGAAGCGGATTGGTGAAAATTTGAACGAAATCGGACAAGCAATAAGAAAATTATGAATTTTTGAAAGTTGTAATCACTATACATATGGGAATTTCAAATTGGCCGAATAGGTAATGTCACTGTGATGTATCTGTGGACAACTGCTCCATTCACTCCAACACACAAAATGACTAAAATGTCACTTTTTTCAAAATGTATTACTTAGTAGGATCTCTTTCTTACATGAGGACCTATAACAATATGCTATCTCCAATATATTTTGAGTACTGCCCCGAGGGTAAAAGCGCCTTGAAGAAAACCGCAAATTAATGATATTTTTGTGTACGACAAATGGGAGAGTTGTCCACAAACATGTCACATTTGAATCACCAAATTGCCAATTTGAGATTCGCATAGATGTAGAGATGTCATTTTTCAAACATCCATAACTTTCTTATTCCTTGTCCGATTTCTTTCAAACTTTCACCATCCAGTTTTTCTTATTTTTCTGCTTTCACACAAATCATCTTATTATCAAGGTTGGATTGCCCTTTAATGCAATAAAATTATGATTTTCAATAAACATTCTTTTCTCGCCACTTTGTTTCGCTAAGCTACATGTACCTAAGTTTGCATGAAGTATTTGTCAAGTTTTCTTAAAGGTATCGTACAGTAGTGGGAAAGGTGTCGCTTTGGATATTTAACTACTTTGTCAGCTAGAATGGAAATTATTACATATACTGTTGTGAAATGATTAATTTCGAACATAGGTGATGTTTGTTTGACGAAAAATGGTTTAGAAATGGCTAAAATGTCAAAAAAAATAATCATATATACCACACTTGTAATTTGATGTGAAAACAGTGTGTGTAACAAGTGTGTGCGAACCGCTATGCGCTGTTGAGCCGGGAGCGTCGGGGTAGGTGGTCCTTTGAACTATTTTACTAAAAATCAGCGGAAATCATGAATAGAATACCGGATTATCTCACTCATGTATCTTTTTTATGTATCTTTTTTTTTTTCTTAAACGTCATTTACTTGATAACTAATTATTTATTGTGCGCATGTGTGTGTGTGTGTGTGTGTGTGTGTGCGTGTGCGTGTATGTGTGTGTTTTGTTGGGTTTTTTGTTTGTTTGTTTGTTTTTGTTTTTGTTTTTTTTGTTTGGTCTTTTTTTTTCCAATTGGACTTAGCTTTATATAAGGCACTGCCTTCCTGCTAAGTTCCTAATACTTCCATACTGTTTATATGTTCACTGTATTTATTGTGTATTGTTATGAATAATTATATTGTTTGTTGTTTTTATGGAGTATTAAATAAAATGAATTGAATTGAATTGAATTTTTATTGAAGCCGAACAATATGAGACTATATTTGAGCAGTTTCATGCCAACTTTCATTTTGCTACCACTACTGTTTATTACCTTTAAGGCATGTGAAGCTTTTGCCTGTGTTATATAATCACTTTCCAGGATGGAGTATGATAACATTTTAAAGTAATGTACTGTAAAAGTTGTTGATCTTTGTAAAATTGCCATGCTTTCAAATTTCATTTTGTAGTAAATCACTGCAGACATTATGGACATTTAGATTGTGTGACAAAGATTTTCAGCTGTCGTTCAATACACTTCTTAGGCACACTTAATAAATACATACATTTACACACTTTTTTCATAAATGCATCAGTCTTGATCAGATTTAATATGCATTAGATTTAAAAATCTGTATTTGTATGATTTAACAAATGACAAAATCAGAATATTTAAAAATTTAATGATTAAATCATTCAAAAGATATCATTTACTTTAATATTGAAAAATTGAAATGTTCAAAGTGTTAAGACATTAAAAAACCCATATGTCTTGAAAGAATGTAAATTTATTTGAACACTTTACTACTATCAAGACAAATACACTTTTGTAATGGATACTGCTGCACTATTTTTTTTTTAATTAATGGAAAAAATACATTATAAGATTTTGATGTGAGCTGAAAAGAATCAAATTTCATCACTTGAGTAAAAAGCATCATGGTTTTGTCCCTTTTGTACCGTGTTCATTTATGGAAAAAATGAGTGGATGCTTAACATTACTGTCATGTGCTTATTTGGTTGTGCTATATTTGCATAGGCCTATATAGAGTATTATTCATTATTCTTCATGATTCAGTACAGATATTTACACATTATGAATCTCTGATACATGTATATAGTTGATTTTCATGAAAGCAGGAAAATGAGAGAAACAGATTAATGAAACACAATTTTTTGAACTCTGATATGTACTTTTCCAGCGACTTTCCCATTTGCTCTGTACTGCAAATTTCATAAATATCCATTGTCTGTGTCATTGGTTAAGAAAAAGATCTTTTTAATTTAGGGGTTGTGTGAAAATATACAATAGATATATTTAGTTTGCATGTACAATTAAATATTTTCTTTTGAGAAATGAGAAATTATTGACACTTCAGTACAAAACAAATAGGAAAGGTGCACAAAAGTTGTATGATTGATTACAACTAAACAAATTCCTAACTTTCTTATTTTTCATAAGACTTTTCTCAAACTTGAACTAATCCATACCTCCCATTTTGGATTTTACTAAAACTAGTATGTAATACTGAGTTGGACATCAGCTATAGAGGTATCTCACACAAAGGATAATTTATGCCAAAGCTATTCATTTGATTTATAAATAGATAATGAAAGAGTTTTCCTCTGTTTTTATTTATATTAGAAACAAAATTCGCTTAATGTTACAATACATAGGAAGTAGGCCTATTTATGTATTCTCAGAGCCATAAGAGCATTACCTATTTTCAATAACAAAGAGTTAACGCCTGTCTGGCTCTTGACAGATGATGTAATATTGCTTTGTTTATCAAAAAATATACATATGTGTATTTATTCTTTAGTTCAATATAATTTCAGAGTACGAACTAAGAAAGGAGAAACAATAAGATTTTGCGTTAGGATAAAATGTTGTTTTTGAATAAGTGTAGTAAATGAATTCGAATCCCAGTCTAAATTTATTCATTTGCATAGATGCTTCTGAAATGGCCCCCAATTATTTTCTTAACTGGTGTATAGTTGTAATAAATCTTTCTCATTTAAGTTTTGCTGCTGAAACATTTTCAGAACTGTCACCTGTTCTTGTATTTTGTGCATGCAGGATTCTTGGCATCGGTTTGCCATTTAGATCTATGTCACCCTCTTGCCTCTTAAGAGACATAGCAGCTGAATTCTGTCTCTTCAATGAATGCATTAAGATAACACTTTCATTGACATAGGGAGTTTCTGATGTCAGAGTGCTGTCTGCATGAACTTCGTTTTCTCTTGCTAGTGTTGATCTAGACCCCTTGGAAGTATTACTGGAACTGGCCCAAGAAGAACGTTGTGAAGATGAGCTGTTGACAGATGCAAGAGCTGTGTCAATGGCGTAAGTGTGCATGAGGCCATTGTGTTGAATCTCATTGGGACATTTATCTATGAATGCCTTGGGATTTAAGTCATATGGTATTGTTGGCACTTCATAGGATGGCTCAATGCAGGATTGTCCATAACTACTCACACTAGATCGATCAAGACTCGGATTATCATGATGGGTTTTTGGAGTGGTGGCTCGGTTGTTTGCATTGAGTTGTTTTTTAATGAACCTAACAAGCAGTGCCACTACACAAGCGATCAGGACAATTGCAGTGACCACACCAGCAGATGCAATTACCACCATTTGCCACCATGGAAGCTGACGTTGTTGGGATGTTCCAAGAAGATCAGGAGATTGTTCAAAATGACCCTGGTCAAGGTTGAAGGAGAGAAGAAGTGAAGATCTTTGTATGGTATTGCAAGATGTGATCTCACATGCAACTACCTTACCAACATCCGATTGAGAGAGATTGAAGATGTGCAGAGAAAATGTTGACAGTGGCAATTCTTCTAGGACAAATCTTTGACTTGATGCTTTCAAGGGACTTCTGTTGAAGTACCACTGCACTTCAGCTACATTGTCATATGTCTTTGGGATCATGCAGGAAACCGTTGTTCGGCGTTGTTGATACTTGTAGTAGGCGGTCATGTTCAAGAAAATACCTCTTTCACAGTTTTCAGGAGTGTTGTCTGTGTTGTCAGGTTTTTTATATTCTTGCTCTCTTTGTATGTAAATTTGTGAGGAATTGGTAGCATTTCCTGCAAAGTTTGAAGCTGTGCATGAGACAGTAATATTGTTTGCATTCCTACAAGAAGTCTGTGAATGATTACACTGAATAGATATGTTTGCAATTTGGGATGATGTGTTGCACCCGTAGAGGAACTCGTTTTGTGAGCATGTCCAAGAGAAATTAAAGGTATTGGGATATCCATGTGCCTCACAAAACAAAGGGATATGCTGGTTATCTTGTAAGACGATGCTACCTGGGTAGACAGTCACCTGTGGAGGAGTGAGAACTTTGACAGGACCAATAGTGCAGTTTAGCACTCTTCCTTTGAATGCAAGGTCACTGGTCACAACACAAGTTATTGTCTTACCATGCATTCCTTCAGTGATAGGGAGGACATGAGTCAGAAATCGTACCCGACCATCATTGTCAGGCATCAGGGTCGGAAGAGGTGGACCTCCCTCATCAAAACTCCAGTTCAGATCCACTGCTGGTTTGGACCGTGTCACATTACAATTGACCTGTAGAAGTTCCCCATCTCTTACATCTGTTGATTCATTTGGGCTACATTTCAATTCACTTTCATCAGGAAAGTAGTGGACAGTCAATCTCGCCCTTGCTGAGTAGCAAACTGGATGTTGATCAGTAGAAGATCTTGATTTTTCCACACTGCAAGTTATAGAAAAGTCTGCTCTCCCAGTTACCTTGATCATCACTGTCGATATCACTGTTCCACTCTTGTCACCAGGCTGGAGAGAGTCCTTTTGTTCTGTGTTTGGGGAAACACGCCATGTTATAGTGTCAAGGTCTTGGTTGAAATCACGAGGGGAACAACTAAAATTTGCCCAGCTGCCTTCATGTGCTATACTGTGCTGTGGAACAGTTGTGAATTGCTCAGACGCATACCGGCATGCTGCAGAGACCACCCAAAGTCGGCACATTATTAAGATTTCCCAGCATAATATCCTGAAGCACATGGATTTTCTGTATGAAGCCATTTGTAATGATAAATTTGGAGTGTTAGAAAAAGAACTTTTAAAACAGTCCATTCTCTAGTTGTAGAAAGTTATGAAGGAAATTGCTCACTGAATGATAACGAAAGAACACACCGCAGTCTCTAGGAAGTGTAATCTGCATGTACTGGTACAATATCTGTCAAGGTCTTTTATCACTTCAAGTGGCTAGGCTGTTCGAAACTAGGCTGATAAATTTATTGCCTTTTCCGATGGTGATTGGATATGATTATAGATAACTTCCTTTAGCTACTTGAAACTACTTTTAAGTTTCATTTATGATTCATGTTGTGATTAATGCAAAATGTACTCACTAGAGATTGGGAAATCAGAGAATTTTCTAGTGCTGTAGCTCACAAGCAAAAAATCCTTGTCTGGTCTGGCTCTTTAACTTCTAAAAACCCTTACCGGGTTCTGAACCAGTCTGGTAACTCATTAAGGAGCACAGTTAGATCCACAGTCAACATTTTTTGACACTGATAAATGTCTGTTTCCTTCCTTAAGGGGCTTTGAAACACACATTAATGGTAAAGTGCAAGCAACCTCTTATGCACATCAATCAAAACTGAATTGTATTTTGCTCACTTTCGTTGTTCTAATTTTCCCTGAATGGCTCTGGTATTGTTGTTGGTTATCAAAACTAGAAGATGCTTTCATTTGAAGTGATCAATCATATCAAGTCCAAGTTTCGTCTAGTCCAAGTTTTGTCTAGCCCTAGTATTGACACAATTTGACAAAGTATGAATATTAGTAAGAAGGGTCCTAGATATGGTTGCTAAACAGTTTGTTTTTATGATTATTATTGTTTTCGCAAACACTTTTTGCATCAAGCCATGACAAAAAAAAAAAAAAAAAAAAAAAAATGTATGTGAAAAAAGAAGATGAACAATGTTTGCTAAGACAGGTTCCTTTTTGTAATTTTGAATATGATTTGAGTTTGATTTTTCCTAGATTCCAGCCGTAGTTTCTCATACATTTTACTGAACAATCCTTCTTTATGATTCATTTACGTTAATTATACAATTGAATTACTCTATTTGATAATGTATTAGTATTTGTTTATTATGTTGTAATTCAGTTTGTAAAATATGTTTGAAGAAAAAAAAGGGATCATAAAGATAAATAAATCAAATCAAATCAAACCTTAAAAAATTCATCTTTTTGGGGTTGTTTTTAGTGTCAGAACAGAAGAAACAAAAGTGATTAATGCGAGACCTTTATAAAGAGCAGTAGATTTATGAGCATAGAAAGTAAGACAACAATTGAATATTATTAAAGTGCTGAACAGAAAGTTTCACACTTTAATAAATATCTCTGATCATTATTGTAATTCCTACACTTTAAAACTATGTTTCAGCAGGAAGACAACATAAAGGAATGTAAATAACTATAGAGCCAGCTCTTTGAAAGTTCTATCTCCATATAATTTATTTATTATTCATCAAATTTATGACTATTGTATCTGCACCACAAAGAGGGATGTATCATAAGGGTATTGATTGCACCCCCACAAAAACAACCCCCTTGAACAAAGAAGGTAAGAAAAGCCATTTTTTTCAAAAATTATTTTTTTTAAACATTAGGCATAGTGGTTTTTCAGATTTTAAAATTCTACTAGACAACTGACCCATCAATCATCATAGTTCAAGTATCTGAGAATGATGTGAATCAAATCAGAATTTTGTTTGGGTATAATTTCTTTTCCTTGTAATGATGCGAAATTCGCAGACCCTTTTCTTTGTTCATTCTCCATGAATTAAGCAAATAGGGTCTGCATCATTCCTAGAGGAAATTATTATGTCAAAAATCTTTCCTTGTTTCTGTCCGTATTATATATTGGCCCTATTCACCTATTCCACAGTACTTCTTCCCAATCCTTTCAAAAGTCTTCAAGAACTTTCATGCCAATTTTATACAATATTGCCATTTGAAGTGAAGGGCATTTTTTATCATTCGCATAAGCTCCTCAAATACACATGAAGTATTATTCCTAGTATACTGCTCTTTATCATCAAACATACATGCAAACACTATAACTTACATTTTCATTAAGAAGCTAGTAATCACAAGCTATAGATTAATATTGACTATATGCATGCTATTTCTGAATGTGGTGTTGACAGGGTTAATACCCTGTCAAGTAATCTCTGAGCTTGTTCAGTATATACAAACATGAATGTTTTCAGAGCATTTGTCATTGTTGTCTTCTTAACATTTGTTTTGAGATTTTTAAAAGGTGTCTAAAATATTCTATAAATGAAAAATCACTTCCTGCCATAAAAGGTCTTATACTACATGTATATAGTCCACATTTTCTAAGAGATATTTATCATTTCACATACTCTCACTTTTACTCTCATTTTTAAAGGTTCCCTTCTATGAAATTCTAATTCTTGTTATTTTGTACATGATACTCATCTAAATTGAAAAATGACATCCGTTTGCAATGAATACGTATCTGAATATTTTTAAAATAATATTTTCCCCACGTATTCAGGCCTAAACGAGTCTGCTAAGCTCCGCCCCCTTTTAAACCCCGAATTCTCGTTCTTCGAGCATGATTGACGTGTGACGTCACAAACCGACATCGCCGGTGCTTGTTTACAATATCTTGCATATATCACGCGTGCAAACTAACTTGCAGTTATATACCACCTCGAAAACCACCTCTAAAGCGAAGTATGCCGCAACGCTGTGTCTTTGCAGGTTGCAGCAACATCACAAAGGAGGGTGTTAGTCTACATTTATTCCTCAAAGACCCAAATATTAAAAGAAAATGGACCTCAAAAGTGAAACTAACTCGCGTCATTTGGAAGGGGCCGAGTGACCGCAGTGTCCGTGTGTTCCGAGCACTTTTGTGCGGAGGACTTCCTCGATAGTACGGGGCTGCATGCGGCGTTTGGCATCAAGAAGAGGCCGTCCCTGAAGCAAGATGCCATCCCCAAAATCAAACTTGATCTACGGTATCTATTGATCATATATCTATTGATCAACTATCACTGTACCTACACTAACTTAGTCTACCGGTACTTATTATTCATAGCAGCACAATGAAAACAAGCAAGGTAACAGGAGAGCTAAGGGTTTTCTGGATATCAATGTTAGAATTTACTAGAAACAAAACGCTACCACCCCATGCACCAGTAAAACCCTGCCCAAGCCCAGGCCAGGCAGGGTCAGCAGGCGAACGACCGAACGGCACGGCGTGTACACCTGCGCACGTCGAGCTCACTGCCTCGATCAGCTATCAGCTCAGCCTCATCAGGACTGGGGCATTTTGCAAGCGCAAACAAGATTCAAAATTGGTGGATATGCGTAAATTAAAATTCAATCGGCAATCTAATTATCAAAAGGAATTACTAGTTATAATTCCCAAGTCTCCCGTCGATATCTTCTCCGTTATTGAAATCAGGGACGTCTCTGTCATATAATCAGAATCCGACATGTCTGGTTCAAACATATACGGCCGTGCCCCTAATTCCTCTTTTATTTCTTCTGTCTGAAGAAGATGTTATCGTTCGTTGATATAGGATTTAAAAAAAAACTAAAATGAAGGGCTGTAATGGCACGAAGTCGAAGCTAGGATCTACACGAAGTCGAAGCTAGGATCTACACAAAGTTCAATAGCCTACACACACACTTTCAGCTTGCGTGGAGTCGAGCATTCTGAGTGTGACGTCACATGACGTCATCGATCGCTGGACCGATTTTCCAGAATTTTTAGGGGCGTTCCCAATTAATGTTTTATTTTCAAGTTTACAGATTAATGAATGGAATTCAGGTAAAATGGTTGACAGATCTGGATTCACAGTAGAAAAGTCTACTAATTGAAGTTCCTTTGTAATTCCATAAAAGGGAACCTTTAAATCACTTTCCTATAATTGCAATTATTTTTTTCTTGTCAATTTCGCACTACTCTGGCTTTAAAGAAAAAAAAAATCCCTGTCTCTTTTCTCTGTCTCTCTGCATCTTTTGATTATTCCAAGAAACTATTGCTATTGCAGTCAGGAATTGTTTTTATCTGGTATGTTTAATCATACATGTAGCTCGAAGAATGATGATGGCAAACAGAAAAAAAACCCAACAAAAAACAACCTACACCATACCTACGAAATGGGCAAGGTGCCCACTTCTCTGCTTTGTATTGAATCAGGGCTCAACAGTAATTTTTTTCCCCAGGACCAGATCGAAACATTAGTGGTTTTGTGCATGAGACTTCCATTTTCAGGGTCTAGATTATATGTAAGGAATCCTGATAGAAAGATAATCTTTTGTACACATTTAATAGCCCTGGAGCTTTTCTTCATCATGTCAACAATATAAAAAAACTAGCCTGGAATAAACTTCCAAATTACATTAAAGAAGCACCCATATTTAATAGAACAATTAAAGGGCTTCTTAAAAACATATCTTTTTCAAGCTTAAATTATGCTAATTGTAAACCTTTAAAAAAAAAAATTCTCTCACTCTCTCCCCTCTCTCTTTCTTCTTTCATTAAAGCGCACAGAGACATAGTGACTTGTAATATGCGCTATACAAGAACTGCATATTACATGTATTTATTATTATTATTATTATGTAGAGAGATACATCACAGTATATTTGAATACATACTACAAATTTGAATTTAAAAGTTTTAATTTATCCCTTATAACAAACATATTGTACAGATGTATGGATAGATATTAGTTATTTGGAACCGCTTTGTACATGGACTGTCTAGTAAAAATATCAGGGCCCTGAGGTTTAATAACTTTGATTAAAGTCACTATGAGAAAAAAACATGTTTGCTGTATTTATGGCAGCAACAGAGATGGGTGAATGCAGTTCAGATTTTAAAGCTTAATTATACATATTATGGTAGGAAAGGAATTGAATGTACTGCTATACACAAAGAATTTCAATTAGATTGTTTGATTTTATTTCTCAGTCATTAGAAATCACAATCAAAAACAAAATATATCTTTCATGTACAATAATATAACAATAAAGAAAAGGAAGCTAACTATAAAAGCAGAGCTTGTAATTAGTGTAGCTTCCTGTTGATATTACATGTAGATTTGCACCTTTATGATGTTGATTTGTAAAAAAAATTTTCAAAAATATTTTTCTCTTATTTACGAGAACAGCAATCTTACATGATGCAAACATACAGACTCACATATAGCAAGAAAAAGCAGTACTGAAAAATGCATGAGAAACTGTACTGAACAGATTGCAAGTGAGACAAACAATGTTTGTCACAAGCCATGTTAGATGATTGATTTTTAAAAATGAGATATAGCAACCTGATTTTATGCCTGTGCCTCTTTGATATGTATGTATAATTTTGTTTGGTCACAAATTTATACTTACATATAATGTCTCTGTGATATTTTACAGTTACCATGATAGTAATTTTCACAGATCGTCAACAGAGAAGATAGTAATATCAAATATTACTTGATAGTTACTGAACTAACTGAGAACTACTTGTAAGTGATATGATTATATACATTACTGTGATTACCATATAATTATTAGATATGAAATAACCAATTCCATAGTTTAAGAAGCTTGATTTAAGTAAGTTTGGATTAATATAAATTTCATATGACTTGAAGTTCATGGTTTTGGGTAAAGAAATTTCTTTCAATTTCTTTCACTTTTCTTTTTGTTAGCAGTTTTAAGAGAAGAATAAGAGTGAAAAATTGCACACTTTCATTTTGATTCATGCATTTCTACAATATCCTGATTGATATACAGAGGGATGTTCAAAGAATGGGATCTGTGACTGGTAAATTGTAGGCCCTTTTTCCCTGGAGGGCTGGCACCCATGTAGGCATCACTGGAACTGGTCCATGAAGAACTCTGAGGTGGTGTGCTGGAGAAGGAATCCCTGATGATCTCGGAGGCATATGTGTCTTGCAGGCTGCAGGTGGAAGTGTCTTCTGATTCGGTGCTGGTAGTAAGGACATTGGTAAAAGAAGTGTCTGGTACATTGGGAACTTCATAAACTGCTCCTCCAGCAGGAAGCTCTTTGCAGGTTGATCCTTTTGGACCCTGTTTGGAACTCGCATTGTTACTTTTGTTAAATTGTTTGTATAGGAGGATCGACACTACTGCAACTACACATGCTGTGAGCACAATGGTCACTAGAACTCCTGCACTTGCCATTGATATGATCTTCCACATGGCAAGTTTGGCTGGTTGTGAACCTGTAGGGATAGCAGGTGTCCCAAATGGTGGTATCAATAGGTATGACTCTGATTCACTAGACCTGCTTTGCAACCACTCGGAGTGAACAGAAAGTTTGGCTGATGCCCTTACTGAATGACCACAAACTGTGACCTCACAAAGAACTTTGTTGCCATGTTTGATCTGTGAAAAATTAAGGAAATGCAGAGCAGATGATGAAATTGTCACTTCTTCCATCAAGAAACCCTGATCATGATCTGTGATAAGAAGGCCATTATAGTACCACTTCCAATGTATGTCAGCAAGGTTATTTCCAGTTACATTACACCAGAATGCCGTGTTGTTTGTTGGTCTTATTATCTGTTCTGCTAAATGAAGAGAAGTGCTGAACACTTCATCATCTGAACACCCTTCAGGTGTTGTTGTTTTGTGATCAGGGTATATTGCAGTACCTTTCTGTTTTATCATTAGATTTGATGAAGATGTGTTGGATCCTACAGTGTTTATAGCTGTGCAGATAATGATGGCATACCTTGCATCAATTGGGCTAAAGGATGTAGATATGTGAACAACTGATATGTTTGTAGATATGGAGGTTACATTACAGCCATTCAAGTCCACATTTGATGAGCAAGACCAAGAGAAGTTGAAAATCTGTGGGTAGCCATCTGCCATGCATGTAAATCCAACCACCATGTGATCTTCCAAAATTGCACTTTTGGGATTCACAGTAACAGCTGGTGGTGTAAGAACTTTGATAGGGCCAATGGGACATTCAAGTGATCTTTCTGGAAAAGCTAGCTCACTTGTCACAACACACATGATTCTCTTGTTGTGTAGCTGTTGAGTTGCAACCACTTCACCCTGTAAATTCCTCATTAAACCATTGTCATTTACATGAGGCAGGGGGAGCACAAAGCTATCCTCCAATTCCAGTCTCCAGCTTAGGTCAACGGTTGGTTTACAGCGATCAACAGCACAGTGCACATGGATAAACTCCCCTTCAAATACAGATATTGCGTTCTCAGGAGTACATCTCAGCATATCGTTTGTTGGAAAGTGTTGCACACGTAGCTTAGCTCGTTTAGATGAGAAATTTCTCCGTTGGTACTGGCTAGAAGTGTCAGAGGCATAGCTGACAGTGCATGTTATGTAGCGGTCATATTGATCAATATCTTCCACTGTGAGTGTTGATGTCATATGCTGATCAAATTCTTCAATTCTCTCATTTTTCTTATGGTCAGGTACCACAGTCCAGGAGATGATTGTCCTGTCCAACTTGGTGACTGAACATAAGAAAGTCACATTATCTCCCTTATGTGCAGTGACACCTTGTGGTTGTGTTATGAAAACCTCAGCTGATGAAGATATTGTGGTTCTGATACAGTATATTATAAGCAGATGAAAAGTATATAATTTTTGCCAATTTTGACTGGCCATTTTGGACAGAAGGAATTCCTGAAGACCTTGTTTGTTTCCTGAAGCTTTTGGTACTCTGAACAGGATGTTTTTTTTATGGTAACCATAGATGTATGTCCAAAATGTAATTGTATTGACATTCATGCCATAAAGTAGAACAGGAAATCTCATCAAAGTAAAGAGTGACTTTACAGAGTTGTTCCTGATGTGATACATGCAGTTCATGATTAATCATTCTTGATGTCAAAGTGAAATCTTGGGCTGAAATTCTCTTGTTCCTCTTGAAAGTGATAAATTTAAATGTTGAGTACAGGATGCTTTGGTTTAATGACCTGCAGGTGTTATTTTTCTGTTTTAAAGATTTTAAAGATTTGTCTCTCATACTCTTTGAATATCGTATAGCGACATGGAACCCCTAACATACAGAGCAAAATGTTTATTGGTAATTGGTACCCTTTAACTTTTTTGGGTAAAAAATTAAATGAGAATATATAAAGCTCACTCTGCCAGAGTCATTTGGTGTCTTAGCTCATAATCTTAAATCATATTCTGATCCATGAATGCCATGGAATTCAAACATTGTGTCGGCATGAAAACTTTTTCAAAGTCCCTTTGCACATCAAAATTTGTAAGACTGCAAATGCATTTTATGGTTTTTATTTTCTGCCCAAACAGTATCCTGTACATGCTAGTGTAATACATGTAATACATTGTTCTGTGTGGCCCTGTGAATTTGTTATTATCATTTAATAGTATATTTATTGAAAAGCAGTCTTGCAGCTAGTGCTGAAGTAGAACTGTCAAGGATCACAACATGGATCGACACTCTGGGATTTGCGTATGCCCCGGACAGGCCTCTGGTATGATCCTTGGCACAAAGGCATTGTGAGTGTAATTCAGGGCAAAGTTAAACATGCACTTTTCCGCCCTGTAGTTCAGGGATGAAAATTATCTGTATTACTCCTGGTATGCACCGTGTACCTCTGTGTAGCCACTGAGAGCTCTCTGTTGAGACCGGCATCCTCTAGGGACGAAAATCTTCTTTATGTTTAACCTGGTAGATGACAGTTTGAATACGGAGGTACACAGTCGATCACAGGAAATTATACCTTTGCTCCAGTGACCGCTGAGTCAGTGCACAGTGCACACACTGTGATAAGCCAGTAAAAATTTGTACCTCCATGAAAGGACCATAAAAATGACTAGCAGATTCCATGCTCTTCCATCTGCTCCGGGTTCACTCTAGGGGTTTCTCTGGTGATGAATCAGTGAAAAAAATAAGTGGGGGCTAAGGGCAATTAGCTCCCTAAACTCTTGAAAAAGCCATCATAAATGAAAAAAAGAGCCACTGTCAAATACTATTTATGCCCATAGGTCGTAGTGCATTAAAATCTCTGAACACAATCGGTGGACTTCTAAGTAGCCCTTGCGAAAGAAATTTTAATTTTTACACTGTGATGAATGCGTTGCTTCTTTTGCTAATCCGTGTTGACATCGTACTTTTCCATATTTGAACGTATTCACACCGGCACTGTGACCAAATATTTTGTTGCGTGCCAGAACACTGCAGATCAAGATGCGTGTTGATCTGTGTTGAGATCCTTGGATGTGTGAAAACTGCTTAGGAAAGCCAGGCTATTTTGGTAATCTCACAGCATGAAAAAGCAGCTTCTGATCATAGCCAATGTTTTTAAAGCTCACTATTATTTTTGCCAAAATTTTATAATGGGAGATGAAAAAAAAAAAAAACTTTTAGATTTTGATGGTATTACCAGCCTTTGGCTTAGGGTGTCAATTTTATCGAAAGTTAGTTATGCTAAAACATAGCTAGAGTGTAGGCTAGTAGACCCCGTATCCGGACAACTACCCCCTGGACAATTACCCCCCGGACAACCACCCCCTGGAAAACCACCCCCTGGACGACTACCCCCTAGGACAACTACCCCCCAGGACAACTACCCCCTAGGACAACTATCCCTAGGACAACTACCCCCCAGGACAACTACCCACCAGGACAACTACCCCCCAGGACAATTACCCCCCCCAGGACAACTACCCCCCAGGACAATTACCCCCCAGGACAACTACCCCCCTGTCCTGGGGGGTAGTTGTCCTGGGGGGTAGATGTCCTAGGGGGGTAGTCGTCCAGGGGGTGGTTTTCCGGGGGGTAGTTGTCCAGGGGGTAGTTGTCTAGGGGGTAGTTGTCCTAGAATCAGTAGACCCATATATAAATCAGAAGTTGGTCTAGCAGTAACGTCTACGTTCAGCTTTCTGCATTCGCCTACAAACTGACTCTGATTGGGCCCAGGTTCGAATCTCAGTCACGTCTTTTGGAGGTGATATTAAAGGTCAGTCCCAGAGGTACATAATCATATTTGATTGATACACTTCTAAAAAAACCAATTAACAACAACAACAACAAATCTCCTGCAGTTGTTGAATATCTGCTCTCACGATCACAGCTTTAGATAACTTAAGTGCTACACTTGTTTTGAATTCCCTGTTACCTTTATAAAGATTTAATATGCCTAAAATTTAGTACAACATTTGCCATTGATTTTATTTCATCCCATGTAACATTAGAACTTCAAATTGATGAATTGGCTGAATTTTCAGAAAGTATGTTGAAATGTTTCTCTGAGACACCCAAATGTTTACTGAAATTTGAGGATATAAAGTTATATTTTGGCCACAGCCAACTAGACAGCCTATGAGATCAACAGCCCTCAAGATTGTCAGTGTCAGTCTTGAGAGGGCCTTCGGACAACTTTTTTGATGGTTCCCTAGACCGAAAGCATCTCACACCGACAGCCCACTGGACCTACAGTACATTCTCCTAGGCTTTCTGAAAAATTTGGAGAGGGTTCTGTAGTCGATGATCAGTGAGACTAACAGCCCATAACACCAATGTTTCTCTATTTTGTTGTGTCGGTCATGTGGGCTGTCAGCCTTGAGGAACCTTTCTATCTTTCTTCTTTTCTATATTTTATGATTTATTTCTATGACTTTTTTGTCTTGTGAGGCTTCAGTCCAGTGAACCTTTTTGAAATGTCGGTCTTGTGGGCTGTAGGTCTCTTGGGCTATCAGTCTACTGGGACAACCCATTACATTTCTTTACTGTGTCATTTGGTGAGAAGTTTGCATGGGGATATCTTGTACCTTGTTATGAGGGTTTGAATGTATTTTTAGATATTAATCGAATCTATGTTTTGGAATTGCCGACTCTGTTGTATGGAATTAAACAAACTGAAAACAATTTTTTTTTGCAATATGAGTTTATTTTATGGTAATGCCAGTGAACTTTTGATATGTTTTACACAAAATTTTCTCTAATTGGTGTTAGGTAATCAAATCAACATACATTGTTGTCTTGATCATGATAATCTGTATTTGATATATAAAATGACTAAATGACTCTGCCTTTTTATTGAGTAAGACAAATTAAGAAAACAATATTCATTGATTCATTATTATGACAATTGTTATAAAGTGAATACATTATTTTAAACAACAAAAAACACTTCCATCACAGCCCATTAACTTCAAGTGCTTTCACAATTCACATTCCTACATGTGGACCTACATGTAACAAGTTTATGCTATACTCTGATAGTACATATATTTTAGACTATATTTGTACAGTACAAATGTCAGAAAAGAATGATGCACTTAGAGCCAAAGAAATAGAAAATTTTATTTGTAAGAAGGAATGGTGATTAAGGATTTATGGAAAATTTGTAAATTTTAAAACACATACAGTAAAATGGTGTTAATGAAGTCAATGCTTGGGAAATTAAGCACTAAAATGGCTACAAAAGTACATTTTTTTGCACATGTGGTTACATAGAAAAAACTAACAAAATTTAAGAAATAAAAATGGTTGCACATATTACCTATAACATCTTATATACATGGTTAAAGTATAGCTTGAAATACATGTATGTTAACCATATCCACCTCAAAATCAAATTGGTGAAATATTTATTCTTGACAGGCAGTAATCCTTCATTTCTCAATAGATTTTGTTCAGAGAATGGGTTGCATGTTTGGAGGTAAGAACAACATTGTATTACCAGCCAGGTCGTATTCAAATGAGCAAAAAGGGCTGATTTTATTTCCCATGCCTTCATGGCACACTCTTCCTGCATATCAGTGATCTGTATTACGTGGTCATCTTCAGAGTTATATAACTCAAAAGATATTAATGCTATGCTAATCAATTTTTATTCCAAGATCAATGGATATCTAAGCAACTCAGATATACATTGGTTAATTTACAATTAATGTAATTTGGGTTAGAAATTAGTGATGAAATAGTAGAACAAAACACTTTTCTGCAAAAAGATTTCAAGTGATGAAAAGACACAAAAAGTGTATGAGCCACCAACAAAACACATGTGTATGGAAGTGTAGGTGTTTCATCTTTTACAATATGATATTCAAAATCATCATAAAGTTATGACAGAGTCTGGATCCAACAATATTCAATCAGAGTACAAAATGAATCCTTGAATAGAATCCTAGCTCTGTGATTGGTTGGCTAGGCGACCCCACAGGTGAACATTGACATAACTTCTGCAAACATGGTCCTGGCTATGAAAACACATTTTGATCTGTTTTTATGGAAGGGTTTATGAAGTAACCAATCAGAGTGTTGGAATTGAATGTTTGAAGGACAGTGTGTACCTTGGTTACACTGTGCTGGATCCTGACTGTGATAAGTGCACATTTATGTTACTTCAATATTTGGAAAGTAAAGAGAATGCCCTTTGTAGTTGTACTAGTGTCAAATTCAACCTGGATCACAAATAAGATTATGGGAGTTCTCAGTTTTTCCCCTTGTACATTTTTTGATTTTCAAACTATTGTCATACAACAACACTGTTTCTTATAACAATATAATCATTTATTTTCAAGACATGTGAATTATATATCATGAACTTCTGATTCCTCCTTTTTTATTTGATGTCTAAATGATTACAATTCGTCAGTGTTATCTAGTCCGTTCAACTCATTTGGAATTTGATGTTCTGATCATTACTTATTCAGAAACTGAACTTGTCAAGCAGGATTGGAAATAAAATGGAGCATGTTATGGCCTTATGGAATTCAGTATGACAGATATAAAGATTGCAGAATTGGTGTCTGAAGAAATGGAGGGGGGGGGGGGGGGGAGGATGGTATTGATGCCTGAAGGCCCTTCAGCATTGTGCAGTTTTATATTTCCAATTGTCATGATGCTCATGTTTTGGAAAATATGGTAATACAGTAAATATAATGCACAGTTTACTCTTCATCTCTTTTGGTGACAGGCATGAGGAACTATTTTTGTTTGTCAAAAAAGGTACTTTTGATGAATAAAAGCGTACTAGACAGGTTTCATGTCATAGGTCATGTGTGACTGAAATGCCAGTTTTAAATCCTCTCTCATGCACTGATCATCAGAACATTCCAAAGTCCCAACTTTATATTATTTGTATGATTTCACTGGCTTTACTAGTTGAAGCTTTGATATTTTTTTCTTGAAATTTCATATTGTGTTGATATCTCTTTAACAATGTGAGATTAACTCAAGAATTTATGCTACAGTCTCTGTGGTTGAATACTTAATGTTTCCTTGAGCAGCAGCTAGGTAGGTTTGCTCCTTGGTTTGTGGTGTCTCAATTCTGGAATAGACAAATTTCTCTTTTCTTCTGTTTAGAATGTGGGTTGGTTTTTCTGCAGATGCTATGTATTGCTTCCTTTTCTTTTTGTGAAGTTTGAACTAGTGGAGTTTGGTCTGTGGAAGGTTGATCTGTTGTAGTTTGAAGGATCTGTGGCAGAATCTTTGTCTCTACCCCCTGTAGTTCTTGGATGTAAGGATAACTTATTTTTTATAAAATTGCAAAGATGTTGTATGGCTAATGTCAGAAGTATGCCTGTAATGACTCCGACTATAAATCCAATCATCGTGTATTTCCATTCTTGTCCATCTTTTGGATTGTTCGGTTTTGTACAATTAAAATGGGTTACATTTTGTGGAATACTAGATATGGAAGTACTTTCTTGCCCCTTAGATGTAACAAAATGCATTTTTGTAACAACTTTGGATGTACTGCATGGATCTTCTACATTTTCAGTTGTGGTACCTTTGAATGGATCCCATCCAACATCCCTACACTGGCATTTATCAGTTGGTCTATCATAGTTTGATGTACAACATTGTGCAGGAAGGTATCTCTTTATCCATAGTGTTTGAGTCAAAGTGGTTGTATCCTGTGAAGGTATGTTCCATTGGGGCATCTTTTCACCCTCTTGGTAGCAATCTATATACCCTGGGATGCTCCCAACTGGTGCTGTACAGTGTACTCTGACCCAAACCCCATTCATTTCACTAAAACCATCCTCTATTTCACAAGTAGCCTTTCCTGGTGGAAATTCAACCTGCAATCCTATTTTTTTAGTTAATTCTTCCTGTTTCTCACCATTTTTGTGAATGACACAAATAAACGTACCTGCATCTTCTTTTGTAACATTATTGATTCTTACTCTAATCATATGTATGGTTCTTTGTGTTCCATCACTTCTATGTGTTTTTTCCTTTACAGAGAATCTATCACGTTGTCTTGGAGTCAGACCACCCATCGACATAACACCAGAATGATAAAATTTTGGTCTGTTTGGCATATGCAGTGATACATCTGCATCAGTCAAATCATAATATTGGAAAACCATCTCAGCCACATCTCCCTCATTGAAGCTTAGAAGTGTAGAATCATTGAATTGCAAACATAGTAAGAATAGGAGTAAGAAACATACATGTAGATGAATTTTTCTATGTGCTTTTATATGCATGTTTATTATTAGTTAGAAAATGGGAAGGGTGGAACCAGTATATCACAATAGAGATGATGCCTATTACCAAACAACAGGGGATTAAAATGTATTCTATTGGAATCTTGGCACTTCTGGTGTGATTGTTTATTAAATTATGTACTGTTGTAGTTGAAATTGGTTTAGACTGTTTTGCACTGGTAGTTTTAGTTCTAATTGGTAGTTGAGAATGTGGGCTGTTAGGCAGAATTCCTAGTTCTGCTTTTTGTGTAGAAGCACCATGGGCTATTTGTATGCCACCCCACTTAAAATCTGTACAAAATTTGAATGTCCTTGTGAATTTTTTGTTCACTGAACAACAGTGAATAGGGACACTTTTCTGAAGCCAAAATAGAGAAGTGATTTTGCCAAATCCTGTGGCAATCACAGGGGAATATGCACCGGTATGTCGTTTTCCAAGAGTATAACATATGATGCTTCCACGAGGATATCCCTGCGCAGCAGTGCAATTTAATAGATGATATTCAAAGTATTTTGTGAAGTTTGGAGTGTCCTTTTGGATCCAATGGCAGGTAGCTGGACCTGGGTGGTGGTAGACTCTCAGCTTGTAAAATTGTGATGAATTGTATCCAGAACATTCAAAACTACCTTGATAAATCCCTGCATCTGATGAATGGGTGTCATCAATGTTCAGAATTACAACAAAGGAACCAAAGATCGTTTCTGTTTCCACAGTTGTTCTATTATTCCTGGTGAGAGGAATATAATTTTCATTTCCAGCTAATGAATCTCTTTTAAACAGAAGTTTGTAACTGCACTGTTCTGTAGTTTGAACAAGGAAGGTAATTTTAGAGCCTTTTCCTTGGGTGGCTGACACTTTCCTAAAATTAATTTCTCTGCCAGAAGCTGTAGTGGTGGTTATGACAAGTAGTGTTATAGCATAACATGCCAGTATCCACCATCTCCTATATGCCATTATTGTTTAAACATGGCATTTGATCAAGTCTGAAAGCTTTGTCTGGTAAATCACCTCGTCTGTCAGGATTCATTTTGAAATCAAACCTATTTGAGAAAGGAGCAAAAAAGTATAAAAATAATGTCTCATATTTTCAAACTCCATATACAAATTATGTTGAACACTGAGTAAAATTTTCTTCCAAATGCAGGCCTGTGAGACCTTCACTTTTTAAAAACTATTCTCACCGATTTCAATTTCCGCTTTTTCCCTGTGTGCTATTCCTGCTATTTTATCGGCAACCATTATTTCAATTGTTTTAAACGGCTGGAAACATAGTCTAGCTAAACGGCTGCGAGCGCGAGCGGAGTCTAGCTCTCTTGCGACCAATATGGAAAACAACGTACCGTCGTGTGCACGTTTGTAGTATATCTGTTTTACATTCACGCGCGATGTACTGTGAAGATCATGCTGCTTGCATTGAATTTCATATACTGTACCGGAGAAATGGGGACCGCGCCGCCGCATGTCGGATGGGCTCTCGTTGGGCAGCCGTTCAATCTGCATTACGTCATATATGAAGTGGAAGACAAATAAATCAGGTAAACTACATGTAGTTTCATTTTTTCCCCCTCTTTTTGAAACCCCGCTCACAGGCCTGCAAATGATGATTGATTAACAGTGGAATAATTCATAAATAAAAATTAAATTCAAGATAAACATTTACAACATAATTGAATTGTGCCAGCGTTTGCTGTTTTCATTCATCACCACCATTCAGCCAAATAGAATTATTTTTAATACCTGTGAACAGTAATAATTTCAAAACTAAAATTTAATTCGTCACTGAAGACGAATTAGGTGGTCTGTCTTGAACTGGTGAATTCTTATGTAAGATATGATGATTGGGCAAGATAGTGATCATGATAGGGTTGACGACAATGATAAGATGGCCATATATATGACAGTGAAATTGACCATCCGAAATATGAAAGAGAAATGACATTTCGTTATGAACATACATGACCATACATGACAATAAGTTGATTTTCAGAAAATGGCACCTGGATAAAGTTATAATTACATCATGACCTTGTTGTTTTCACAGCATAATTCTCCTACCAACACTCATGTCTGTGCCAACTTTCATAAAGATTCAAGATTCCGTTTTTAAGTAATCAGCCCTGCAAAAAAAAGGTGGTGTTGGGTGGTTTTCGGTTAATTAGTATGAGATTTTCCGTTTTTTCATCTGGCATTGGGTGAAAAAATGGGAGATTTTTAACGAATCTTTGAGTTGGAAGTAAAATGGACATGCATTTCCTACAAGTTTCCACCATTGGTTTTGTTCTTGAAGGCAGGATGGACGAGAAATTAAGGAAAAGATGGACAAGAAAACGACGTCTACACTTAAAAAAAAAAAAAAAAAAAAAAAAAAAAAAAAAAACAAAAACGAATTGAGCTCTGAATCTGATTTTTTTTTAAAGTTTGACGCGCGCGTGTGGCCTTAGGGAATGTCGAGAATGCCTGTAAATGGTTGGAAATTGTCAAGAATAGTGTCAGGAACACAAACCATGCGAAAAAACGGCGTTTTTACACTCTGTACGCGCTGCGCACGCGCATAACGCGCGCACGGACGCGCACGGACGGAAATTTTTGAAATGCTTGAAATGACCTGAAACGTACTCTCGTTTGATCCTTGGATGATTTTGAGCATTTTTAAAATTTGACGCGCGCGTACGTGCCCGTCATGACCTCTGAATGACCTTTGATGACATGACCTGATGACCCATGACATGAAGTTAATGTCATGTAAATATGAACGATTTGTGATGATTCGTTATGAAGATATGATTGATAATGTGATTTGACAAAATGGCGCCTGGATGACGTCACGATGACCTGTTGACCTTGATATGTAAACGGGAACATGTCCTCATGGGATGACATCACTGACGAAAATTTGACGAAAATTGATACTGGACTTTTGAAGATTTCGAATGGACAAGGAATGGGGGAAATAAAAATAAATAAAGAATAAAGAAAATTCGGACGAATATAAAAGGTGATCTGTCGATTGCGACAGACCACCTAATAATACCTATAACGTGTGTGTCTATGGCAAAATGGGTAATTTGAACTTTAAAAGCCATTTTCACCCTGAAGACGACCGTTAAAACGTTTGAGCTATACGAACCTTTTTTGTGTAGAATTTTCTGCTCTTTCATGTGAATCAAGTCCCAAGTCTCTAGCACCCCGCAAACTGAAGTTAGGGCTCATTTTCAGGGTCCGAAAAGGGCATTTTTCACCCCCAAATCACTGAATGAAGCGTAGATGACGTCATAATGACGTCATGAACCTCAAATTTTCACCGTCAACACTTCTTATCAGTCCTCATTACTGTGTCGAATTTGAAAAAGATTCATGGTTTCGTTTTTGAGTTATTGCCCCCGTAAAAAGAGGGGGGGGGGTCAAAAAAGGAAAAAATGAATAATAAAAAAAAAAACCAATTGAGCTCTGAATCTGATTTTTTTTAAAAGTTTGACGCGCGTGTGGCGCCTTAGGGAATGTCGAGAATGCCTGTAAATGGTTGGAAATTGTCAAGAATAGTGTCAGGAACACAAACCATGCGAAAAAACGGCGTTTTTACACTCTGTACGCGCTGCGCACGTGCATAACGCGCGCACGGACGCGCACGGACGGAAATTTTTGAAATGCTTGAAATGACCTGAAACGTACTCTCGTTTGATCCTTGGATGATTTTGAGCAGTTTTAAATTTTGACGCACGCGTACGCGCGCGTCATGACCTCTGGATGACTTTTGACGACATGACCTGATGACCCATGACCTGAAGTTAATGTCATGTAAATATGGACAATTTTTGATGATTGGTTATGAAGATATGATTGATAATGTGATTTGACAAAATGGCGCCTGGATATCGTCACGATGACCTGTTGACCTTCATATGTAAACGGGAATATGTCCTCATGGGATGACATCACTGACGAAAATTTGACGAAAATTGATAAAGTACTATTGAAGATTTCGAATGGACAAGGAATGGGGGAAATAAAAATAAAGAAAGAAAATTCGGACGAATATAAAAGGTGATCTGTCGATTACGACAGACCACCTAATAATACCTATAACGTGTGTGTCTATGGCAAAATGGGTAATTTGAACTTTGAAAGCCATTTTCACCCTGAAGACGACCGTTAAAACGTTTGAGCTATGCGAACTTTTTTTGTGTAGAATTTTCTGTTCTTTCATGTGAATCAAGTCCCAAGTCTCTAGCACCCCGCAAACTGAAGTTAGGGCTCATTTTCAGGGTCCGAAAAGGGCATTTTTCACCCCCAAATCACTGAATGAAGCGTAGATGACGTCATAATGACGTCATGAACCTCAAATTTTCACCGTCAACACTTCTTATCAGTCCTCATTACTGTGTCGAATTTGAAAAAGATTCATGGTTTCGTTTTTGAGTTATTGGCCCCGTAAAAAGAGGGGGGGGGGTCAAAAAAGGAAAAAATGAATTAAAAAAAAAACGGATTGAGCTCTGAATCTGATTTTTGGTGTGCATAATATTTGGTCAAAATGTGATGGACGAGGCAAAATTCAGAAAGATTTACGTCCTCTTTTGGGAGTTATTGGGGGTGTCATCTTTCATATTTGCGGGGGCACTGACGAGCGAACGTGTGCGCACGCGCGCGTCTAAATCTCTGGGATTGATATCAGCTTCAATCATGCCAAATATGAATGAGAAATGACATTTCGTTATGAACATATGACCATAAGTTGATTTTCACAAAATGGCGCCTGGATGACGTCACAATAACCTGATGACCTTGAAAAAGATGTGGGAACTTGACCTTATGAGGACTGATGACTGACGAAAATATGAAGAAAATTGACTGAGCCGATTTGGAGATGTCGGGATAACGAACTGGACGATTTGATATTGCAGGACATGTGGAAGATTATCCCCTTAGCTTTAATACACGACTGGGAATGAGATTGTACACAAACTACTGCACACTACTTTCAATAGACATAACACGCAAAATTAAGCAGTTTTTTACATTGTTTGTGATGGTATATGTTATAATAGTCGAAGAAGATGGTAGAATGAAAGGCAAAAAAAAAAAAAAAAAAAAAAAAAAAAAAAATGGACCCACCGGGAGTCGAACCTGGGTCGCCGGAATGGGAGGCAAGTGCTTTACCAATGGACCAAAATATTTCCAATAGATATAACACGTAGACGAAAAACGGGATTCTCAAATGACATTTTGTAGTTAAAAAAAGGGCATGATCCCGACATCTGATCAAAAATTGGAGGGCACACTTGTAAAAGCTTATAGTCTCAGCTATAACATACCAAAATTTGGGAGAAAATCGAGCAGAAATAACAGAGATACTGCTCAAAGAAGACGGGAATGTAGAATCAAGATTTGAGAAAAAGTCATGTCCCATAGAGAATACACGCAAAATGAGAAAAATTGACATACCTCCTTTAATCGCAAAAATACGCCATGATGCCTTTGTCAAAATGAAAAATCATGGTGACTGGAGCTTGTAGAGAATTGTCTCAGCTACATCATATCCAAATTTGGGCGAAAAATGACCAATATTAAAGGAGTTATAGTCAAATTTGCATAAATTTGATGACGTCACTTTTGAAAAAATGAAATTTTGAGTTTAGACGCCATTTTGATGACTTTGCAATATAATTGAGGCTCAAATTACCCATGAAATTATATCTATGATTCCTCCTCTACCCAAATATGAAAAAAAATTAGGGGGTCAACGGACTATTTAAAGAGCTAGAGTTATTTTTGTAGAGGCATGTTTTTAAGACTTTTTACACTATTTTGCCCATTGACGCGCGCGCGGATTTTAAAGTTTGACGCGCGCGTGTGGCCTTATGGAATGTCGAGAATGCCTGTAAATGGTTGGAAATTGTCAAGAATAGTGTCAGGAACACAAACCATGCGAAAAAACGGCGTTTTTACACTCTGTACGCGCTGCGCACGCGCATAACGCGCGCACGGACGCGCACGGACAGAAATTTTTGAAATGCTTGAAATGACCTGAAACGTACTCTCGTTTGATCCTTGGATGATTTTGAGCATTTTTAAAATTTGACGCGCGCGTACGTGCCCGTCATGACCTCTGAATGACCTTTGATGACATGACCTGATGACCCATGACATGAAGTTAATGTCATGTAAATATGAACGATTTGTGATGATTCGTTATGAAGATATGATTGATAATGTGATTTGACAAAATGGCGCCTGGATGACGTCACGATGACCTGTTGACCTTGATATGTAAACGGGAACATGTCCTCATGGGATGACATCACTGACGAAAATTTGACGAAAATTGATACTGGACTTTTGAAGATTTCGAATGGACAAGGAATGGGGGAAATAAAAAGAATAAAGAAAATTCGGACGAATATAAAAGGTGATCTGTCGATTGCGACAGACCACCTAACTAGAGTTGAACAAGTACAAGTTCATGTATACTGGTGGGCTGTGGAATGGTCATCTTTAAATCATACATGATAATTCAGATTGCTATTAAAAGCAGGCAAAACTGGAAATGCTTAAAATGGCCTGAAAAATTCCAAAGATTGATTCTAGACCATTTTGAGCATTTTAAAATTTGCACGTATACGCAACTTTACACCCCAATATGAATTTATTTATAATTTCAGTGCTCTATGCACAGTCTGTTTTAGTCAATTTGAGACATTTTTACTGTTTACGCGCACATGCATGTATCTACACTTGTGTGTACGTGTGCATTAAAGAAAAAATATTAAAATATTTTCTAATTGATACTGGATTAAAATGCTAAAACAGTAAAAGATTAGCATTTTTTATGCTGTATAAGGCACATAATGTTTTTGACGTGCAGAAAATTTTCAAATGTTTAAAATGGCCTGAAATATGCCCCAAATTGATCCTAGACTATTTTGAGTATTTTCAGGTTTTGCTCGCACAACATGACTGAACCACACATACGCACACACCCTAGGTTCAATTAATTTCTCTTTTAATTAACTCGTATCATGCCAAATGTGGTGATGTTAGGACTTTTTATTGCAGAGATGTGCTATATGTCGGAATTTTACAAAATAGTGCCTAGATGACGTCACGATTCATTGACTGTTGAAAAAATGTCAGTGCTGAGACAATAACCATATCGTCGATGGGCTGATAAAACCTCGTATCTCAAAAAAACTAAATTTTCAGGAGAGCGAAAAAACATTCTTATTTAAAAAAAATATGTGAATATTCTATGTTATTTGTACTAAACACTGTGTTTGATAATTAAATCAATATGAGGTGGTTGGAATGTGCAGTAGATGATTATGAAGCGGGTAAAATGAGTTACAAGGTTTTGGCACCCAAAAAAAAAAAAAATCATAAAAAAAGATACGAGGTTTTTGTACAAATGATGAATTTTGATATTTTATAAGGATATGCAACTCACCATGCTCTATTATGACTATTAGAAGATAAATTACACCTTACACTTCACATTCATGAACAAAAAGAGTAATTTTAACCTGCAAAAGGGTGATTTCACCCCAAAAATGAGATACAAGGTTTTATCCACCAAGCATACATGATGTTCATGGGCTGTTAAAACCTCGTATCTCACAAACCCTGAAAATTTTAGTAAAATGAAAAAAATAATCTTCATTTCAAGAAACCATGTGTGTAGGCAATTTTATTTGAACCTTAAACAATGTTTGTTAATAATTTGGATTATATGAAGTGGTTAAAATGCATTAAATATAATTTAGAAGGCAGGAAATGGAGTTACGAGGTTCGCGCACTAGACCAAAGTGGAATAAAAAGTTGAGATACAAGGTTTTTGAAGAGATATTTAAAAAATGTTTTTTTAAAGATATGCAACTCCTGGGGTTATCAGGAGATGAATTACACTTTAAACATCACATTTATTTAAAAAAATCATTTTCACAAAAATTTGAGATACGAGGTTTTATCAGCCCATCGACGATATCTACCATTGCACCAAGGTTGAGTACATTTGAAAAAGCCGTTTTGGAGATATTGTGCTTACAAAAAGTGGGAAGAAATAAAAATGAAATAAATGATAACAAAAACAGAAGGTTGTCTGTACTTGAAGTACAGCCCACCTAATAAAAGCCTACCTTGAATACGTTGAAATCTGCTGACCATTGAAATGAAGATCTATTTCGATCAAAGAACTGTGTAACAATGATGCAAATATTAATTTTGTGCTTGCTAAGCTACATAACATGGTAGATGATGGAGGTGAATTTGATAACATGTCCAAACTTGCTAAATTTAACCATGTAATTTTGTTGATTTTACATGTCATTAGGTACCAAGATAACATTCAAACTGCTATCATTATCATATTTTCATGGACTTGTTTTGACTTGTTTCATCCAACAACAGATATGAAGTCATCCAATTTATTTCATGCTCTAGATATCAGAATGAAATTTTGAATGTGATTGTGAAAAAGAAGGGCCTTTTAAAAGTAAACATGATTATACAATATATGATACAGGACAGGTGTGGGTATTTACACGTATTATGAAAATATAGATGTACAGTAGCTATAATAATCTATCAAAGTTCAATGGGGCTTCACTTAACCACTTGGTATTTTGTTTATCAAATAGCTTTGTGATTCCCCAATATCAGTCAAAGTAGAAATTCATATAATGCCAACATTAATGTTACCATGTAAAATAGAGACCCTTAACTGCTTTTGCTGATATTGGGGAGTCACATGATGTACAATAAACCATCCAACTTTTTCAATAACAAGTTAACAACAATTATCAATGCTGGTATTTTACCATGTAAAATAAAGACCTCTACCGGTAAGTGCCCTAGAGTAGCTATTCATACATTCTCTTCATAATTACATTTATATATCATCAGAAAGCTTTTTATTTATATTTACATGTATATTATCAAGAATTGACACAAAAGTGGTAAGGTGAAATAAGCACAGCGAAGATAGTACTTTTGGAAAGAAGCAGTGGGGAAGGATCGCCGATGAAAATGGTATGTCGAGTATGTCGTAGGAGTATGTACGCACCGATCTCTACTGCATATTCATTGGCATTCACACAGTAGTTGTGAACATGCTTTTGCAACAACATACATGGCTCGTAAACTTCACATTTAACTGTTTTATGCGTTTTTCACACTTCTGCAATTTAGCTTGCATACATTAAAGCCTGAACGAAGGGTTTCTAGGTTTCTTTTCTTCTCTATCCCCATAATTATCTAAATTTGAACATTTTTGTGATGCGTTTGATCACAATGCAGCGATGTTGAACAAGCTGTACCTGTTGTACACATATGGAGCAGAGCTGTGTAAGTGATTGATCGAGTAGTAGGCTTGTAACATTTTCATGGTAGTTTTGGGCATGATATTGGGCTAATATCACTATCGTAGCGAAATTTTTTTTTATTTTCATTCATGCAATACATGAATGACAGGCTTCTGAGATATTTTTTTGTCTTTATCCTACATAATTATCTAAACGTTAACATTTTCGTGACGCATTTCGATCGCATTTGCGCGTTATTCTGACAAGCTGCATGTACAGGGCTCTACCTGTTGTACAGCCCTGTACAGGGCAGAGAGCTGTGTGCTGTGAGTATAAATCAAGTTATAGGCTGGAAATATTTTCATGCTACTAGTGGGACATATAATAGGCCCAATATCACGATCCTAGCGAATGAAATTTTTGTTTTCATTCTAGCAATACATGTATGTGCGGATTATTTAAAAAAAAAAAAATATATCTGTTATTAGCTACGATCGTGGTATTAGGCCTATATGGCGGAAACTGCTACAAAAATATTACCAATGCCAGCTTGCTACTCGATCACTCACCATGTATTGCACTTGCTATGCACTCGCTATGCAACTTTTACGTAAACAGCTTGTCCGAACATCTCTGCATTGCGATCAGATGTGTCACAAAAATGTTGAAATTTAGATAATTACGGGGGATAAAGAGGAAAATTATCTCAGAAACCTGTCGTTCATACATTGCATGAATGAAAGCCAAAATTTGATTCGCTATGAAAGTGATATCAGCCTTACATCATGCCTGAAACTACCATAAAAATGTTACCAGCCTGCTACTCGATCACTCACTCACACAGCTATGCGTCCCGCATGTGTATGACACATACAGCTTTTCCAACATTCCTGCATAGCGATCGAAACGCATCACAAAAATGTTATAATTTAGATAATTATTAATAGAGAAGAAAAAAAGCCCAGAAATGCGTCATTCAGGCTCTAATGTATGCAAGCTAAATTGCAGAAGTGAAAAATGCATAAAACGTGTAAATGCGAAGTTTACGAGCCATGTATTTTGCGTCCATACTCCTACGTCATACTCGACAGACTATTTTCCTCTTCCCCATTGCTTCTTTCCAAAAGTACCATCTTCACTATGCTTGTTTCACCTTACCACTTTTGTGTCAATGCTTGATAATATAAATATAAATAAAAAGCTTTCTGATGATATATAAATGTAATTATGAAGAAAATGTATGAATTTCTACTCTAGGGCACTTACTGGTAGTGGTCTTTATTTTACATGGTAAAATGCCAGCATTGATAATTGTTGTTAACTTGTTATTGAAAAGGAAAAAGTTTGATGGTTTATTGTACATCTTGTGACTTCCCAATATCAGCAGAAGCAGTTACAGGTCTACATGATAATGATAATGTAAGCGCTTTGGTATATTCTTGTAAAGCGCTTTATAAGCAACCGTTATTATTATTATTATTATTATCAGTGTTGGCACAGTATACAAATGTTGACTGCTTTGAGGGGCATTGTTAAAACTATGGCCCGAGGTGAGCTTATAACTGTGCCATGCCCCGAGACGACAGTTGAGGGGCCATGGTTGTAACTGTGATGCGAAAAAGAAGCAGTCAACATTTGTTTTATATACCGCATCCTTCGTTAGCTCAGACATTCATTTCAAAGACAGATGAAATACGGTACTGTAACGTAATTCTTATCGATCACTCTCTCTAAATTTTGTTCGGTGTATGTACGGTGCCGGCCGTGCTCCCACGTATCTAATTGCCATAGCACAATGCTAAAATAAAATGCACCCTCTGAAAAAGAATATAGAAAAATGCCCCTCTTTTAAAACAAAGTCACTTTGAGAAGTTGTATACTTTTCGTACCATCTTTAAATGTATGATATTTTAAAGACACATTTTAATTATGCTAAAAGAAGAAGAAAGGAAAACCATTTTCAAGGAAATCTCAGGAGTTTAATCGGGATGGTGGGGTGAAAAGAGCTCCTTTTGTTCATTTTAAACGAAGCATCAATAATGCTGAGAGGCATAGGGGCAATGTTTTCAAACTGGGCCTGTCAGCATGGTCAGGGTATGTTCTATTTAACCATAATTTCTTTAAGGCCTTTTGCCATTGAATAATGTACAATAAAGACCTCCTTGATAATTGAATTAATCCTCCTAAAATCTGTGTGGGCTTCTTTGGGAATGGACAAAAAAATTTTGACTTGGGATTTCTTTCTAACCTTTCTTCTCTACAAGAGCAGTTCAAAAAATGGATTCCAGACTGAAAATTTTGCTTCTGTTTCACATCACATTACACTTTACAATTGCTGTTTTTTTACTACAGTATAACATCAAGAAAGCACAACAATTCTTTTTTTTTTTCCATGTACTTTTTAATGGGCAAAAGTCAACATATTAACAACATAAAATTAAATCAAAATATAAATAAGATAATGAACATGAGTAGTACAAGCAAAAAGTGATATACAGTGAATGCACCAAATTAATACCATATAAAATATTGAAAAATCCTCATGGGAATTTTTAATTGGTGGTCGTGGTAGCACTGGGAATGTGGGCATATATTTCCTTCCATATCTGTAACTTGTTCACACACTTATCCTGGACACATCAGTCAGAGGCGGTGAAACATAGGTCTGGGACGGTGGAGGGGAATCTTTTGTTTCGTTGACAAAAGTTGCCTCTCCACTTTCTTGTCTGAACCCCGCATTCCGCCGTCTCTGACATCAAACTAGCGATCAATTATAGAAGTAAAAAGTTTGATCTTGGGGTAAGTTATAAATCACTCATTGGCACAGCCATATACAATTTTGACCATTATGGCATCACATAAAAATGCAAGAACAATAGGGACACTATTTGTTCAAATGCAGTTTCACCCCCTAAATCCCCCAGTATGTAAAACACACAGCCCACTCAAAAAGTAACAAGGACACCATACAAAAAAGCCCACTGAACCATACATGAATAAAGAAAAATGTCAGACAATCATACACAGAGCATAATGGTGTACACCCCCTTCGACCAACTCACAGCTGAGTCCTCGCACTTGCAATACATCATCACATATTAAAAAGATGGGTTTTAAGTGAGGTTTTAAACTTATTGAGGGTGTTGGTGCTCTGAATGTGCACTGGTAATTTTTTTCCACAGGATAGGGGCAATTACGGAGAAAGATCACCATATCTAGTGGAAGTACAGCGGCCAGGAATTAACTGCAAAGTTGCTGATGATCGAAGGGGTCTTAAAGAACTTGAGGAACCTAAGGAGATAAGATCTGAGAGATATTTAGGAGCACATCCATGGAGGATTTGTACGTCAAAAGAAGAACTTTTAAAATGATACAATGGTGTATGATGATGTATGGAAAGCCAATGAAGTGAGTGTAAGATTGGGCTTTATGTGCTCAGATTTTCATCAGAGAATAATAATAGACATATAAGCTGTAGAAGAAACAATATTATAATGACCAAAACACATATCACTGCAATCATTATACCCAAAACAGTATTGCCAGTGATATATATGTCATGATCCTTTAGGACCTTAGTCAATGGTTGGTTGGAAGCAGAAGAATGACTACCAAGGGTCTTAGTACTTGCTGGTTCACCACTTGATTCAACCTGTTTTCTTTCACAGGGATCTATCTTGTCTTGAGGTATAGTACCTGTAATAGGATCCCATCCAAAATCTTTACAATTACATCTTTCTGCTGGTCTTTCATAGTTAGATGTGCAACAATATGCAGGATTGGCTCTCTTTATCCACACTGTCTGCATGACAGTGGTTTCATCCTGTACAGGTCTGGTCCATGGGGGCATCTTTAGACCATCTTGGTAGCAATCTATATATCCTTGGATGCTCCCAACTGGTGCCCTACAGTTTACTCTGACCCAAACCCTATTCATTTCACCAAAGCTACCTTCAATTTCACAGGTTGCTTTACCTGGAGGAAATTCGACCTGTAGCCCTATTTTCTTTGTTAATTTGTCCAGTTTCTCACCGTTTCGATAAATTTCGCAGATAAATGTACCTGCATCCTCTCTTGAAACATTACTGATTTTCACTCTAATCATGTGTAAAGATTTACTTGAACTGTCACCTGTGTGTGTTCTTTCTGTAACAGAAAATCTGCTATTTTGTTTTGAAGTCAGACCACCCCTTGAAATATTGCCAGAGTGATAGAACATGGGTCTTTTTGATACATGCAATGTTACTTCTGCATTATTCAAATCATAGTATTGAAATACTATCTCGGCATCATCTCCTTCATTAAAGCTTAAAAGCGTGGAAGTATTGAACTGCAAACATATTAAGAAGAGAATAAAAAAACTAAACTGTATTCTGTAAGCTACGTTCGTATCCATGGTTATACTACCACATTTACATGAATGAATAGATCCAAAGACTGATCACAACTATTGCACAAAGAACCAATACTACTACTACGCAAATTACAATTATGTAATCAACTGACTTATCTCCACTTTTTGTAATGTTACTTTCTAAATCATCTATTGGCACATTGCTCGGGATGACTTGAAATTTTGATTGTGTGGTTGTTTTTGCATGCAGATAATGTGGGCTATTTGGTACCATGATAAGCTCTTCTTTTTGTGTAGAAGCATCAACATTAACTTGCATTCCACCCCACATAAAGTCTGAACAAAACTTAAATGTCTTTGTGTATTTTGTATTGACAGTACAACAGTGAATAGGAACACTTTTCTGGAGCCAAAATCTTGAAATGATATGGCCACTCCCTGTTACAAATGCTGGTGAATATGCGCCTGTATGTCGTTTTCCAAGAGTGTAGCATATAATGCTTCCTCGAGGATAACCTTCAGCAGCAGTGCACTATAGAAGAGAGTATTCAAAGTATGATGAGAAATTTGGAGTTCTTTTCTGGACCCAATGGCAGGTGGCTGGACCTGGTTGATGATAGACTCGCAGCTTATAGAATTGTGATGAATTGAATCCAGCACATTCAAACCTGCCTTGGTAAATCCCGGCGTCTGATGGATGAGTGTCCTCAATGTTCAAAGTTATGACAAAGGAACCAAAGATCAGATCTGTTTCTACAGTTATTCTCTGATTCTTGGCAAGAGGATGAACAGTTTCATTCCCAAAGAATGAATCTCTTTTGAATAGAAGTTTGGAACTGCACTGTTCTGTATTTTGAATAATGAAGGTAACTTTAGAGCTTTTACCTTGTGTAGTTGACACTTTCTTAATATCAATGTCCTCTCCAGAGGCTGCAGTGACAAATATTATTAGAACACCACATGCCAATAAGCAGCATTCAATAAATGGCATCATTGTGTAAACATGGCATTTTAATTTGTTGAATGGCTGTGCCTGGTAAATCACATGGACTTTCAAATGTCATTTTGATGTTGCAAACCTATTTGGGAAAGAAGCAAACATTTTTTTTTTTGGTTGGACACTTTCATATCACATATCAAAATAGATAATTTTATGAAATATAAAGTGAACAATTTTTTCCCCTACCATAATTACATATATCACTATCATCAGAAGATAAACATTAACAATACAAGTGTGATATATTTCAAGTAGAAGACTCTTCATGGTACGCTTGAAAACTACAGATACACATTTTCTCATTGCAAAGGATGGATAGTTCAGAGTTTACCTGAGTCACTGACTACTTTCTGATATTGTCCTCAAAGATGACATGGATCGCATTAAAACAGAGGGATTTGAAAGTGTGATTGTAGAGAGTGTTTCCAGTAAATTATTAGCAGTATTGACAAGCCTGGGTAATAATATGACTGCAGGGCCCTCAGGGAGAACACTATATAAAACTGATGAGGCTTCCCTTGGTAAAGAAGACATTATTATTATTATTATTATTATTATTATTATTATTATTATTATTATTATTATTATTAAATTATTATTATTATTATTATTATTATTATTATTATTATTATTATTAAATTATTATTATTATTATTATTATTATTATTATTATTATTATTACTATTATTAAATTATTATTGTTATTATTATTATTATTATTATTATTATTATTATTACTATTATTATTATTATTAAATTTTTATTGTTATTATTATTATTATTATTATTATTATTATTATTATTATTATTATTATTATATTATTATTATTATAATGTATATGACACATTAGTTTTCCTCTCCAAACACGTATGTGCGCCGCTGGCATTAGCAGGGCGCGGCTATTTTGTGACATAAATTTCACTCTTCGCACGTGGGTACGTTCTTCCTGTCTTCTCATCTTATGCATATTCATTTTCTCCCTGTCTAGCTGTCGTATGAAAAATTGGGGTTTTCAGTCGTACTTCTAGATTCAGTAAATCAAGCTCGTTCCAAACATATATAACTTGCCACTATTTAATGTCATTAAAATACAACAAATTTGGCCTTAAAATAACCTTATTTGTCATATAATCTATTCATAAAATCATGGTTTAATTTCGGTTTCTATGGTGATTTTTCTACGGTTTTCTAGGTATCAACATACATTTATTTTTATTGTTTATCATCCACTTTTCAAATTGTTCATTTGGTGTTACTAGTCTTATTCGCTAGTTTTTTTGTTATTAGCCCCCATACGTCTAATCCAAGTCTCGATAGAAATGGGGAATTGCTGCTTTTGCTGCTTTTTCCGGATGAAGGTTAAAAATAAGAGGAAAGTTGGTGAAACTACCTCGACTTTGGGGGTAAATAAAACAAAAACTAGCGAATAAGACTTGTAATACCAATGAACAATTTGAAGAGTGGATGATAAACAATAAAAGTAAATGTATGTTGATACCTAGAAAACCGTAGAAAAATCACCTTAGGAACCAAAATTAAACCATGATGTTTTGAATCGATTATATGACAAATAATGTTATTTTTAAGCCCATTTTGTTGTATTTTAATGACATTTAATAGTGGCAAATTATATATGTTTGGAAAGAGCTTGATTTACTGAATCTAGAAGTACGACTGAAAACCTCAATTTTTCATTCGATAGCGGCACAGGGAGAAAATGAATATGCATAAGATGAGAAGACGGAAAGTGCATACCCACGCGCGAAAAGGTGAAATTTAGGCACTGATCACTATGGAAATGTCACAAAATGGCCGCGCGCTGCTATTTCCACAAAGTATATGCATTTTTGGAGCGGTGCGCATACGTGCAAAATGTCCAAAGAAAAAAAAAAAGAATGACAAAGCAGTTATATTTAACAGAGTTTGGTTACAAACATATAGGAAATTGTGCAAGTTATTATATAATAAACTTATCAAACTTGTCCCATTGGCATTCATGACCACTATTTAGCAGCACCAATTATATTGGTGAACACTTGTAATACATTTGAAAATGAAACCTACCTGTAATACGTTGAAATCTGCTAATTTTTTAAGTGAACACCTTATTCAATCAAAATGCTCCACAGCTATGATGCAAATATGAATGTTTTGCTTGCTATACTACATAACATGGTCACTGATTGTGGGGAGTGTGATGGCATGTCCAAACTTGTTTTATTTAACTGTGTTATTATGTTTATATTCCATGTAATCAAGTACCAAGATTATATTTAAGAACAATTTAATAACATACCTTTTGGGACTTGTTTTGACTTGTTACATCCAACAAGAACATTATACAAGTCACCTGATTAATTTCTTTCTTAAGATGTGAGATTGTCTAGAACATGTTTTAATAAAGCTCAATATAAAATGTAAATTTAAAAGCAAAATTTTTAGAGTTTATGATATAGGAAATCACAGCTGGTGGCATTTACTATTTATGGAAATATAACTGCATGTTTTATCAAAGTTCAATAGGGCTTCAATCAACAACCTGACATTATGTTTACCAAATTGCTTTGTAGCTATCATTTTTAATCTTGTGACTCACACAATATAAATGAAAGGATGCAGTAGGTGGTCTTCATTTTAAATAAAGTTTAGAATGCTGGCACTGATAATTTTCCATTCCAGCAATTTGAAAATGTCCATTGAATACAAAGCCCGAGGAAACTTTGGCTGGGTCTATGGAAATTGTATGCTGTACATAAATCAAATCACATGAAATAAGTTAGTTTATTTATATTATAGAAAAGCATCGTATTTAAATGATCTTGTCATTATTTAAATAACAAACAACCCACAAAATCAAAAACTTGTTTAAAGACATAAATACTGAGAGAAACTATGCATCTAACTGTAAATTTGTGATTAAGGTATGGATGATAACCTATGATTCCACATTAATTGTAATGCAAAGTTTGAAAAAGTTATGGTTATTGAATAAAGAAATGGAAGTTTTACATGATGATGTAACAAATTTACTGATAATGATTTAAATTTAAATTTTTATTTATTAAAAGTTTTAATCCAATATGAATTTAAGAGAGAGAAAGAAAGATAGGGAGAGAGAGAGAGAGAAAAAAAAAAATGTATTTCAAAATGTTATCCATATGTGTTTTCCATCATGATGAGGATTAGATGTGATGAAATATGTCAGCAGTAAGAATTTCTCAGTCTTAAGGTCTTGTCTGTCTTGCTGAAAGCATATGCATTACTTCGTGATTTTGATAGAAGGGTCCTGATCTTCCCATTAGATCATTGCTATCTGAGGATGAAGAACTTGACCCAGAGAGAGATGAGCCAGTGTCATAGCTGTCATCTGAAGTATCTGGACTACTGGGACTACTGGAGGATGTGGTGGTATGATATGCATCAGAATTATACAAGTGTGTGAAGTTGTTTGAATCATCTTTGGAGGGTTGTAATGGAACTTGGATAGTGAGTGGAGGGTCTTCGTAGACAGGTTCCAAACTTGCTGCGGAAGTTGTAGGGTGTCTCTCTGTTGTGTTCTGTTGTTGTAACACTACCAGTGTACCACATGATCTGTCTAATTGAGCCTGTGAATTAGTTGATAACTCATTGATGTGGGCATGCTTCAAGTATTTGCATACTGCTACAGTAGAAACAAGTGGTATTAGCAGTGATAGGGAAATACCAGCTATGGCAATGATAGTAACAAAGTGATATTGTGTTTTGCCGGAAGATTGAAAAAAGAGAGTTTTAGTAGTCATATTAACAAAAGGAATCACAATGGTACCCGGCTCTGGAAATAAATGTTTCATAGCAGTGGTGTTTACTTCCTTATTTATACACAAAAAATGAGGATGTGATGCAGTGCTGCAGTTTTCCATGAAAAACCTACACACAAGTTGGTTGCAGGAATGAGTTATATTTGAAATTCTAAGTCTGATAATGGATTCCATGACCATTTGGTTAGAGAAAGAAGGATGCTGCTCACCTTCTTCTGGTATTAGTTTGTTCCTATAATACCAAAAGATATATTGATTACCATGGAACAAACCGTATCCATGAACTGAACATTTGAAGGTTGCATGAAGGTCCATATCAGTAGTTTCATTCACCTGAACAAGGTTCATTTCAATATTTGAGCAGTTTGAAGAGAATATTACAGCATGATATGATGTGTTAAAGAAAGATATTTTTGAACTACTATTTGCCACTTTCTGTGAAGTTTGAGCAGAACATGTAGCCGTAATGAAATTTCCTCTTCTTAGAAAAGAGAATGTTCTCTGAGTCAAAGCAAGCTCAATGTTTTCATTTGTTGTATTACATCCTTCAATGATGTGGGATGGTGTGCATGACCAGAGGAAGTCAGTAGTCTCAGGATTCACATTTACAACACAAGTCAGTTGCACAGTGTGTTGAGAGGGTGTAATCATGACATTAGATGGATTTACAGCAACCAGTGGTTTATGATAGATGCCAAAGGGCCCAATTTGGCAGGTTATGCCTTTGTTTCCAAAGTTTCCTGAACCAGTAACCACACAAGTTATGGTTTTATTTTGTACAGTGTCAAAGTCTGTCAGATTCGCTAAAATGCCTATGGATGAATCGTTATAAATTGCTTTTGTGTAAGGAAGATTTTTCCCTTCAATATTCCAGGACATATCTACAGGAGGATTCCCTTTATTTGTCTTGCACCAGATTGTCAAGGGTTGAGCTCCCTGTATTAAGAGATTTTGGGGACCGCAACTGAGCTCACCCACTCTTGGGAAGTACCATGTAGTGAATTTAGCAACTTGAGATTGGCATACCTGCAACTCCCTTCCAAAAGGAGATCTCTTGAGGACACAAAATTGCTTTTGATTTCTTCTGTTAATGTTGAACAACTTTAGAGTTGATATCATCTCCCTCGTGATAGAATCATACTCCTCTGAAATTTTCTTTTGGTAAATGGATGGTGGTACTACTACCCAAATGAGTGAATCAGTCTGTTGATTGAAGCTGGAGACAGAGCAAGTGAAGGTGGCATTTGCACCTTCCATGACAATGATGTCTGTTGGTTGAGTTGAAAACGCAGATGAACACATGGCAGCCGCATTATGGCAAGTGCTAATACTTGTCATAAAGATAGCCATCTGGAAGAATACTTGTGGAATCATCATTTTGTTGAATTTCATAAACATAATTTTTCAGTTTTACAGACCGGCCCCACTGATTAGGCAGCTAGATATGAGTTCTCTTCAAATTTTCAGACTAGATTGAATCAAGTTTCACTGAATATTTGGGTAGAATCATGCATTGAAAGTCCAAATATCCAAAATGCAAAACAATCTGTACTCAGACAATTAGAATAGAAGTAGACACAGATCTGTCCTCTTTGGTTGTATGGGCCAAAATTCCTGCATTTATTCCCTACCATGAATTGTAAAAGCTACATGTATGTGGAAGTCACTGCCAGTAACTGAAACTTTTTGTTAACTCTGTTGGCAGGTGCTGATCCTTTGAGCTATGGCAAAACCATTTTTTCCAGGAAGATGTCCATGGCATGCTTTATGAGTTAATGATTTATAAAAGTTTAGAAACTCTAATTTGCAACTCATGTTTTGTTCAAGTACAATGGAAGTGAAATTTATGTGTCATTGAAACATAGGTGAGAAAGCTCTTCTAGTGGTTTAATGTGTTTACGATCAATGTTGTATCACTCAAGTGAATAGGAAGTAATTTGTCACATTTTTTCCCCTTTTGAACTTTAAATCTGGAGGGCCACCCATTTACAACTACATCTAGAACCTTTCGAATTTTGAATTGTTTGTAGTAATTTGTTTTCTTCTCCTAAATTACATGAAATAACATGTTGTTTGATTAATCTGACGTTAATAGAAAAAGATAATATATAAAAAAAAAAAAATTTGATGATTCAAATTTTATCACTGAGTGTTTTAACATGAGAGTAATAAAACACATTAATATAACCATTTGTTGATCTATATTTAGGGAGATGTGAATTTGTTCAGTCGTCAGATTTCTGATCTTTGTTTGAACCTTTTGGGTAACATTTTTGTCTCGCCCACCGGAGGTGAAGGCGAGACTAAGGGATCCGTCTGTCGTCCGTCTGTCGTCTGTCGTCCATCCGTCATCCGTCATCCGTCACAAATGTTAAAATTTACCTGCAAGACTCTCTTAGGACGCATAACTTGGCAACTGTTGCTGCAATGGCAATCAAACTTGGGTGATAGAAGCACTAGGCGTATCTTCATGTTAAGGTGTTGTCGGAGGTCACATGATGACGTCAAAGGTCATTTGAGGTCATATATTAAAGAGTAAATGTAAGACTCTTTTCATATGTTAAAGTTTACCTGCAAGACTCTCTTTTGACAAACAACTTCAAATCAGTTGCTTGGATTACAACCTAAATTGGGTCATAGATGCATTGGGGCTACCTTCATGTTATGGTGCCATCGGAGGTCACGTGATAAGGTCAAAGGTCATTTGAGGTCATACGTTTAAAGTTTACCTGCAAGACTCTCTTATGACAAATAACTCGGCACATGTTGCTGCAATGGCAATCAAACTTGGGTGGTAGATGCACTTGGGGTACATTCATGTTATGGTGCCTTCAGAGGTCACATGGTAAGGTCATAGGTCATTTCAGGTCAAATTTTAAAGTTTACCTGCAAGACTCTCTTATGACAGATAATTTGGAACAGCCACTCACTTTTCAACCGAACTTGGGTTGTAGATGCACTAAGGGAACCTGCATGTTATGGTGCTGTCGGAGGTCACGTGATAAGGTCAAAGGTCATTTGAGGTCATATGTTTAAGTTTACCTGCAAGACTCTCTTATGACACACAACTCTGCACACGTTGCTGCAATGGCAACCAAACTTGGGTGATAGGTGCACTTGGGGTACATTCATGTTATTTTCGCGAGTAAGCGAGACACAATATCACTTATGCGCTTGTTTGTATAGACTCCAGGCCATGTTTTTCCAGGCTTTGCAAGGTTGTGTTTTTGCCGATGTTTATCAAATAATATGTGAAATCTCAAAACTAGCAAAACCCCTTGCTACAGTAGGAGTTAGTATCTAACCGGGTTTTTGGATTACAGAAAGGGTTGGTTTGAAGATGGAAATGATCAGATATGACTCGATTATTAAAGGCAATGATTAACTTTGCCCAGGATTGAAAAAAAAAATCGCTGTTCCAGCTATTGCTGTAATCATAATTGCAAACCTTTAGCTCAGACAGGAATCGCCTGAGTTTTATAAGCTGATCGGTCGTTTATATATCAAGATATTTACGATTGAACATTGATGTCGGGATAGAGTACCACCAAACCCTAAAGAACTCTTACGGTTGGCATACCTCGCTCTATCACAGAATACCGTATGGGCTGGAAACCCGCTCTGAAATCGCCAAGCACTGGTGCTTGGTTTTTGTGACTGCAGCGCAGCAAAGAAGCCGAGCGACTTGCGCTAGCGATTGATTGCGATTTTCTCTTTTTTAGGATAGTAAACGGGTTCCATTTTCTCTCATACGTTCACATATCCTTAATTATATATGTAGTTAGAGGACTGCACACAATTCACTGGCATTTGAGCTGATTTTACAATTTTTCACAAAGTTAATCAATCACTTTAAAAAACCAGACACATAACCCAGACACATAACCCACCCACCCACACCCACCCTACCCTTACATCCAACTTACATTGCACACCCAACCTTGCAATGTACACCCAGCCTCACAACCCACAGGAACGCTTAGACCCTGCAACAACCATCACACCTTTCACCCACCCGCACGCACTACACTCTTCCTCACACACGACACCTATCGTCACATCATCTACCCACCCTTACACACTCACCCACCCCTCACAACCCACACCCACTCTTACACCTCACCACACCCTTGCAATCCACATCCACCCATCCATTCTACACATGCACACACACAATATTTACATTACAGTAAAGGTTGGTTTCAACATGTAAATAATCAGATATGAGTTGATTAAAATTACCCTACACATAACCCACCCATCCCCACACCCACCTTACACCCCATACACTCTTTCACCTTACACCCACTATTACAACCTTCACCCACCTCACACCCCACAGCCACCCTTATATATACACCCTTCAACCACCCTCACACCCTTCAACCTTCCTCACAAGTGCACACACAATATTGCTCTGCGGAAACAAGAAGTTTTACACCATAAAAACAAAAAATAAAACACCAAATATATATATATATTTTTTTATTCATTAATAGTTGTCAAGTCATGCTGAATATTTTGAAATATCAATTGTGCAATACAGCAAATCTTGGATCCTGTGAAAACACAATGTCTAATCCGGAACAAGGTTGCTTGTGATCTTCATGGTGTTATAGATTTATAGTTTGCTCAAGAGTCAATAACGATACACTGCAGATCACCATTATGTCAGCACTTATGGAATCAAATGCTATGCTATGTCACAACTGACCGTGTTACTTTTTGCACATATCTGCAGCTGCAGTCGGGTTGTAGGCCAACTCCTGCGACCAGTACCTCCTTCTTACGATCCATCTTAGGCCTATTGCACCCTCCTCACAAATACACCTCCCTCTTACCTGCCAGAACTCCGGTAAGTTGAACATACAGTCCCTGGCAGGTGCTACTGCAATGCAACTGCCACATGGTTTATTACGGCTCAGTATGGCTGTGTATGGTGCCACAGGGCAAGAAGCCCATGCTACTTTTGCAAGAAGCTTATGCAATATTTACAAGGAGTACAATTGTTGTAGTGTCACCTGCATTCACCAAAAAACGTAGCCACACAGAGATTGTTACACAATCATGTTCAACAACCTCCTTGTATGTCTTGTGTGCTCCTGTGTTTTTGGATTTTTTTTTTGCAAATCTGTGCGTTGGACGCAGGGATTTTATAAAAAATCTATGGTAGATAGACCAGACGTGTAGAGGCAAACGTCCAGTTGTGACCATGGCACAATGAATGACTTCAGAATGCTCATGAACTAAAATTTCTGCCAGTACACTCTGGGTAGGAAGTAAATGCACTACAATAGCAATAGTATGAAATAAAAAATTGCCAACCTGTTTTGTAAAATAACATACACCACATACACACAGGCATGCACTTATATGCACACATGTACCTTGATACTAGGTGTTCAGAAAAAAATAACTCAAGTTAAAACTTTTGTCAGACTGAGGTTTTCAAAACATATTGTAACCTTAAAGCATGTCAAATTTATTTGGAATTATTGTTGTGAACTTTATTCATATTTTTGAAGTAGTGCTGTAAATATTTAATTAGATGTGCACTTTTTGAAAAAAATTAAGGCCACAAAACCTGCCTGTATTAGTAATTACTTCCGATCACAACAGTACCATTATGCATTGCATCTATAATTTCTGCCAACCTTTTGCTACCCCATGTCATTAAAGATTCATCAATCTGGGTTAAAAGAGGTGCTGTAGAATTTCAGCTGCAATACACAATAGCAATAGACATGTTCACAAAGTTATTCAAATTTATGGATGTTTCTTTTCTTGGGACCAAGTAATGAGGTATTTCATTAACCTGTTTTAATGAATGAACTACAATATTGGGAATCCAGTTTGCATACATTACTTGTTCCTATGTCTGACAAGCTTTCAAGTTGTCAAGAACAACCTTTGTTTTAAAAGTTTGAATATATTTGTGAACAGGTCTGTCGTCGTGCTCTGAATTAATTACTGATAGGTACAGATTTTATGGCCTTGCTTTTTTCAAAAAGTGAAAATCTAATTGAATATTCAGAGTATTATTTCAAGAATATTAATGAGGGAAATTCCACAAAAATAACTCCAAATAAATTTGACATGCTTCAACTTTACAATGAAAACCTCAGTCCGATACAAGTTTAACTTTTGAGTTATTTATAGTAACAAATGTCAAGTGTTTTTTTGTAACAACTAGCACTGATATAAGTGATTGAGATAAAAGTCATATAATACATTTTAGGATTAATTGTATAACATCTAGATTTAGCAACAAAAGTCTTGCCGGTCCATCTACTTTGCAATATAGTAGAATTAACAGATATGAATAAGGATGTTGTTTCTAGTTTTACAGTGCTCTTTTCATGCAACATATTGAACCAAAAAGTATTTATTGGTAGGTAATGGAGCTTTCATTTTTTCTTATATACGTGACATTCTGAAATTACATTCGTAGTTTATTTATACATCAGGCTATTTTGAAGATGAAACTAGTTTTTTAAAAATTGAAAAATGAAAAAAAAAAAAAAAATCACTAGAGTAATGAAAAGTTGGAAGAATGGAAGTTGGTCATGTTTTGTCAATTAATATATAATGAAAGTAGCTTTATTCAATAAAAATGTTTATTCTGATTTTTTTTAGTGGAAAACACAAGAAATACATATTATATGAATATCCCATATAAGTTTATTAATGTTACTCTTATATTCATTAAAAATTTTTTTGAACATCTACATTTCAAAGCATGATATTGGAATCATGTATAGCCTATACCAAAAATAGCACAATAACATATAAAACACTTCCATAATATAAATTTCTACAACCACTATTGGATGACTGTGCAATTGTTGTTTTCAATCTTCTATATGCTGTATGTATACTGATATCCTGAGATATGTGGCTAGTAGAACTAAGAATTTCATATCCAACAGTTGTGGTTGGTTTAGTACTTGTGGTGACATGTGTTCCTGATGTAAAATCGGTGCACTTGATATGTGTTTTTGTATACTCATCATTAATTGAACAGCAGGAGACATTTGAGTCTGGTAGGAACCAGAATGTAGCTCTTAGGATTGTGCCTGCCGATTTCTCTACAGGAGAATGTGCATTACGATTTCCATTCTCCGTGGAATAACAGATGATGTGTCCACTTGGATGTCCATTAGTTGCAGAACATTGTAGCATAGAAAAATGTGAGGTTAATGGTGCAAAGACGGGAGGATTCTGCTTATCAGTCCATAAACAGCTTGCAGGGGATGGGGGATAGTACACCTTTAGCATGTGTTCTTGATAGGATTCCATTCTTGTGCATTCAAATGAACATCTGTATGTTCCTGTATCGGATGGCTTTGTGTTCTGTATGGTCAATACTAGGAGAAGGTAATCAAACAGTGAATGAGCTTGGACATTGGTCCTCCTGCGATGGCCGTAAGGGTAGTGTCCGGATGAGACGAACGTGCCATTGTGATTGAAAATCATTCCTTCGTAGGAGAGTTGGAAAGAACATGTCTGCCCAGCAGAAGGTGTAATGTACCGCATGACTGCATATTTTTCTTGCCGTGTAAAAGCTGGTTGTTGGTAGGAGTGCCTGTTGCCGGCACTCTCACTAGCCGTTGCACTTATATTCATAATTATGGTGAAGCAATAAATAAATATATTTCTCATTGTACATTGTGTTGTGTATGCACATAATGTATATGACATCACCAGAATATGTTACATGGATGTAACAGAATCCTTAAGGTTGATCCTTTCAGTATGTCATACATCAATTTCATACAGATCTATGAAAAGTCAAATAAATGAAAGAGAAATTGTCAAATCATTGTCAAAATATTGTCTTTTATTGGTAGACTTCGTATTTCGAATTCAACTCATCCATGTTACCAATTTGTCTGTAAGTTTCTTCTTTCAAATTGCATTGTGTTGATTCTTGATCTGCTCACATAAAACTTTCATCAATGGTTAAACCAATTGATATGCTAATGAAATATAAGACTATGATATATTTATATTCAGTCCATTTATAACTACTTGGTTTAGGTTGTAATAAAGTGTTAATTTAAAACAAAGTAAAATGCTGCTGTAGTATATTTGCAATGGCAAAATATACCGACAAGTTGCAATATTAGAGTAGAGTTTCTATTTAGTGTTCCCAGAAAATAGTCATTTAATTTAACGAAATTGTTCATTAGTGTATAACATATGGGCTAAATTTATAACAAAAAAATATCCTTACCCAAGCTTGTACTGTAGCACAGGTAATTCCAGAGTGTTTTAAAAAGTTACTCTCAGCTTGCAATACAGCTGACAGGTTTAAGATTCTATTCAAGCTTTTAAGTTGCTTTAAAAAAAATAATAGTCATTTTTTTTTTAGATTAATGACAATGTACACTTGTCTGTACATGTCTGTAGAAAAAAAAATAACAGTCATTTTTTTTTAAAGATTAATGACAATGTACACTTGTCTGTACATGTCTGGTCAAGAATCTATCAAAAACAACAGAAAACAAAAAGGAAAATCAGATTAATCAATATGCATGTCTAGACTTGATTTTAACCTTATCAATATGAATGTAATTTTAAACAATGTTTCAATAATGGAAAAGGTCATATTCTTGTAAATTCTCTGAAAAGTTTATGTAAAATTAGTGTGATAATTCCTAATTTACTGATGACTTATACTGTCAAGTTATATTTTTTAAAAGTTGCATAATCTAACCCATGATACTAACTTTTAAAAGAAGAAATACATTCTACTGCTTAACAAATAAATTTCAGGAATTTAGAAATGTAAATATTTGCACTCTCTAGCATGTCATGACAAGTTTAGAAGCTTAGTTTTAACAGTAACATTATTCTTTATAGATGAATAACATAGTCACACTAAAACTGAATGACAAGATATATCATCAATAGGTTTAATCTAACCTTAAATTACAGAGGCATATAAACTAGGACAAGATGAATCAGCTAATTGTGAATTTGATTAAACATGCCCAAAAGTTAAAGTAAACTATAGAAAGATCTGCAGATTTATAGGTTAATATATATATAAAATGATCATGTATACAGATGCCATTATATCAATAGTTCAAATATTCAATCAATGCAAAGTTTGAATTTCACAATTTCCCTACGTAACAAATACTTTGTTTCCTTTGAATTCAGTAGACAAGTGCATTTCATATGTATTGCTCACATATCATCAGTATGGAGCAAAGTCTCTTGGAAACTATTCAAGAACTATTATTATAATATTGCATACATGTATGAAAATAGTTCTTATTTGGCAGGTAATCATTTCAAAAAATATTAATCAGTTGCTGCATAGCTGCAAATAAAAGATAAAAGTGCAAATAGCAAGTTTCCCGAAATGAATTGAATTTTGATTTATTCAGCTGATATGGTAAACTTAAAATCAGGTTTAAAAAAAAACAAACACACCACATATTAACATAATTTGCAAAATGAAACTTATGTCCCTGAATCATATGTCTTGAAACTGACCCTCCATTACCGGTATTCGCTTTTGGGTAAACTTTTTTGCCTGTAGAGCCAACTTGTGTGATGGCTCATTCTCGGATGCATAGATCTTGGTTTTAATTCTTTTTACTTGACTTTCGGATTCTGAATTATCTTGTGCTAGATCCCCCATATTCTCCATATCTATTTGTGCCTCTCCTTCATCATTTGAATCGTTTCGTTTTCGATGAGTCTGCAGCATATGTGAACCTTCTTCTGAAGATTGTAGGTTGTTCATACCTGTATTTTCCTTTTGTAATATTAGACATACACCAGCACATAGCAAAACTAGTCCCAAGATCAAGATCAGACTCAAATTTGGACTCCATATTATATTATGATGACTATCCACAGGGTTAATGTTAACCTCCCTGTCAGCGTAGTTACCATTTTCATTTGAGTATTGCTTTACAGTTTTATGAGAAGGCAAAGAAAGAGATGGTCTATCAAGTGTTGTTGTTAACTTGTCTGAACATGGAGGAATGGACAGTTTGTAGTTGATCCCGTATTTAGGACTCCAAGTGAAATCTGTACATTCACAATATTCCCTCTGTCTTTCATGAGTAGATGTACAACAGAAGACTGTGTATTCTCTTTTCATCCAAAATTCTTGGTTAATTGCTTTAGTGTCAGAAATAGGTTCCCCTTTTGACAGGAGTTTTTCACCATTTTGGTAACAGTCAAAAAAGCCCTGGATGGTGCCAATTGATGCAGTACAATGCACTGATGTCCATGGTGATTCGCTCACTCCAGCAGTAGCAAGTCTGCATTTTGCCTTACCTGGAAAGAATTTAACCTCTAACCTTATTTTCTTGGTTTGTTCCAAGACCTTTTTACCACCTGTATACACATCACAGTAGTATGTCCCTGCATCTTCTCTTGTAACATTTGTTATTATAACTCTGATTAAATATATCTCAATATTTCCTTCTATGACATGGTCTTCCTCTACGCTGAATCGAGACCATTGATTCTCTGTCACATCATCCAATATGTTCTTTCCCGAATCATAAAATGGCCTTCTGTTGGCTCTATGTATTTTGAGGCTGACAGTATGTAAATTCTGGTACTGAAAAGTAAGTTCAGCCACCTCGCCTTCAATGAAAGTTGATATAACGCATTCAACTGGATTTGTGTAGATGATAAATGTAATTACAATTGGGATGAATATTTTACAAAGTTTAATGCCAGCTTGAGACATCTCAAAATTCTTTATGTTCTCTTTTCTAATTTTGAGATTTTTAGGTCTTTGAATTTGTGTATGAAAATACCAGTTACTACTATCCCAACACATATCACAAGGAAAAAGACTATAGCAATATACAAGAAAATAGGATTTTTCTCTGAGGTGTTTATGTCTGTGGCTTCTTCAAAAATAGACAGAACTGTACTTGTGATAAAGAAATTATTGGCATTTTCTTTGACCCTTGTGATCCCCTGTGGAAAAACTTTTTCCTGCATTGGTGTGTTAGTTTTTAGGTGCTCTCTCTCCCAGTTAAAGTCTGTGCATGCCTTAAAAGATTTAGAGAATTTGTTATTTACAGAACAGCAGTGGATTGAAGAGCTCTTACGAAGCCAGAAGGATGCAGTGATGGTTGTACGTCCTGTCTTGTGCACTGGGGTGTTTGCTCTGTAGTGAAATAATTCCTTGGAATAGCAAAGAATGCTTCCTATAGGATAGCCGCTTTTTGCTGTACAGTGCAAAACTGATAAACTTGTGAAGCTTGCTCTGATGAAATATTGACTCTCTCTTTCATCCCAATAACAGGTAGCAGGTTGTGGTGGATGATATACTTTCAGAGAATATTGCTGTGATACACTGAACTCAGCACAATTAAAAGTACAAGTGTAGAATCCTTGATTATGTGGTTGAGTGTTCTTTACTGTTAGTGATAAATGAAGCGAGTTAAAAATCGTTTCCAAGTTTGTTGTGGTGTTCAATTTGTTTTTCAGAGGGAAGTCTCCAGTTTTGTTAAGTGTCCCGTTGTTGTTGAAAATGATACCATTGAAGTCTAGTAGATATCCAGTATTTTGACATGAGGCAGGTGCATAAAAATCTAGAAGAGTTTCCTCACCAACTGAAGAGTACTTGTTCCGATGGTGGTGGTGATTATCTTGGCTTGAGGATAAAGCACTTATTAATACGATGGCTAGAAAGGCTCTTACAAAATAGTTGTAACCCATCCTGACTGTTCCATGATGGCATACAGATGCTTATTTGCATCCATCAGCCATAATCACTTGCCGAAACATAAAACTCGTTTGAATTAGCAGTGTTTGTATAAATCTGTCTTGATTTGTCAAACCTGAAGAAGGGTTGCAAAAAGAACATGCAAGAATTATGCTATCATTATGCATTGCTGCTGTCATCTCAGGTTTTAAATTAAAAGTCAGCTAGCTTTGTATATATGTAGTGCAGGAGTAAAATGGGTGGGGGGGGGGGGGCCTGTAGTAATGTAACCCCACTTTTTATTGGAAACATGGTTTAAATTCAATCAGTTGTTTACTTGTTATTTCAAGAAAATTAATATATAAAGAGACTTTTGTAGTAGTGAAAATATCTGTCTAGAATGCTATTCAATACTAAAAATAGGTTTGGAACATATGCAAACTGTGTTTGTGTGTGTGTACATGTGTTTCCATGTGTTTGCATGAGAATTCTAGGCACCTGATTGCTATCATCCCTCCACTCCTCGAAACAGATTCATACCATTGATATATTTCACATTAGGATAAAAAAATCAAAGAAGACACGTACATTATTGTACAAGCATTAGTAAAACTTCATATGAATGAAAAAAAGTTAAATGCCTTTTTTCTTTACAGATCATTCAGATTAGTTGGATAGAATGTACACGTATGCAGCCTTGTTATGAATTTCCAATCGAATTATAATGATCTAGACATTAAATTTCTTGTTTTGTAATATACTATATACTAATTGATAATCTTATTACAGTTAAGCAAAAAATTACCCCTACCTTATAGTATGTCACCATACATCCGAGGACAACCAGTTGACAGGTAACATTTTCACTTATGGCTTGTGAAATATAAATTTCTCTTCATTCCAAACCAGGTACATAATTGCCAAATGTTATGTTAACATAAATTTCTAGAATATCAAGAATGGAATCAGACAAGTTATGACATGTAACTTTTATGATTTATTGATGAGATAAAGAGGCTGTTTGTTCATAAATGTACAACTCTGAATGTTTATCATATGTAAATAGTGTTCAGTGATGTCATGGCACCTTGATGTGTTGACTTACCATATGTTATAGGTATAGGTTTAAATGTGCACAATTCGAAACATATATTTTTTTGTATTCCATTGTTCTGGCAGGTTTTTAGTCTCAGTGCTATTTTCCTCATTTCTAAAGCATGTGCCAACATGAATGTACACATATTAGACTACCACAGTTTTACATTTAATATGTGTACATGAATGTACACATATTAAATGTAAAACTGTGGTAGTCTAAATTTGCATTTACAAAAATTTAAAGTCACAGAATTTTAAAGATTTGTTCGTTATACAAGAACCCCCCCCCAAAAAAAACAACAACAACAAAACGCCAGTGTGTTCTTTCACATACTCTACCTAAACTGCGAGGTGTGGTTTTTAAATTTTTTTTACTGTGCACTTTTTTATCATGTGTATATGCAATATAAACAAAATCCAAAAGAATATTATAGCTAATGAAAAAAGGGTAATTTTTAATTCTGCTATTTTTTTCTTTTGCATTTAGTTAAAAAGAAATAAAAGAAAACTATGGAATTTTTTTTGCAAAGCTAAACATGTATGTAGCATCATCTTGAGTCCTTTTACTGTATCTGAAGTTTTTTTTTGCTGTACATGTAGGTATGAAATAACCTGACTTGTATAATCCTGAAGTTCATAGATCTGTAGTCTTCTTCTCTGTTTACTTTGCTCTTTCCCTTTTTAGAATGTTTGTGTTGTCTGTGCCCTAATTGAGCAAAATTAAACATATTTATTTTCTATTCCTGTGTGAGTGTTGTTGTTTATATTGATATCACTTAACATTGTTGATTTTCAAACCATTTCTTATTGCTATTACAGTTTATTGGTCTATAATACCACATGAATATATATCATTTACATCAGAAATATAGGAACAATTTTGATATATTTGCAAATGATCAAGAATTGAAAAAAAATGAACACTAGACTTGTGAAAGGCAATTTTTATTTTGGGAAAATGAATTAGCAGTACACTATAAAATATAATTACTCTCATTTTCTGAGACTGTATACAATATAGTAGTTAGCAAATTGAAAGTTTGATTTGAAAGTTTAATTTATACACAATTCATATATATAAAAAAAAAGATTTTTAATACATGCACATCATGAATTTGAATAAAACTATGATCCAGTTAACCCCTACCATGCCGTCTATTTTGTACCTTCCCCACTATTTGGCTATATGCATATAAATGGCATGATAAGACCTCAACTCTGATGCATCGTTCACCCCTTTTTATTCTGTGTTCTCTTCTTCCTGTTCAGTTAATTTCTATGTATCTCTCACATGTTCTTGTAAGGAATTCCTCATATATAATTCATTTCTGCTCCTAAATAAACAAAATTAATGATGAAAAAAAATTTCTTTTTTAAAGTCTAATCTTTGTAGGCTGCAAATGCCACCCACTGACAGTTGGAAGGATAACGCCCAGGCTGGAGTATCCGCCCACAGTATGGTAGGGGTTAAATCTGTGAATATCTTTTTAAAGGAAATTATCAACAATTACATATTTCCTGCTATGTCTTTTCCCTGTAATTATGAACTTTGTACACATGAAAAATAATGCTGTTAAACCTTTACATAGTCACAAAAAGATGTGAAGCTATACTGATAAGATGTACATCAGCACATGTATTTGCCATTGACAATTCTTAAAACTAGTCAGGACATGTATGAATTCTATGTTACATACCAAGAGTGCGATAATTACATGTACATAATTTACGAGATAAAACATTTTAATGTACAATAAAATTATGCATTCTTCAGAATTTTGTAAGTACATCTCACTTCAACTAATCATACTTAGCATAGAGTTATCAAGTGCAGTGAAGGTCATCTCCTTGTATGTGCAAAAATGTAAAATCTCTTGTAAATTTTCATATGTGAATAGAAAGTGAATTGGTTACTAATTTACTACTCTTGTCGGTAGAAAGTTTAAACATTCATAACCATCTCCTATTCGCAAAACTCTGACTGAAAGGCTCTAGTTGGAAAAAAATACGAAGTCACCCTCAGATAACTTAAATGTCAAGGGGGTGCAGTAAAGAAGGGAAGTAAGAACTTGAGAATGCACAGCAATGAAACAAAGAACAGCAAGGATGCTACCGGAAAGTACATCAAACATTAAACCATGGATTATAAATGCTAGTTACCTTTTGAAAATATGAAATAATTCACATATCACAAACTATTTACAGATACTTAACTTACATGTATATACATAAATTTATAAGCTGAAATTTTTCTTTTTGCAGAAAAAACGTGTCATTATTCAGGGAAATTAAATCATGGCTTCAAATGTTATCACATTTGATAAAACAGTAAGTGTTCAAGAACAGACTCACACAAGCCGTTAGATTAAATATTTTGGCCAAGTGGAATGGGAGGCATACTTTTAACAACTTCCTTTCTGTGCATTTTAAGTGATAAGTCATGACCTAGAGTATGTCTCCTGTCTAACTCCTTCTGGACAACCCTCCCATTCTCATATGTTGCCATACATGAAAGATGCTGAACAGAAGAACCTGAACTTGGGGTGTTGTATGTATTGCTCCGTTCCTCATTAGAATCAGCATTGGAGCCCCAGGAACTATCAGAGGAGGTGCTGATGTATGAAGAATGGTATACACTGGAATCATAAATGTGCTTTAAAGAGAATTGGTCTTCGTTAGCAATGTATGGTAGGCTTGTGCACCTGCCCAGTTTGTGAAAGTGTGACACATGGGGTTCATCATAAATCGGATCAAGATTTGAACCGATGCTGTATCGGTCCTTGTAACTGTCAGTGCTCTCAAGAGATTTAGGAGCTGCATTATGTTTGCTAGTGAAATGCTTGTACATGGACATTGATATGATTGCCACAACACATGCAGTGAGGATGACAGTCACCAAAACTCCAGCACCTGCAATGACTACAATTTGCCACACTTTAAGGACTGGACTTTTCAGAGTATCTGTGGTACCAGGTTTTTTGTTTATGTTGATATCAATGGAGAAAAGCTGTGAGCCATTTAAGTTGTCATTTAATGATGTAGTAGTTACAAGCTGTGAATCTGGTAATATTCTTGGTGTAGATTGTGGGAAAGAAGTTGGGTCTGTTAGATTGTTAGTATTAAGGTTCTGCTGACTGACGGCTATTTGTTGCTGATCAATAAATTGTGAAATGTTAAACCAAGATCTGACAGTGGTGTTTCCTGCACTAACCTCACAAGTAACTGCTTGGATTTTGATGGCATCATAAATGCTATCCATTCCTACAGAAAACTGAGAAATTAACTTTCCCTCCATAATAATGCTTTTATTTTCATTGAAAGAATTGTTTCCTACATACCACAGGATTTCATGTATTTGACATATGTCTGTGGCACTAAAAGCTGTGCACACAAATGTTACCTCCAAGTTTTTGCTCAAGCCTTTCTGGGCGTGCATTGTTATATTTAGATCTACATTGTCTTCACAACCTAAAGAATGTAATTCTACATTACCCACATGCCTTTCATCAATGAATTCTCTTGAAATGGTAATACGGGATGATCCCATTCCTGAGCCTTCAGAATTTGTTACAATGCAGGTAACACCGATATGCTTTACATATTCTATATCACTAATGTCAGATGCCTTTCGCAGATACAAGTTTACCTGTTGACCTTTCCCATCACATCCATCAAGGATACCATCAGGAAAACAAGACCAGGAGAAATTAAACTGTTCAGGATAACCATCTGCCATGCAGGAGAGTTCTGTGGGACTCATGTGAATCATCTTGACTTGCCTTGGTTGGACAAAGACATGTGGAGGATACAGAACTGTGATTGGTCCCATGGAACACTGGTGTCTAAGACCTGGAAAAACCAAATCACTAGTCACTCCACAGATGATCTCTTTCATATGCAGTTGTTGTGTTACACGTAGCTTATGTGACAGAACTCTGTATGCACCATCATCACGAAGTGTTGGCAAATGTTGGTCATTTACTCCTGGTGGGTGGAACCTCCAACTCAGATCAACAGCAGGTTCACCTCGAGGAACCTCACACATGATCCTCAAAGTCTGGCTTTCCTTGATAGCCACAGGGTGTTTAGGATTACATGTGAGTTCATCGCCATTAGGAAAATACTGCACAAATAGCGTGGCCTTCCTTGAAGCAAAACAAATTTCCTGGGGGTCCATGATATTTTCTTTAGTATACAAGTTGCACCTCAAGTACTGGATAGTCTTTCCAATGTTTCCAACAGTAATAGATGAAGTCATTTCCTGACTAGATGAGTTTAGCATCTTTACTTCTTTTACTGCATAAAGATTAGGAACTATATGCCATGATAGTGTATCAGTCTGAGTGTTGTAATTGTTAGAAGTGCAACTGAATGAAACGCTTTCACCCTGTTTCACAATTTTGTCACCTGGCTGAACTTTAAAATGTGATGGTGAATGATGACAATATATAGCTATTGAATGAGAAAAATGTGCTATCAAAATGAAGAGAATAACACCAGCATTCAGCTGAATATGTAAAAACTCTGCCATACTTGTTAAAGTGAAGAAACCGATGGTCAGATTCATAAACCGTGCACAGAAACCCAAGTTCTAGATTGTTGCTTGTTGATTTGTAAATTGAAAGATATCGAGGAAAGATTGTTTATATTCGTGTACGTTTCTGATCAAAATTTATTTTTAACTTGAATATCCAATTGTTCGACAATAATTTCCGTTAGGAAGTATTGAATATTTTGTTTTGAAAACCAACTGAAACTGAGTGTCCCTATAGCTTGATAAATTGCTGTGCAACTGGCTTTGAAGTCTTTTGTACAGTATGTAATAAATGATAAGTTTCAGTTTTCAAAATATGCTTTGAAAAAGTACTTATCCATTTCCACTTTCAGTCTTTAAATCTCAAAATATTTTCACCCATTTCATATGTGGTAGTCAGCTAATTCTCTGTGAGAACCAGGTGTTGTTGTTTGACGAAAAGGATGGTTGCTTGTATATATATATTTTTCATAATTATCCCATTTTCTATCAAAGCATTGTTTCATGTTCCTTTTCAAGGGTGAAAACCTACCTTTTGTGCAGGAAGTTACATTGAAGTTGTCAAATATTTTTATATTGGTCTTTTGATATATTGTATCTATTTCTTATTTTTGCTTGTTTATTTTGGTCTGGGTCTGGAGTTACGCTCGTTGAAGTGACTTCAACACTTGGTCTGTTTTGACTAGTAAGAAGATTTCTAATAGCTGTGATCTTGATGTGATTTCTGAAGGTGTTAGTAACAATCATAATGGAAATGCCTAATGTGTTGAGCAGTGTAAAGACAAGTATAATATTGAGTACTAACCCAGATTCTAGGGGAGTCGAATCTACAGAGACATTGAAGCCATTGTCTGTAGGGTCAGCTGCATGACTGGCCTTCTTTGAAAGAGGTTCGTAGGATGTTTGAGGCATCTTGTCATGATGGTTGGTCGTTTTGATCTCTCTTGATGACATAGTACTGGATAGACAAAGCTGAATATCAAGGACTTTTTCATTGCTTTGTGAGAAGTCTTTGATAAAGTCCTTGCAGCTGCACATGTCACTCTCTCTCTCAAAAGTAGAGGAGCAACAGAATATAGGGAGGGCCCTTCTTATCCAAAGTGTTTGCATCAACGTGGTTCTGTTTTGAATAGGTCTTGTCCAGGGGGGCATTCTTTCGCCATTTTGGTAGCATTCGATAATGCCAAGACTACTACCTATTGATGCTGTACATTTTAAGTGATACCAAATTTCATTTGTTGTGTCGACATGACTAGGACCTAAAACACAATCAGCTTTGCCTGGAGGAAACTCGATATTGAGGCCAATTTGTTTGGTATTTTCCTCCAGGATAACACCATTTTTGTAAACACTGCAGGTGTATGTGCCTGCATCTTCACGAGATACATTTTTGATTGTGACACGGACAAGAAACATATGATATGCTACACCGAGGGCAGAATGCTTCTCAATATCCACAGAGAAACGTTCGTTTTGACCTTGGCTAAGCCCCCATTCCTCTTTTTCACCATGTTCGTAAAAAGGTGGTCTGTCTCCAATTCTTAATTCTATATCTAAATCTTGTTTTTGATTGTATTGGAACAGAATTTCGGCTTGTCCTCCTTCAGTAAAACTGAGTTGTGTTGATTTAATACTGGTAATCCCTGTCAAGAGGAAGATCAATATGAATATATTGCTTCTCTGGTTTTCTTTAGAGAGTGTTGACATTTTGATACCTCTGGAGAGATACAAAAAGCTATCAGAATGATGAGGAATAAATGATAAGTAAGGATTAGGTTATTTCAAGTGAAGATGAATAGAATACTAGTACAGCTGATATAAGGTTACTTCTGCCAAATTCTTTTGCTCTTACAAGATATTCTATTTACAATCAGTATTTGAAAATATTATTGATACACCAGAAGCTACTGCAAGAGTGATTTTTGCAATGTGATACAGTTTGTATGAAGAAAAGAGTTCAGTTGTACAGTCCCGGTAGTCTTCTTGCACTAGATGTGCTGCTTGTGTGATTGTATTGTGAGCTCTTGACACGTCTTTACCTGATGTGCTTACAACTGCTGAGCTGCTTATTGTTTTTAGAGATGCTGTTGTAGTTAATTTATCTCCTTCCTGAGGAGCATGTGATGTATGGTGCCAGGAATGAAAGTCCTTGCAGTCGTGTATGCTCTTGGTAAATTTACTGCTGACTGAACAGCAGCTTAGGTTTTGTTTTTTATCCAGCCAGAAAGTAGCAGTGAAGATATGATGTCCAGTTATGTGTAGTGGGGTGTGTACACGGGTGTGGTCATCAGCATGTGAATAACATATCACATTTGCTATTGGGAAGCCGTTTGTGGCACTGCACTGAAGAACTGAGAGGTTAAAAAAGTTTGCTGCTTCAAGAGGTACCTCGTCCTTGTTCATCCAACTACAATCAGCACGTGTAGGAGGATAGTATATGAGAAGATGTGTTGTCTGTATTGTCTCAAATGGATTCTCTGGACAAGTGAATGTACATTGGTAGTTACCTTTGTCTTCTCTCTGTATGTTCTCTATATTCAGTGACACTGCTAGATTTCCAAATGCAAATTGAGCATGCACAGAGGTTCTCAGCAGTTTGTCATAGGGGTATGTGTGAGAAAAAATTTCTCCTCCGTTGTCGTTAAAAATCACTCCTTTGTAAGAAAGTGTATAAATACAATCTGGTGAATCAACAGGTGCATCGAACAATAGATTGGCCTCCACGTTTTCATCAAGGGTTATTGTATGTTTTTGATGCAGAATTTCACTTGCTGATGCAGTGCTGAGATGACTCCAAACCATTAGTAGGAGAAGTAGTGCACTTCTGCACACTCCAGCCACCCCTCCTCTCATGATGAAAACTTATATGAGACATGTGATGAAGCATCATTTTCTGTGGTGTGTGACAATTCATAGATTTAGGTGTTTTCCTGTATAAAAGACAGACATATAAAAACCATTTTAAAGACTTATGTGAACAAAACAACAATATATATTGAAGAGAAGACACACACTTGTAAAATGTATACCTACAATATTTCTTTAAAAAAAAGGACAACAGCCTGATTAAATAATCTTATAGATGTGCAAGGTACTTATTAAGTTGTATGTGACACTTCAAAATATATTCTTTTCCCACCCATTCAATGTCTCGTAATTGGTAAATATGCCACCAAGAACTGAACTTAAACAGTTCATAGTTTCATTATTTATTCTAAATAGGTAATGAGATTGATATATACTCAATACTTCTAATTTGTAATATTATACTGTCATGATTTAGAGTCTTACCTTGTTACAGAATATTAAATCCTTTCCACAAGTGATGTAGAGGGAATCACAGATCTTTCATTTGGTAATTGTGCGAGACTGAAGAAGACAAATCCCGGCTTTTCAATCTGCTAAGTTTGATGAACTTGCCACGAGTTGAAGGCATGTAACTTTTCAAAGAAATAAATCAAACATGGACTGTATGGTTATTTGATTTATTTTATCACCTTAATAAGTTATCCTTATCTAACAAGGTTCAGTTGATTTTTTTACAGTAAGTGATATTTTGCACGTAATTGTAAATCCCATTTTTTCTCACGTCATGATAATCATTGGAAGAAAATGAAATGATCATGCTCATTGAACTATCAAATATGTTTGCTGTTTACTTTGATACCTGTATATAGATAAAGATCTGTATTTATGTGTATATGGATTAATATGATCAAAGGTAAGGTATTAATAGCTTGAAAAGTTGATGACTTTGCATGAACATTCCAAGGTATTTTAGGTGAAAGGTGATATTGTAAAGAAAAGAATATCTCATAGTTATTTGAATGTCTTTTCTGTCATTAAATAGTAAAATTATATATTCTTATTAGTGCCTGAAAAACAGGTTGGAAAATATGTCATTGTTATCTATTTCTATATTTTCTCCCTTCAAATTTTATTTTAGTTCACTTAACAATTACATATTTTTAGTCATTTTGCTGCCAATGTTACTTTGAATGTATTTTGTATCAAATTGCATATTCTTTTATGAAGCTATTAACTTTTCCAACCATTATAAAAAGTGTTGTGATTTCATTGTAACAGTTCCCTGATGTACAAGTCTGAATGTCATTTGATAATAATAATGATAATAATTACACAACAATAGATGCTATTGAATTTATACATTGTTGCTTTTACTCTTAATTTTTGAGAAATAACAATAAAAACAGAAAAAAAAAATAAAATTACACAACAATGACAACAACAACAACAACTACTACTACTACTACTCCTACTCCTACTTAACTGTTCTTGCACAGTATATGAGAAATAATCAGCAGTGTGAATTGCTTCTTTTACTGAGAAAAGGAGTGAACAATCTAAGTGGAACAAACAAGAATCAAGCAAGTAGAAACATATTATTACGAAGTGAAGGTTAATTTGAAAATAGTTTATAACATTAAATAGTTGTAACAAAGTCGATGCCCTATTATATTGATAGGAACAGAATAGTTATTTTAGGGATTATAGAGCATGCATTTTTGAAATATGTAATTAATTAATTGTGGTTTGTTTGTGTTTTTCTTTTTCTTTCATATGTGTTTATAGGTAAGTGCCTAAAGACTGAAGTAAGGACTGGGCTGATGATCAGATGTCACTGGTTTGTGAGTCTGTGAGTTCCCTAGATGTAACCATATTTTATCATGATTACTGATTTCAAAATCCCTATTCCTTGAAGCAGCCTTCACTTCATCAACTTGAATTTATTTTCCGTTTGATTAAAAATACATGTACATCCTAAATATGTACATGTATACATTAATGAAACCACTGAATAATACAGTTTTAGTTGTGCTCGGTGCGATACTATGCTTGTCTTTTGTGGGCTCCATGAAGGATAGAAACAAATTAATGGCATAATTATATCACATTACATATAATCAATGTTAGAGATGGGTAAGATGCTCAAAGCAAGATGCTTCTGTTTGGTTAAATGTACGATAATGTGGCACTTTATTAATGCAGAAATGGGTACTTTTTAAAACTTTTACACCCGCACCCAATTTGTGTGCATGTGTGTACTGCTTTATCAGGTTGTCTTAAAGTGATTTGGTAACTTTGTAGAGGCTTGATGAAATCTGAGCTGCCTGGCCTTACATGCTATCAGTGTATGTAATGTGTAAAAATGAAGCATAGGGGAAAAAAAGCACTTCAAAATCATCATGTGCTTCACAAAAGTAAACATATGCAAGTGACCGGAAATGCCAGACTCATTTTCCCCCATAGACTCAGTGTTAGACTAAAGCGTATGGCCATACGCTTTCGTAAATGGGAGTATTTAGTCATAGATATCTTAATAATAGCATTATATATTTGAAAACCGTTCTATGCCTGGCTATTTATTTATCCTTCTGAACATCATTATACAAGACAGATATCAAAATTCAACAATTTATTAAATCAAGCCTCCACAAAGTTACCTAATCCCTTTAAGGAAAGCTCCATAATGCAAATTTCTGTTAGATTTTTGAATGTGTGGAACATTCTCTCAAACACTTATGAGGCTACCTTGGTTAATGGGGTTTCATTAATTTGAAAGAAAAAAAAAATCTCAAGGTATTTAATTTGTAATTTTAACTCTGAATAACTAAAGTCATCACAGAGTACCCTCACAACTTACGTTCTTTTGGGATGTTTTGTCCTTAATAACATACAAATAATTCATGTTTACGAGGGCATTAGTGAATATGGACCACACGGAGGTTAAGTCACATTGGATAATGAACGAGACTTTTCGAGTTCATTATATGTCTCATTGTGACTTAACTGAGTGCAGTGCATATCACTAATGCACAAGCTACAAAATATGAATTATTTTTTTTATAAAACAGGTCTAAAATATGAATATAAAGTTGAGAAATTGACTACAAACCTGATAAAAAAAACAAGAGTTGCACAGTCAGAGTGGCCACCATTTACTTTATTGGATGGCATCATATAAAGGCAGCCAAACAGTATAATGCGCGTCTAAGTGCATGCATCAATGTCCTTGCACGAGTTGCCACATGAAACTACGTACATTTCATTGCGTCTTAACTTTGTACTCGCCAGAGGCACGCAAATGCGCATGTCAGCTGTGCATTATTACTTTTTATCGTGAATTTTTCACTTTTTGATGGCAACTTTTTTGCATGGCATGAAGGTAGGAAAGAAAAATGCACTCTCATCTGTTATGATTTGATCAATTAGAATGCCTACATTCTGGAACCCGTTTTATAAATGCCACTATCCCTCACCAGTCAGTACATACATCTTGTTCTCAACCAAGATTTAATTCATCACCAACGCAGAATGTATACACCAGTAGTTTGTTTTTGTTATAAATGTCAATCTTTTATTTACAAACTTTTATAAATTTCTCTTACAAAATTACAATATTGCTAACTTTCCTGCAGTTCATAAAAGCTGCAAATGCTACAATTTAATTGCATGGATGGAAGAGAGGGAGTGAGATACCAGTAAAACATGCAAATATGATGCTGCTATAGTTTTTCGAACAAATGGTCGTTAATATATACATAAGCCGTAATTTTCTATAAGAAGTAATCATGATTTTCATGAAAGTCAGTATTACAGAATGAATCAATTGCATACATAAGTCAAAAATACAGAAATAGATTTTTAAAAATGTTTAAACAAAATCATACAGATAATAAGAAAATTGTTGCATTATTTACAAAATTGTACAAAATTGGCGGAGACAGTTTGACAAACTTGGTCATATAGCTATGATGTCGTGGACTCTCTACTTTATCATTTGTTTTGTGTCCAAACTTTAAACTTTTACTTCTAAGACACTAATTTCTTTGAGCCTTTGCACATGTTATAACCTGTGATTGAAATTTTTGCATACATTATGCACCTACATGATATAATCATTTATCATTGGTACTCTCATTTTACTCTCTTTATGGTTACATTGGTGTTTAAAAAAATGTTCCATTTATACATTTTATTTATAACCTTCTACCAACTTAAAATGTAGCTGGCAAGTTTTCATCCACAAATGTGGACTTTGTTAAGGTGAATAGTTTCTTCAAATCCGCTCGAGTGGATGAAGGCTTGCTTTCTCAATCTTAGGGCTGGGAGAAGCTTAAGCCTTAAACCACATGTTATAATAATAATAATAACATTGATACTTTTATACTTATATAGCGCACAAATCTGTCTGAAAGAGGCACCCTTGGCGCACAATAAATGAAAAGCATAACAAATGTTACAAATCAACAGAAAGTATAATTAAGAATGAACAAGCATCATGAAAACAGACATAACATTATAAAAAACAGTGCAATATAAAAAGTAACATATTTCAAATAATTATCCTGTCATTAATGGTATGCTTTAATTGCCCTAAACAATGAAATTGCTATATCATTTGATTGATCTATATGGAATTACATGCTATGTAGTATTGCTTATATATAATGTAGCCGTTTTTTAATCTCACAGGCCCTTTTGTAATCTAACAATTAAACATTTTCTGTTATAGGTTTAATGAGAATTAGAGCAAATCTATAACTAGGAATAACTCGAAATTACTGTATAAGAATGTATTGGCAGAAGTATTAGAACCTTCAGGAAAATGACAAAGAAACCAACAATTTGAAGGTTAGTGCATTAATCTTCTGTGTATAGGAAGGTTTGCAAAATGTGCCATGTGAAGAAGCAAAAATCATTTTTGCTAGTGATATTGATGAATTAAAAAGTGTAATTTGACATATCTTAGTTACAGTTTGTGTTATATTAAGCCTATTCAATGTAGTAGACATATTTCCTTGTGTCATATTCTAAATAATTTGTTCTAACTGTATGCTATGCTCTGTAATTATGATTGTGAACAAATACACATTTAGTGTTCTGTATTGATCTTTACGTACCTCTACATTCTTCTAAGTTGCTCTGTAACCTGTTATCATTTTCATCTGTTGGAGGTTTTCCTTGAAGTGGATCTTCCTCACCAGGTGTTGACTTGTCAATCTTGTCTGTATTTGTTTCTTTCTTACCAAAAGATCTTTTGAGAACTTCAATATTGTGATTTTTGACAATGAATTTTGTTATCGTGATGATAATACCAAATGTATTAAGCACTGTAAAGACAAGAATCAGTGACATTACCAAGCTGGATTCTGTATTATTCACAGAACCTGTTTTTGGCACAGAACTTGTTTTGTGATCAGGTGTAATTCCAGAATTTTTAGAACTATTCTCAAAGTGAGTTTCAATTTCCTTAATAGATTTTGTTGATGGAAGCTTTGTTGGGGACACTGTACTAGACGGACAAGGATGGATATCGGAGATTAATTCATTGCCCCGTGAAAAATCTCTCACAAAGTGTTGGCATTCGCACATGTTACTAACCGTATCATAGGTAGAGGAGCAACAAAATATGGGAATTGCCTTTTTTATCCAAAGTGTTTGCTTTATATCGGTTCTATTTTGAGTTGGTCTTGTCCAGGGGGGCATTCTTTCTCCATTTTGGTAGCATTCAATAAGGCCAGGATGGCTGCCAATAGATGCAGTGCATTTCAAGGGAAACCAGACTCCATTAGTTGTATCAATCTGATTTGGGCCCAGGACACAGTCAGCTTTACCAGGTGGGAACTCTATATTGAGCCCCACCTTTTTTCTTTCTTCATCATTAATATAATCATTCTTGTAAACATTACAGATGTAGGTTCCGGCGTCTTCTCGAGAAACATTTTCAATCTTTACACGAACTAGAAACATTTGATATGGAACACCAAGTGCAGTATGTTTCTCTATGTCGACAGAAAACCTTTTGATTTGATCAGGGCTAAGTCCAGTTTCTACCATGAGACCATGTTGGTAAAATGGTTGTCTGTCACCAATTCTTATTTCTACATCTAAATCTTGCTCTTGATTATAATGGTATAGCAGTTCTGCTTGTCCACCCTCTGTGAAACTTAACTGTGTTGAATCACTATAGGATACTCCAATCAACAGAATGATGAATATGGCATGATTTGCAGAGCATCTATTTTGACAAGATGCAAACATGATTAAAGAGTCAAATAAAATTACAATAAGTAACTTTAGAGCGAATGAAGAAAAAATATGATCACTACAAAAAGCAATACAGAGAAGTCAGTAAAACCTTTGTTCGATAGCATCTGTTATAGTTTTCTCAAAGGGTTTTACAAATATAAGGAGTGTTAGTATTACAGAAAGCACTGTCAGTGTTAATACAGCAGTGCGATATCCAGTGTATGAACAATGATCATCAACCTCAAAATCTTCATGGTCTTGGTCAGTTGAGTGATTCCTTTCCTCAGTATTTACTGTGTCTTGATTGGTAGTTGCTGTCACTCCTTTGGTATTTGTTCTATCAGGTACTGGTGTAAAAGTTTCTGCTTCGCGGTCTGTAGCTTTTGTTGAATGTTGCAAGGAATGGAAGTCAGTACAGTCAAGTATGTTCTTGGTAAATCTTGTGCTTACCGAGCAGCAGGACAGGTCCTGATCTCTCTTCAACCAAAATTTTGCCGTGTAGATGTGGTGATCAGTTATTTCCAGAGGGGTGTGTATAAGGGTATTGTCTTTTCTGTTAGAATAACACAGCACGTCTGCTTTAGGGTAACTGTTTTGGCCAGTGCACCTAAGGACAGAGAGGTTGAAAAAGGTGGCTGCCTCAAGGGGGACCTTTTCTTTATTGAGCCAGTTACAATCGACTGGCCCTGGTGGGTAGTAGATCAGAAGCTTTGCTTTCTGTACAGTTGTGGTTGTATTACATGTGAATCTACATTGATAACTCCCTTTGTCTGTTGAATGAGTGTTCTTTATGATGAGAGACACTCCTAAAAATCCATACGCAGATTGTACATGCACGGATGTTCTCAATAGTTTCTCATAAAGGAATTTCTGTGAAAAGGTTTCTTTACCGTTGATATTGAAAGTCACTCCATTGTAGGAGAGTTTGAAAGTACAGTTGTTAGAAGTATCGGGTGTAATGAAGAGGAACTTAGCCTCCTTGTTCTCATCCAGAGTAATTATTTGGTTCTGATGATGAGGTGAACTTGTGGATAGCGATTCTTGTAGATTACCAAATACTAATAAGAGAAATTGAATTCCACAAGTCACAGCCACCCGTCTCATGTTGAAAGCTCACTTGATGTATGGATTGATGCATCATTTTCCTCGTTTTCAGTTTTCATTTGCTCATTCATCTGTAGAAATAGTGAAACATTGCATCCGTTTAAATGTAATGTTAATGAAAAGTGATAAATGAGTAAAGAGTTTTAAGAGGAAGAGGAAGTAAAAATGGATCTTCTTTATTACATCTTTATTCCTCCCAGTGCTCTGATAACATCATCAATAAGTGAATCTGACTGCCAGATTGCCAAAGGCATAAACCATTTTTTTGTGAGTGTGGGGAGGGGGGGGGGGTTCGAAAGCTAGAAAGTCTGAGAATATAAATTTTTTGAAAAGATCAATCTATATATCATTTCAATTATATTTCTCTGTTTTGCAAATCTACACCATTGTCCTCAAAATACATCTCCTGGACAGGGCTGCTAACTAAAGTAATATACAAATACAAAATCCTTTAAATAGAAATCCTGTTAAATATGTAGGAAAATACTAAAAATGCTAGGTATTATCTATAGTTGAAGATCATTATCCCAGTGATTAGTGTATCTATTAGTACAATGTATCAGTGATACCGATGCCTTATATTGATAAGCTTCCAGACCATTTTCGGGGAACAACAAGCACTGAGAGCTTTGGGAGAGCTTTGAAAACTTATCTGTTTTCAAGGATCTCATGTGGCTGTCCAGCTTTGGGTTGCCCAGGGCTGTTTTAGGGGGCTCTGTGGTTGCAGAGGCACGAGGTAGATGATTTTCTTATTTCTTATTTTGCGGACTATTGCTATATGATGTTTGATTTAGGTTGAACTGTTCCTTGTTTAATCTATCTTTAATTCATTGTATAGTACATTGTTTTTATTTACTAATTTACACCAGTTGTAAAGTGCATAGAGAGCTAGTTTAGTTATTATGCGCTATATAATCGTTATTATTAATATTATTAAGAATGTGTCTTACCTTGTAACAGAGGGTGTTTATTCACACAAGTTCTAGTAGCAGAGAATGTAGGAGAAAGATGTGGAAGAAGCATGAGTTGATAACCATTCAGACATTATACGTAAGCAAATGTACAAACGCTTCTCTCTGTCAGAAATATGTCTTAAAACTTTGTCATTCTATATAGGCGTATCGTTTCACAAAGTTTATCTGCAATAATTTTGTTATTGTTGATGATGCTGTAAGTGAACAAATAGCGTGCAAGGTCTTTATTTACTTGGAGGCAGATTTTGCATCTCCAATTTACAATACATCTCAAATATTGAACTTGTGAGATAGTGATTTTGCTTTTATTTTATAGTTTTTATTCAGTTCTTTATTGAGTGTTGTCAGAAATGAATGTGGCTGAAGTTCAAGCTTTTTTGCTTGATGTGAAATAAGATAAGAAAGATCAAACGCGCAGGTACACACCATTATGGTTAAAGTTTTGTTTGCAGTAAAGCCTTTTCCAGGTTCTTGTTCATATTATCAATGAACAAACTAAGATAAAATAATGTTATCAAAGTTCAGAAATGAGAGATAATACAATATACTGATGTCTTTGTAGTGATTAAAGGCTGTAAATTCATATTCTATGTTGCTTTGGAATGTGAAAAGTACCCTCAAATGTTCATTTAATTTAATTGATGGAAATTTTGGAACAAAAGATATCAAATAGTGACTTTATCAACAAATAGATATGATTTGTCAAGCATTTTCCACAAAGGAAGTAGTGAAACTGTTAAGTACATGTATTTGAATAGTGTCGATGTCTGGAGAAGTCCATTCAATCTCTTAAAGCTCACAGACAGTCTCGGTAGCAAAAAAAATACTGGCAAGAAACTTATCTAACATAGTCACATACTATTCTCCTTTTATCATAAGACACATGCACGAGATTATTTTAACATTCCATTTACGATTTCGAACAAATTTTAGTGTAAATATCTGTAAGAAACGCTTGGTAACGGCTTTTCACTGCCTCACGCTAAGACCATATCCACCCGAAGGTTCCCCGCACAATAAACCCAGCGCTTCGCACTGTGTAGCGTATTCTATAACACACGGCAATCCCCATGTGCGTAATGTGTGTGGCCGTTGTTTGAATTTACATCCCCTCTTTTTTGGGCCAGGGATTTTTATTACTTTTCACCTTTCATTCGATAAATACTTCACTTGAGGAGGAAAAAACTTCACAGCATCTTAGTTATGTTAGTACCCTGCTATTTATTAAGTAAAATCAAGGAAATCTCACGAAAAGTTTTTGAGAGCTTCCCAAAACTATCTCTTACCTTTAAATATAAAACAAAGAAATAGTTTCAGTTTGTGTATGCAATTGTGATTTTCTGAATTTATTTATTAGGTGAGTCATTTTACAAGCAGTTGAAATTATTGACTTTTTTTTTACAATTATGTATAACATCTACAAGACATATGAATGCCCCATTTGTCACATCAAAACATTGATGACACTTTATGGAAAAGTTTTTGGGGAAAAATGTTAAGAATCACTATTTTTCATTTTAAAAATCTTTATGGACCCCCAAGTAGTAATATCTAATTTATTTTTAAGAGATACAGAGAGAACAATCAGTACCAAGGAGTACCTGGAATCTTCTATTTATATTTTGTTATAATCACATGTGATATGATAATACATTTATTGATAAGTAAACAAAAACCTTATCACATTCTTAGTGCATGCTGGTCCCTAGGGTTCCAAGATCAACAGGCTGATATGGGATTTGCACTGCTATTACACTTATTTCCATAGACTATTAACCCAAGTTATTTGATTTTGGTATCACACATATTTTCTATAGATTCCAGCCTAAGTTATCTCTGGCTTTTTATTCAACAGTTTAAAGGGAAGGTTGAGTTCTGGGAAAGGTGAAAAATAATTTGTGAGCTTTCTCATTCCTTTTATGTCAGTTTGGAAGAACATTATAGTGGAAAAATCCCCTTAAAAGGACTGCTCTTCAAATTCCCTCATATTCGAAATATGACTAGAAATAGCTGAAATGTTCGAGCCGAACATTTATGCCACTTGTGTGTGTAGTCCCATATACCCGTTTCTGTGTGCAGTACATGTGCTTTTCAGCAAGATTGGGTCAATTTCTTATCTATTTTGATGATTCCAAGACAACACAGTATAAAGCAATTCCTATGTAGACATTGTCAACCTTTCCCCATGGCTTTGAGACAGTTTCTTTCACAATGTAATTGCATGACCAGAACTCAACTTTATCTTTAAATCTGGCTCTTGCGTCAAAGTAGTTAAAAAATATTTATAGCATCGCTATAAGAACAGTAATATAAAATAAGTTTATCATAATAACTGAATGTGCTGTATATATTTATTATAATGTTTAATCTTTTTTTTTTTGAGAACCTGTAAGGATAACATATTGATACACCCCAAAAAGTATAAACAAATTTTCCTAAAGATTTGTTGCTAAAGGATCAGAGTATAGCATTGCTTTGCTCATATGCAAAATTTACACCGAACTTCTTTTATCTACAGGTGATCTAGACTATGCATTGTGTACTACTTTAAAGAGGTAGAGAGGGACAGGGATTGTTTGAAGAGATAGAAAAGAGTAAGAGAGAGACAGAGGGAGAAAAGGAGAGGGAGAGATGGGAAAGAGAGAGAGAGAGAGAGAGATGGAAAGAGAAACAAAGTAGCAAAAAGAATGTAATATTAAAGAGACATTGGTAAATAATCTGTACAATATCAAACTTATTCAATACTACAAATATGACTGTAAAGACCTACTGATCCAAGGGTTCCTGCAAGGACTGATGCTACAAATATGCCTAGACATAGGCTAAGAATCATCAGCATTTACTTTCATTTGGATGTTGTCATGCTCTTTGTTCACATCTTCACTAGATAGATCCAAAAAGGAAAAAATGAAATCAAAAGACCTTTTCACATTTTTCCAAAGTATTTTCCTGAATATTTCTCCTGAAATTGAGTAAGTGAAAACCTTTGCATTAATGATTGCTCACAGGAACCCGAAATATAAAATGTTATTTCCTGGAAACCCTCTGTTAACACATATGCCTATATACCGAGGTTCAAATGATTTTTAAAGGGAAGGTTGAGTTCTCGGATAGGTGAAAAATAATTTGTGAGCTTTCTCATTCTTTTTATGTTAGTTTGGAAGATTATCATAGTAGAAATGTCCCCTGAAAAGGATTGCTCTTCAAATGCCCTCACATTCAAAATATGACAAGAAACAGCTGAAATGTTTGGGCCGAATATTTGTGTGTAGTCCCATATACACATTTCTGTGTGCAGTGCATGTGACTCTCAGCAGGATTGAGTCGATTTCTTATCATTTTGGTGATTCCAAGACCTTACAGCGTACACCAATTCTTGTGTGCTATATTCCAATTTCTTTGAGACAGTTTCTTTCACAATTCAATCTCATGACCAGAACTCAACTTTATCTTTAAAGAAATATTAAAAAACACAAGAAAAATAACTATTTTTTTTTATAACATACCTAGTTATGAATTTGTGATAAACTAGTTTCATCAGGAAACCATGATCTAATGAAATAATCCAAAGACCGTGGTATTTCATGCAAAACGGTGATTGGCCTGTCAAGCTCATTCTTTTTTGAGGGCTTGGAAGATTAGCACATTGCTCAGTATGAGTGCAAAGGTAATGGCAAAGAGAAAAGCCTCTGTATATATACCTTTGTGGAGATACAGTTTTCTTTTGAAATTTTTTGCACATTGCATTGTCTGGGGTTCTTGCATGTATTCTTCTTTACCGCCGATTTGCTCACAGTGAATTCACTTCAACAACTTCTTGATTGACATAGAGATGGGTCATGCCATCTATTAGTTTGATGTTTTCAGTTGAGGATGCATTGGTGTCTTTACAGGACTGATCCCCCATGTCTCCAGATGATAGTGAAGACCCTGATGTATAGCTTGAGGAAGTAGTGGTTTCACTACTGGAATATGATTTGAAAATATTCATGTTGTATTGTGCTCCGCCATTAACACTGTGGTACTTTTCTTGATACATCTGAGGTTCAGCTGTTATGGGTGGGTCTTCATAGGTTGGCTCTTCTCTCCCACTGACAAACTCGAATCGATTGTCTTTTTGGAGGTCAAGGTCTTGAGATGCCTGGGTAGAATTAGGGTTGATTGGTCTTTGTTGAAAGTACTTGTGAAAGACCAGCATAATTGTAGTTGAAAGGCAAACTGCAATGATGATCCCTCCCATGATGCTTATTCCACTAATAAGAAGGACATGTGTGTCCCCGACATTATGTGAAGCTCTCTCACTATTCACACCAATATCTTTCCCATCATTTTCCATTGTACTTATCAAAGACTTTGTTTGTCTGAGGTGTGCTTGTGTTGTTGGATTTGTGTACTCTGGATTATGTTCTGGCAAATTGTTGATGAATTTCTCAAGAGATAGATGTTTTCTTAATTTGCAGTTGTTTTCATGGTATTCACAAGCAAGTTTTACATAGGTTCTGGCCTTGTCCATGTTCTTGATTGTTAGAAGTGATGAACTTGATGAATGTTGCTCAACTGATATGCTCTCTTCTAAGTATTGGAAAGGAATGTCATCGAAGTACCATGAAATGTTTGAAGAACCATCACCGAATGAATCTTTTTTAATTACAGAGCAAAAGAAGGATGTTTTGCTAATCGGCATGGTCTTGACACCATCAAATTGTTGAAGTGTCATTACTATTTCTGCACAATTCTTGCTGATATATTTGTAAGGTTTAACTGGTGAAACAACTGTTACTTCTGACGTTGCGTTTGATGTGCCTTCAGAGTTTCGAGCAATGCAGATAACAAACACTTTACTTTCATCCACTGACCTTGAATTTGTTTCATGAGCTTCCTGTAAATTGGTTCCAAATGAATTTTCAATGCTTATATTGATAGTATTTGTGTTAGTATTGCATCCATTCAGGACATCTGGAGGTGTGCAGGACGAAGTAAACTCTTGTATTGGCGGGTAAGCATTTCCTTCACATCTTATTTGTGCCTTATCCTCTGCTTCCCTGAGCTTGATATAGGCTGGATGAACATGAACCACTGGTTTGTGCTGAACCATCAGTGGACCTATCTCACATTCTAACTGCTCACCAGGAATTTTTTTTTCACTAGTTACTAAACACTGAATTGTTTGATTGTGAAAATTCTTATTTATCTTTATGTCACGTGAAATTATCTTTTCATTGTTCTCATAGAAAGTGTGTGATAAAAAATTATTTACACCTTCCATTAGCCAAGACATATTCACTGGAGGATTTCCATGCAGAACTTCACATCTTATTTGGAGAGTTTCCTCTTCACACAGATCATGAAGTGTGGTGGGGCTGCAGAGCAGTTCTTTCTTCTTTGGAAAGAACAGGACAGTTAGTTGAGCTTCTCTTGAGGTGCACATTATCCATTCCCTTTTTGTATTCAGTACCCTCGATACACATCTTTGGGTATGCCCTTTTCTTCCAGTATTAGAAAATCCAATGCTGGATGTCATCTCTCTTGTAGAATGATCAAACCCATTGGACCTGATGCTAGCATGTGTCATTGGATTTATTATCCATTCTATATGATCTGTGTCAGGATTGAAGCCTGACACTGTACATGAGAAGACTGCATCTTCCCCTTCCTTCACTGTCACGTCGAGTGGCTGACTCACAATCGTAGAATGTGTACTGTTACAAACTTCTGCAGTCATAGCTTGACTCCAAAGTGTGGTGAAAAATAGAATAGAATATGCCTTCAAAGCCATCAGTAGTAACTTTACTTCTTTTTCTGCTTCAGGTTTGTGAGTTGATGTATTAGGCTGTTCATCTGACTTTAATCACACATGTGAGTGAAGGTGGTAGAAAAAAGTAGTGTCTGGAAGTTTGGTGAAAGGTTTCAGGGCCAATCTTTCATCTTCATGAGTTATAATACTTGTGTTTTGATTTTACAATAAGGGCTCATCCTATGATATCAATAATATGGGGCCTGGGGTATTACACTCAAAACCATCTTGAAGACCCTCATGGATATATCACTAACCGACAAAATGATAAAACACTTCCGGCCCCAAAGAATGGAAAAGAGAGTGAAAGGAAATAGAAAAGAGAATTGTTGGATACACGTAGGCAAAAAGACTTGCTACAATCTCCCAATCAATCCACATACAAATTTCATTCAACCAAAGATACAACGGCCCTTCAAGTGCCTAGAATAAACTCAAAGATAGGGGAGCATAGCTTTCTTTACATTAGTTTGGAAATATGGAACAGATTATCAGATGAATTGTGTTTTAGTACTTCTTGAACTATTCAAGACTTATCAATAAAATGCATCTATTTACATTATAGTTAAATGTGTAAATATATTTACAGTGTATCTGTAAGTTTTCATGTATTGATTAATCTGTTCTGTAAAGTGCTCTGATCAGTTTTAAATTCGATATAGTGCTATAAAAGAAACAACAGCAATAATAGTAATAAGAAGATCTTCTTTGACCAATCTTTTTACTCAACAGTTGATTTTGGTTGCCTTTGACCCTGGGCCATCAATATTTCAAGCCATAATTTAAGTAAGCTGAAGTAAAGTGATTGTCCAGTTTGCAGTTTGTTGTTTCTCCTTTTTCATATAAGATACATGTACCCACCTCTGTTTATCTCCATTTGCCATTTCTTTGTTCATGCTTTAATGATACTTGTAATCCCCCAATCGTATTAGTGAGACCGACACCAGACCGACAACAGACTAAACAAAAAATCACATTACATTGAATGACCAAGAACGTGCTTGTGTGTTTCATGAATTTTTTTAATTCAAACATATATATTCCAGGTGGGATGATCAGAAATATACATGATGAATACACAAAACGCCCCTTTGATTGTGGTCCTTGCAAATTGTACAACAATAACTATGAACCAAACAAACTGTTCATTGTACCAAATGATTCAATAATTCAATACATATGTTTACTTGGTTATCATCATCATCATCTTCATAAATGCAAATACTAGTATGGTAAAATAGAAAGGTGTGACAGAGAGAAAGAGTGAAAAACAAGACTGAAGAGAAAAAGAGATTTTAACTTAAACAAAGGGGACAAAGGAAGGGAGAACAGAGAGAAAAGATGAAATAATCCTTCATAAATCACAATGGAAACATTTCTTTTGTAGGACATGTGATTTAAGAGTTAAAAAAAAAAATCCATATGATTATAAAGTAATTGATGACATAAGCTGTGTAATAGAAACATTTTGACACATATATATTTTGAAGCATTACTGCTATACAAATTAAAAGATAACATCCTTTGCAGATCTGAAGCATCCATAGACTTTGGGATTTGTAGTGCAGTTTTTCCAAAAGGATAATGAAATACAGAACATTGTATACTACATCATGTATGCAAACAACAAAAGGTTTATTTATTTTCATAAGATTCTTCAGTTGTTGAGCAAGTTAAGATCTACAAACATGTATGAAGCCCACCGCACACTATACGATCAACTGCGATCCAATTTTGGAAATAAATTGCAATAGCATTGAATATTGGCATTTCAACAAATAAAGCCTACCTGATTCAGGTTCTGAACACTAAAATTAATACTAAACATATGATTTTAGTGCGCTGTCGGCCTTATACCCGAAAGAAGGGTCAAATCAGTTCCAAATCGTAGACAATGATAGGACTGCTCTGACGTCACTATGACTCGGAGCCGATTTGGCCCTCCCTCCGACTAGAAAGCTCGCAATGGACAGTATTTTTTATTTTACAATCTATGTGACTATTCAGAACTTCAGTCAAAAATGTTTTATGCGTTTAAATTTTTATAACAAATGCTATTACATTTTCTTCCAAAAATCGGATTGCGGATCGATCCCGAAGTGTGCGGTGGGCTTAAGGTATCTGGGTCTAGTGGATGAATCCTCAGAGCCTGGTCCTTGTATGGATCAAATAGCCTGAGTTTGAAAATCAGCAGCAGGAGGATTAGCTTTCACAAAAAATTATCTAGTACATTTTTGAAACTCTATGGCCAGGATACATACATTTTGTAGGCTACCTGACTTTGAATTGATTGGAAAGCTTTTCAAAGTAATAATAAGTTTGAATGAGTTTATTATGAGTATGAAGTAGTATTTACTCTTTTGACTAAATGCTTGATGAATATTGGCCCAAGGTGAGTATGGGTTTTCTCCCTGAAACCAAAGTGAAGGGGAAAACAACAAGTCAGAATATGTCATGTTCTTATACAACTGTATTACAACATAAAACTCTTGTTGAATTTGAGCAATCTTAAAAACATCTCCTATGCCAAATATTTTACTTTTGGGTACAGCCCACGATACCCCCGGGGGGGGGGGGGGGGGTACTTCCATACATACGCTATACAGGGATGTGCAGCCCAAATGGCTCGCTTTGTCACAAGAAATGCCTCAACATGGGTCCCGTTTTCTACAAAAAATTCCCTTAACATGGGTTCACATTTTCAACAGAATCCCTAACCATGGGTGGTATCCCAAATTCCAGTGCCTCGTGTATTTTTTTCAATCCATTTTTTGAGGTTTGAGGAAAGAAATGTAAGAAAAGTCACTGAAAAAAATCATAAATCTTTGTTCAAAATCTCCGGTACATAAACTACTGCAAGCATACTGGTTCCCGTACGTGTCGATGTCCCGGACGAGCCTGTCCTGATCGTCCGCGCACGCGCAGTGAAAACCCGCGAAAATTTTACACTGTCAGGGTCCAGTTTTTACGAGAAATCCCTAAACATTGGGCTACGTTTTGCGAGAAATCCCTAAACATGGGTTCCCTTTTTCTGAAAATTTGCCCCTAAAGATGGGTTAGGGGTTCAAGGTCTGGGCCTCACACCCCAGTCAAAAAAAATCTGAGTACCCCCCATGGAACGATACCAAGAGCTAATGGAATTTCATGTTTTTTTAAGTACAGGGCAAGTTTGAGAGGAGCTCGCAGGATACAACACAGAGTTGCCAATTTGTGTTTGATTGATTTCAAGTTTAAAGATTCATAACTTTCTTATTTCTTCTTAGATTTTGCTCAAACTTTCATTGATCTGTTTTTTATTTTTTTCTGCTTCTTTTAAAACTGACTTGATATCAGGGTGGACTTCCCCTTTAAGGGCCATACATAGATGATGTTGACTGCAGATCTGTGTTGTTCAAGAGGAATGTTGGTGCAAAATTCTATTCATAATGCTTACATTAATGTTACTGTATATCAGCAAAATTTCTAAGGTAATGTGGGGTACATAATTTTCATAGTTGTATAATACATGTTAAAGATACTGCCATTTTATTATTCCTTTTATGTACAAGTGATTAAACCATTACTGAGTTTTATAAAAAGTTGTTTGGTAATTTCTTTTATATGCTGTATGGAATTTGTCTCTGACGCATGTATCGGTTTTTTTGTTTTTCCAACGCTTGAACTTTTGTATACATGGATTTCTTTTCAGTGGCAAAGTCTATTGATTCTTGTTTAGGTTCTTCACATAAAACATTAATCTCTTCATTGTCAGTGTCACTATCCTCAGTTGACTGTTCATGTACATCAGTAGATGTTTGTTCCTCACTACTGCCTGTCTGTGTAGAATGTCCAACAGTTTTTATGGATGACAGATCATCTTTTTTCTTGAGGCCTGTGCATCTCCTAATTATGATGAACAAAATATATGAAATCATTAAGGCGCACAAAAGTATTATGAACGTTTGCCAAATAAATTTGTTGTGGATTATGTCCATTCTTGTTATGTTAGCTTTATGGTTTTCTTCCGAAATCACACTGTCAGTAACCGATTCTGTCTCTGTTGTTGTAATTTTTTTGGATAATTGTAGGTTGTGTTCTTTTGATTCGGTGTTTATGTCAGCTGAAATTGTGGTGAGTGCACAAGGATCAATGGTCTCTTGGGTTATGCTTTCTAACATTGGGTCCCACTTAAAATCATTGCATTCACACAAGCTCTTATGTTTTTTATTAGCAGTCGAGCAACAGAAGACGGGATATGTTTTCTGTATCCACAGGCTCTGCTTAAGGGTATTGCCTCGATGGGTTGGTTTTTTCCAAGGGGGAACTAGTATGCCATTTTGATAGCATTCAAACTTTCCTGGATAATATCCGGTGTCAGCTATACAGCGCAATGTAAGCAAGTCACTCTCATTGTCTTCAGGAGGTGTATCTACAGTGCAGAAAGCTCTTCCTGGTGGATAAATAACATTTACCCTAACTCTTGAGACGAAATCATTACTGTCATCGCCATCCTTAAGATGTCCTTGACACATGTATATACCAGCATCTTCTCTTTGCACACTCTCAATCAAAACTGAAATATAACAAAAATTGTTATTCTCGGTGTTCTGAAATTCTTTCAAGTGAACCTGGAATCTTCTCTGTTGGTTTTCCAACAAACCAATGAATGAGATTTCCCCGGCTTGGTAGAAAGGTAGTCTGTTCCCTATCATTAATTCAAAAGAATTGTTTTCACAGAGTCCTTCATACTGGAAAATTATTTCTGCTTGTTGTCCCTCATCAAAATTTAGATGTATAGAACCAGTAAATGACAATGTGAATAGAAAGATGTGCATATACAGATTCAGCATCATCGTAATTAATTAATTGATTTCTACATAAGGTATTTAAAATGTATGTTTTATCTTTCCAGTATTGTGCAATGACATCACTTTTGCTTGTGTTTTATTTTAACATATATTACAATGATGGTGACCACTAAAAATATATTACAAATGAAACTTGTAATTAGTAATATCCAAATTAATTGTTTGTTATCATTAATTTCACTGGTTGCAGTAAAAGCTTCAAAGTCACTGGTGTTTGACTCTTTTGAGTATGGGTGCAGAGTATTTTGTAGTTTCAGACTAGTAATATCAACTGGTACGTATGAACGTACTTTGGTTGCAAAGTGGTCCTTAATTGTGTATGTATCTTCAGTCAATACTTTCCCATGTGAAACAAAGTCATTACAGACTTCTTCAACTTTGATTAAATGTTCATTCACAGAACAGCAATTTAATGGGGATTCCTTTCTTAGCCAGAATGTTGCTGTGACTGTGATGTGACCAGATACGTGATATGGGCTGTGTGCTAATGTCTTATCACTCAGTTGTGAATAGCAAATGATTCCTCCTTGTGGGTATCCTCGAGTAGCAGTGCATTGAAGTATTGAATAGTCTAAAAAATTGACCATCTCCAGAGGAACTCTCTGCCTGTCCTCCCAGTTACAGTTTGCTGCTGAAGGTTGGTAGTATACTCGAAGAGAGATATACTGTACAATGTTTTGTCCACAGCTTAAGTTGCACCGATATACCCCAGCATCCAGCGGTTGTACATCTTTTATTTCTAGGGAAACCACAAAATAACTGAAAAGAGTTTCTGCATGTATATGTGTTCTAAGATGTTTTCCTCGGCTGTACTTGATAGAAAAAACTTCTGAACCGTTATTGTTAAATAACACCTTTTTGTAGTAGAGCTTGAATGAGCATGCCTTTGCAGGTTTATCTCTCAATGAAATAAAGGAAAGCCTTACAGCATCATCCCCCTTTGAAGCATGCACTTGATGTGTTTTCAATGATGAAGTGTCCACAGCAGTAAAATGTAAAGATGTAAGGATGCCAAATAAAAAACTCCAGAAAAGAAGACTTGAAGTCATTTTAGGCTCCATTTATCATCTGTCATCATCTTGGAATGTGCCCTGGGCATTTCATCCTAAATGTCAAGTGTAATAAAACATCTTTGTCAATTCATGATTAAGATTTGAAATACATATTGAAATTGATATGAAATTTTATATGTGCATATGGAGGTATTTGATTTGCACAACTTTTAACTTTATTTAGAATGTATACGCTGTGCTTCATTGATATTTTCAACAGGCAAATGAAAAAGACCAAAAATGCGGAAATAACAACAACAAACAAACAACAACAACAAACAAACAAAGCTAAAACTCTTCTTGAAATTTGCCATCAAGTCCAGTTTTGGTCATTTAATGTCACATACATTATCAAGTAAAATGGAGCAGTGAACATGATTAGCATAAAAATTTTGATTTGCCTTTGGTATTCAGTCTGATGTATGCTATAAACTTTTAAACATTGAATGTTGATCATTTTATCATCAGATTGAAAATGCTGTAATTTGCAAACTATAATTAAAAATTGCTCTGTATAGATTTGTTGTGCCTTCACTTTAGTACACATTAATACATGTATTACAATCAGTATAAATTGTTATCTACAGTAAGGTATTTGTCAAATGCTTCCGGCTATCAAATCCTGACCAAACAAGCATGTGTACTTGTCTTGCATTTTAGGTCAGTTTGAAGCTCTAGCTTAGAGGGCTTGATCATGTAAAAGAGTTGAACATTTTGTGAAATGAAGCTATGTTAGGAAGAGAAAATGAAATGCATAAAAAGTTTTGATAGGAGATAAATTCAAGGAAAAATGCAATTAGAACTGCATACATAAAACATATAGTAGATCTTACCCCCAAAGAAATCCAAATATTTCCCTTATTGTTGCATGATGTAATATAATAAGTAGACATCTACCAGTATAGGGATTATCCGAACAGATCTCATCATGTGATGTCAGTCCTTGACTGGCCTCAGAACATTCTGATCAAGCATATTCATGTATTAAGTTACTTATCAACTTGGTTACTGAATGTAAAATAAACAAAGTCTGGTCTTATGACTATTGTGTTTAAAGACAATGTAGAAATATTTAGAACATTTCTTGAGAACTTGATATAACTTGTTGTGACATGCCCAGGTGGCATGCCTTATCAGTGCTGTAACTGCTGTTTAATGTGACATTATGCAAATAATTCATGTTTGTGAGTGCATTAGAGAATATGCAATGCATGAATGTTAATTCACAATCGGAGAATGAATGAGACATGTATGTCGAGTTCATTATCCGTCTCATAGTGACTTAAATGAGTGCAGGGTATATCACTAATGCACGAGCCACAAAACATGAATTATTTGTTTTATAAAGCAGGTCTACAACATGAATAAAATGTCGAAAAATCATCAAAAGTCGCTGAGTCATGGAGGCTGCCATTTTGCTTTCTTTGATGATATCACATAATTAAGCATAGGAAGAAATTTCTTGAATACTTGAGCACCTTATCATGGTTATTATCATTATTATAAGTGGATAAATGGATTTTGCAATTTCAAATTCAGGAGGGTTGAACATCCCAATTTTCCACTAAAATTGTGCTCACCAAACCTTGCAAAAACACAAAAAGTGTCAGGATAGGTGCAAAGGGGTCTAACGATGGATGATAAATAACTACAGCACTTGAGCATACACCAGAAACAGAATTTGCCAAAATGACTCCCAAAAATTGTGACTTTTGAAAAGTGACAATTTTGCCTTTAATATGTGCTCACTTATGCATGACTCAGTGGACCAATTTCATTTTCACACAGATGTTAGTCAATAAGTGTAGGAACACTCCTGCCAAAGTTTGAAAAAAAATCAACATCAGATGTTGCTACCAAAAAGTGTTGTCAGTTGTTGTGTAAACACAAGAGGTAAATGTCCTGTCATGTTTGAGTGAGCAGACTTTAAAATGAAGCAAGAAATGCTAAATTTCACTGTTAATATGGCATAAAAAATTAATCCTGTGACTTTTGAAAAGTGACAAGTTTGCCTTTAATGTGTGCTCACTCATTCATGACTTGATGGATCAATCTCATTTTCACACAGAAGTTAGTGAATAAGTGTAGGAACACTCCTGCCATGTTATTTTGCTTGAAACCTTTTCGTTAAAAAGTTACGCCATTTTGCTTTAGGGGAAACTTACTTTTTTTGTTGTGTTTATATGAAATATATGTTGGATGGACAAATGTGTCATACAGGGTGACTTCAGTGCAATGTATGTGGACATTTTCAAACTACACATTTTTTTTTATTCAGAAAATGTGTGCATCAGTGGATTATAAGAACTGCAGTGGATCAAGTAAAAAGATTTTTAAAAAATAAATAAAAATTAGTTATCATTTTCACTATTGTGGAAACTGTTGTTCATGTTTCAGAGGTATTTGCCTGTGTTCCTGATGACCATGGTTTGGTTTTGATAGACCTGATTTACCATGCTGTCTTCAGTACTATCAGAGGTGGTATCTTTAGGCATATCAGAGCTGCTGTCCTCTCCTGTATATGATGTCCAAGAACCAATACTGGATGTCTGATTTTCTGAGCTGCTTAAAGAATGATTCTGAAATATTTTGTTGTCATATTCAGCATCAGCATTTCGAGATGAAATGCAATAGTCATCTGTGATGCAAGAAATCAGTGTGGGATCCTCATAGATGTCATCCAGTTCGAAGCGTGTTTCTGTAGCGTTTTGCTCTATGGATATAAATGTATTAACATCATGGAAGTCTGTTGGATGTTCCAGAGGTGCTGCCCTGTGTCCATGTTTGAGATGTTTGAAATGTTTGAAAAACAGTACTGATACCAAGGAAGAAATACATATGATCATGACGATGCCAGCAAGAATTAATATGAACCTCATTGTAGGCTTAGTATTCATCATTGTGTCAATCACAAGTGGCATGTGGCTCTGGCTATTCCCATAGCCACTGGCTTCAGTGAATTGATCTCCTGTCCTCTTAATGTCATTGCTCTGTTGAAAGGTTACATTTCTGGCATCACCAATTACAGCATTATCACAAAGGGACTCCAGAAAAAGCCTCAAGGAAACAGTCCTTGAGAGTAGGTCTGGACAGTTTTCATCTATGAACTCACATGTTACATGTTTGCAATTGTCTGTCTCAAATACATTGATCAACTGCATTGCAGATTGACCTATTGTTTTTCCTTGCATTGGAAATATGTCTACACTTGTATTTTCGACCATAACATTGTCAGAATACCAAAGGAATCTGTGTTTTTCCATTTCAAACTGTGGACCTACAACTGAACAGAGAAATGTCACATTCCAACCTGCATTTCGAAAACTGTGTCCTACAGTGTCGAGTTGGGTAACTGTCATTGAGTAGTCTTGACACATGTTATTACCGCTATTAGGTGAAGATGGAAAAATTGTAATATTGATGGAAACTTCTGACATTCCTATTAGGTTTTGGACAGTACATTTGACAGCAAGTTGAAGTGAACTATTCATGTGAATTTTTGATGTATCGATGACTACTGTGTTGTCAGCTACTGTACATCCCACTACAACATCTGTTGGTGTGCACATCCAAAATAATTCTGTTATATCTGGGTAGGCATCTGCTATGCATTTCAACTGAATCAACTCCCCCTTTTTGAAGGAGGCATCAACTGCAGATGGCTGAAGAGTTACCACAGGTTTGTAATGAACAATGAAAGTTCCAGTACTGCATGTTACTTGTTGATTGGGGAATGCTATTCGACTAGTTGCCACACAGGTTGCTGTTCTGTTGTGATTTGTATGGTCGGCATACACATCCTGTGTAGCTGTTTGCATTCCATGTTGCTGATATGTTCTGCCTAGTGTGCCCACTGACCCAGGAATATGCCATTTCAGTTCAACAGGTGGATTTCCGAGAGGGACCTCACACCAGATAGGAAGCACTTGTCCATCATGTAGCACTTCAAGCTCCTTTGGACCACATTTTATATCCTCTGTACCAGGGAAGTACTGGATAGAAATCGATGCAATTCTGGAGCGACAGGTGATGAGCTGCCTCTTTACATTCAGGATGTACAAAACACATTGCTGTGTTTGTCTTGTTTTGTTGACTTTAATGAATGTTATTATTGATGTCATTACATGAGTGGACTCATTAAACTTTCTTGACATGACACTGTAGAAGAGTGTGGGGTTGACCTCCCAAAGGAGTGAGTCTGTGTCTGGATTGTAGTCAGAAACTGAGCAGGTGAAGCTTGCATTTCCTCCATCTTTCACTATGATATCTGATGGCTGAGTAAGAAATACTGGTTGACCAGGACTACTGCAGGACACTGCATGTACAGGCAAAATTGCTCTTAAAAGAAGAGCATAAGCAACAGAACTGATTGAAAATATCAAAGACATGTTTTGTACTTATTTTTCTAGAAGAAAAACAATTCAATCTTACTACTAGAGAAAAAGCTTGATTGTGATAATGAAGCTGGAGACTACTTTGTCAGACTCTACAGAAATTGAAAAAATTGCTTCCGCATAATTGAGTGATTAATGGTGTTATTTCTGAAATTAGGAATATAAGTGATATTTCTCAATTGGTGTACCTGAAATAAAAACTCCATCCAACATGAATACTTCCTGTCACATACTTCATGTTTTCCAAGGTCATTTATTTCATTTGTAACAAGTTTTAAAAGCCTTAAGTGATAAGTTCACATCATAGACATACTTATAGTCTAGCAGACTGGTGCTGAAAAACAAAGTAATTGTGCACTTTTTCATAAAAGTATGAAATTTGGCATGTAGGCAGAGATTTTGATGCTGAATAATTCTGGATATGGGGCCACCTAAAATTTTCCCCCTAGGGCATATGTACTACCTATAGTGGGCTTTTCATATGACCTTCACTTTAAAATTGCTGTCTACCATAGAAAATAAAAACAAAAGATTAAAAAAACTCTCATTTTGCACATAGATTAATTTGGGCATTTTGTTGGCCTTCTTTCTTTCTTTCTTTCTTTATTTATTTCTGATATTTATACAGGGTAGCACTTTTTCACCAATAGTGGTGGTCTTCCATGAGGCCCTACACGGGCAGCTCGTTTCTGAACCTTTTGTAATTTAATTGTATGTCTTTGAAATCGTCCAGACCAGACCGAGGAGCAATAGTCAAATTGAGGTAGAACAATGGCTGTTGGAGAATCTGTCACAAGGTTCACATGTTGTTGTAATAACTATTGATTTCTTGTTTATTCTTGGTAGTACATAGTACATATTCAACAACCGTGTATGATTCCTGTAAAAATAAACAGATAAAGAAAAAGATATGATAAGCCTCAGTATTCAAAGAAAGCAAATACTTTGTAAGAAATTATTCTGCCTAATGAGAATATTCAAAGATACTTATCAACCTTTCATCAAAGACCTTAAAGTTAAATCAACTAGAGGTAATAGAAATTATACTATTGGTAATTAAGAACAGTAAAATGCAAAGTTATGCACCCATTGTAGAACTGAAAAGAGTGTTACTGAAAATAAATACATGCATGTTTTGCAAGTCTACATTGTCTTGTCTTTCCTTGAGTAACAACACAACAATTAATTCCCTCAAGCAATCTGTAAAATATCCTTCTCTAGCAATCCGCATCAGGAAGAAAAAAGGAAATGAACCCAAGAGTTAACCAGGTATTACTACTGCAGAAACTTTCCTTTAAGATTATTATAAACATTTTCATTAATTCACAATAAACGAGTGTCTCAAAACCTACGATACTGGCGGATCATACTAAAAACCTCTAAAAATATCCCTCCGCGTGTAACTTAACGCGCATTACTTTCCAGACTTTCACATCCCCAATAAACAACGTAAGAAAATAGTTCCCACTTGTATACTCTAAGATCCTTCATTTTAGGTTTCTAATTATGTGACAATAACAAATACTAAATCATGAGTTCTTTTGTACGTAATTAAACTGGAATTACACTTGAGCAGAAAAACCTAAAGCTCGCAAAGGTTTACAACAAACTACGATAATGAGTTACACGTGAACCTGACTTTCCTTCACGGTCAAGGCATGAACTGAGCTAAATTTAGATATTAAAGAAGGCAATAGCCAAAAGGTGGAATATCTAAATCATTCCTTATTACGTTCATTATACAATAACTGAACAACAAAGAATCTACTCACTCTTAATACGTTAAACTTTCAGAAAATCAGATATCAACCTCAGGTTGATGTACAGCAAATAACCTTGATTTCAGCTCTCAGCGTAACCTCGCCCACCAGGCGTTAACATAAACAACACGACCTGGTATAAGCTAGTAAGTAGTTCAGGTTTAGAAAATATTTTACAAATTTCCTTTCGAAGTTCTTAAGAATATGGTCATTCTCTTTGAATAAAAAACAAATCCAAGAATTCCCAAAGAAAGAAAGTAGACATATCATAACATCCCACCCCCCTGAACGTGACGGAAGTCACGCAAGGAAGCAGATAATAATGAACTTTCAGATTCTAAACTTCAAAAGTCAGTAAAGCTCAAACATGAACATCTTAAACAAAAAAAATCAAGCTTCAATGGAGTAACATTGTCCTTCATACTCTAAAAGTCCTGGAAATGTCCATCTTTCTTCAGAGTTCAAAACAGAGTGATAATGTCCATTAAATGTCCGAGCGATCATCTTTTTTCATTAACAGAATGAGTTTTGTCACAGGTTTCGTTGCACGCTTACCATCGGCGAACTTGACGCTCACTACCCTGACTAGATTGTCCTCTCCAGGATGTACGCTAGCGATTTCCGCCATCTTCCAAAAGCCGCGCTGTTTCTCTTCTCCGATGACGAGTACAATGTCCTTTTCTTGAAGACTTTCAGTAGATTTTTGCCACTTCTGACGCGGTGACAACTTGTGTAGGCATTCCATCCACCTACGCCAGAAGCCATCAACCATCGCATTACACAGTTCTCGACGTTTCCGAAGATCTCCCTTGTAGTCCTCACAAGGAATATCAGGGCAGGGCAGGTCTCCTCTCCCAATAAGAAAGTGATTGGGAGTTAGTGGTGCATGATCAAGAGGCTCTCAGCGTAACCTTGCCCACCAGGCGTTAACATAAACAACACGACCTGGTATAAGCTAGTAAGTAGTTCAGGTTTAGAAAATATTTTACAAATTTCCTTTTGAAGTTCTTAAGTAATATGGTCATTCTCTTTGAATAAAAAACAAATCCAAGAATTCCCAAAGAAAGAAAGTAGACATATCATAACAATGGCATTATAAAGAAGTTTCAGAGATCGTGTAGGAACATAGATTTTAGCACGCTTAATCACACTATTTTTTTGCGTAGTTTTGATGATTTTTTCAACATGTTCAGTCCAGCGTAACTCTTCGCCAATCATAACACCCAGGGATTTTGCCACTTCTACTCCTTTCAAAATGCTTCCGTTTAGAGTAACAGAAAAATCATTTACACTATTAACGACCGATCTTGATCCTATTAGCATGAAGTTTGTCTTGTCAGCATTAAAGACTAAACGGTTTTTAGTTATCCATGCAAATATATTTTCCATACCTCTGGTTAAGTTTTCTTCTACTTCTTTAACGTTGCTTCCGCTGACTGTTAGAGTCGTGTCGTCGGCGTACATATCAACATTGCCAACATCAGTACATTTAGGCAAACTATTTATATATAAAGAAAACAGAAGTGGCCCTAAAATTGAACCTTGCGGGACTCCCATGATAACTTTTGAGGAACTAGATGTTGCCATTTTAAAACAAACCGACTGTTCTTGGTTGGACAAATACGATTTAAACCACTGAAAACTGTGATCAGAACATCCAATAGCCTTTAATTTACATAACAGAATATCATGATCAACTGTATCAAATGCTTTGCGCAGGTCAATAAAAACATCTGTTAGCTTATTGTTATCAATGTTGGAAGACCACTGATCTACAAGTTTCATTAGAGCTGTTGCAGTAGAGTGCAAAGGACGAAATCCAGACTGGTTAGGACATAATATATCATTTTCGTCAAGAAAATCAGAAAATTGTTTTTGAACTGCTTTTTCTAAGATTTTACTCACAATAGATAATACCGATATTGGCCTGTAATTACTTGGAGTGGACATATCACCAGTCTTGTATATTGGAATTACCCTTGCTTTTTTCCAGCCTCTTGGTACATGTCCTGTGGTAATGGATATATTGATAAGACATGTCAAAGAGTCCAAAATAATATATCTTGCTATTTTTAAAAGGCGACAACTTACTCCATCATCTCCTGTTGCCTTATCATTACTCATATTTTCAATTTCTTTTAAAACAAAGGCACTCGTCACTGGCTGTAAATCGAATTCACATTCAGTATTAGTGAATTCATTGTGGTCTAAGATTACTTCTGAATGCTTTGGGATACCATTTGTAATATTACCAGCGCATGTAATGAAATAGTCATTAAAGCTCTGCGCAATGCACTTATTATCTAGAATCCTGGTCCCATTCACCTCTATGCTACATGGTAAGACCTGATTAGATTTAGGGATAATATGTTTGATACTCTTTCACATCTTTCTGCTATCTCCTTTACTATCATTTATTTGGGCATCGTGATATTTTCTTTTTTCCTTCCTCAAAAGATGATTCACCTTGTTCTTTAGTTCTTTGTAGTTTTTCCATGATGAGTTATCAGCCCTGTTCAATGCAATATCATGGGCATGATCTCTTTTGTGCATCGCTTCAATAATCTCCTCATTAATCCAAGGGCATGCATTTTTTGTGAATTCTTTTCTCGCAAAGCGGCATATGTTTATTAACAGTATTCATAAAGAAAACAAGCCATGTTTCCCATGCGATGTCAATATCGTCTGTATTGAAGCATGTTCGCCATGGTACAACACAACACAATCATTTCACAATACATTTTTAGGTATTTGTGCAGAGGCTTCTCACAAAAGATCGGATTATTATTTTTCTAGGTATGCAGAATTTGAAATTCATTTGAGGGTTCGTCACTCACCTTGCCAAACTAAAGCAAGTATATTTCATATAGATATTTATTATGTTGAGACATTAATCATTGTGTAACATTCAGTTTTTTTTTCTCAAATTGATTAAAACACTCCAACACTTTGAACTTCTAATTTTGTACTCATGTCTTTATTCCAGTGAGTATATCCATTATGGTCTGTGATATCAATTCTAAAAATGACATAAGATAAAAAGAAACGTCTTGTATTATGATTAAGGATGGCCGTTCAAGCAAATTCCTCAACTTAAAAATTTACGGAGGAAATAAACCGCGTTGGCTGGCTACACAAAATATTGATGTCAATGACATCCGGTGATGCATAGCCCTTGAAACCCAATCGAGGTATTATCAAAAAGCATATAAATTATTCTTTCAGATGATATGAACTTAATCGCTGGTAAACACTGCCGTTTACAAGAAATTTTCAAAGTTGTGTCACTGTTTAAAAAATGCCTAGTATATTAAGTGTTGAACTTATATTATTTTTAAACTTATTTATCAAGCACTGAAAGTTTGTATTAAGAAGAGCAAAGATTACAAAAACTTGGATCATGTGTGTGTGAAGTGTAATTATGAAATTGATGATGGAAAAACAAGGAAACATTAATCTTCTACATCAGATGTAGTGACTGCTATTTTTGGATCAGATCATAGACAACATACAAAAGGAAACTTTTATAAATTTTTGTGTGTGTAAAATATATGTTTATTTTCAGTACATTACAATGCTAGCTGTACGTGCATACATGAACATGCAGTATGTTTATCATAAGACATTACAGAATAAAAAAACATATTAGAGTCTGTAATCTTTCCTACTAAATGTGTCATGCAAACAAAGACCTTGTTTTATAGCGTATGGTTTATGACCACTTGGGTCCTGATATCAGTGCGATAATCATGTTCTTTGCACGCTGTCACATCTCGCTCTATCCAGTTTTGAATCTGGTAGTCGTCACAAAGAGGGTAAAACAAATGAAATCTTGCAGTATATGATTTATGATACACTGTAGACAAACAGAGATATGTAGAGTTAAAACCATGAAAAAAAATTACCTAAAGATATAGCACAAGTACTATCACTTCATAGTAATCTCATCCTATGTATACACACCATTTTTTTTCTCACATGATCTGCACATTGTATACTACCTTTTAAGAGATAAAGGTAGGGTAAGTGATGAGAGAGAGAGAAAGAGAGACAGAGAGACAGAGGGTGGGGACAAAAATTAATGCAGTTATAGGAAGATGCAAATGTAAATTGTACAATATCAAAATTACACATTACATTTTCATTTACAAGTTTCTTGTAAGGTACTACTTATAATCAACAAAAACTTTTGCATGACAATAGACATTTTTTGTCATCATTGTCAGTGCATTGTCATCATTGTCAGTGCAAAGTGTCAGAATTATATTTCTTTTCCACCATAGATCACATCAGTATTTCTATATATATATTCCTTAAGTCTTTTGTTTGAATTCCTCTTCAAATATTAGTATCATTGTTATGATGTACATGTACAAAAGGAAATGCATTGCTTTAAATAATTTCTTCTTGTAATTAACAGTTGGGTAAAATGATGCAAAGTGATATGTAGACAGATCTACAGAGCAAATTTAGATCTTGCAATCACTTTCAAACAACATTGTGCAAAATTAGTCATGTAGAATGAAAAATCATATACATGTATATACATGTGTTTTGCAATAAGAATGTAAGGAAATCACATCTTTTTTGTTTACCACCTGTTTTTTTTTTAACAATAAGATGGACATATACATGTATGAAATGACAAGAACATCCTTGATGTGTTATGATTTTGCATGTAAGAATCCAATTAACATGCTGTAAATACAGTCCTACTAGTTATACGAATGATAAATAATGTGAAATGAGAAATGAACAAAGACACTTAATACAATTATGGTTTCCATTTTATTTTAGGAAAGGGAGGGGTGGTGGCTCTGGGAAAGTGTTGCAGTTCTGATGGAGCCCTTTAGAATGTGGACAGTGTATTTTGTTTGAACTCCTTGCTTGCATTTGGATAAATAATTGGTTCCCATAGAGGTCTTCCAATTCATTCCTATCATGTTCATGGTGAAAGCTTGTTCTGCTGTAGGAGCCGTCATCTTTACTGCTTTCAAGAGAGCTAGAAGACTTGTACAAACTGCTCATACTGGAACCATCAGAACTGTCTGAATATTCTTTTAAAGTGCAGCTGTTGTACAATGTCTGTGTCACACCATACTTTCCCTCTGAGTTTTTAAGGAAGCCTGTCTCTTCATAGATGTGGCTAGACTGAGCATCTTTATCTGCAAATGCTTGATGTACTCCAGGATGAAGACTCTTCAGAGTATGACTGCTTTGATCATGTGGGCATTGGATGCGAGTAGCAATTTGGGTGGTGACATCTTTGAAGTGTCTGTACAGAACTAAGGTTATGACTGCAAAAAGGCCTGCAGACACCAGAATACCAGCTACCACTGATGCTACAGATATGATGTAGACGTTGTGAGGTTGCTTAGGCCAGGAATCATCGGTGTCATCCACCATGCTCACATCTTCTGCAATTGAAGGAACTAATGTTCTTTTTGATGAAGTGAGCAAAGAATCTACTGAAAGCATATGTTGGGTCTCATCTGCTTCAGTGACATTTGGTGATGGTACAAAGCTTACAAACACATCAGTTGTCAAAGCTTTGTGATTCTCTCTGTGAATGCTCCCATTCCACAGATGATACTCATTTGTAATGTCCTCATTGAATTCAGTATTTAAAATGGTAATCTGTGTTGAAGATGAACTGTTTCCCATAATGTTTCCAGCTTTGCAGATAGCAAAGACAATTGTCCCATTTTCTGAAATAGCTGTTGCCTTTCTTGATGTGGTGATTATGATGGATCTGTTGCTAGACTGACAACCTTCTACAGTGTGAACGGGAAAACAAGCCCATGAGAAGTATGTTATAGCTGGATAAGCATTTGCTTGGCAAATTATTTCAATGGAGTTGTTCTGTACTACATGGAGTGTCGCCTCTGCTGGAGTTAGAGAGACTTGTGGTCTGTGTAAGACAGCAAATGGACCTATGATGCAAGAGAGTTGCTGATTGGGAAAGACTTCCGGGTTTGTTGCTATACATGTGATGGATTTCTTATGAAGAGCAGGGGTAACCGTTATCTCCTGGGTTAAGGTCAGTCTCCCGTTAACCTGTTTGAGAGTTTTATTCAAATCTTTCTCTTCCTCTGTCAGCCACTGTAGTTCTACTCTAGGATTGCCCATTGAAACAGCACACCAAGTCTGAATTGTTTCTCCATCCTGCAATGGGTTGTTGCTGTTTGAACCACATTCAAGCTCATCAGATGTAGGAAAGTACTGAATGTATAAATGTGCAATTAGTGAGTAGCATGAGCTCATGGTCAAATCAGAATTCACAATGTATAATACACACTGATTGCTCTGTGCTATCCTGCCAACATTGTAGACTGTTATCTTTGAAACCATACGATTGGTAGACTCATTGAATGAGTTACGAATGATGCTGTGGTATTGCGAGGGATTGACGAGCCAGATTATACGATCAGTGTCCTTGGCGTTTGTAACAGCACAGGTGAAAGTTGCTTTTCCACCTTCTTTTACTGTCGTATCCACAGGATTTGTGACAAACATGTCCTGGTGATTATCACTGCATTTCATTGACCATCCATGCTTAGCGTAAAATAACAGGAAGCTAACAACTTGTAGCTTGAATACAAGCAACCTGCATGAATCCATTTTGCTTGAATGTGTCTTAGTCCAGTGTTTGTTAGATTTGCAACAACAAAAAAATCATATCAAGCCTGGAATCTTGTTCAAACAATTGTATTGTCTGACCTGTGTTAAGTTTGTGAAGAACATTTGGTCCGTTGAATATTAAGGAAGCCAAGACACCTTGCTGCAATTTACATGACAACTTACAGGCATGGAAACTGAAACCTTTTTGTTATGAGATGAATAGATTATAAGTTAAAAATCTTTTGCAGCAGGTATTGCAAATCAATCCTAGTTGATAAATGAGGGTGATGTGCCAGTTTGTGCAATGTGTCTTATAGGTTGACTGTAATTGATATCTCTAGGAGAACTCCGGAAATTTCAGTGAGACCTTAAATGAATTGAAGTATACAAATAAAGAAACTTGTTTAAAAAGTTATTTTCAATTCCAAGAAATTAACTCTTTAGATGATGCTTAAATAGAAAACAAGAAATCAGTTGTCAAATAAGATTGTAGTAAACAGGAAACCTGAGATGATAAATAATGTTTATGAAATATTCAAGAACATTTGAATCACTTGGAAATGACTCAAAGCGGGGGATAACATTTTCAATGGGTTAATGGAGCAAAGAGAGTTTAAATTATTAGCTGATATTCCCTGCTTACTATCAAGAGAGAAAAAGAAGGCATTGGAATAAATTAATAGGCAATAGATTTTTTTTAATAGTAAAGGGTAATACTATAAGGAAAATTACCTCTTTCTTTCTGAAATTAATTTATGCATGTAAAAAATCCTCTTTCGTGCTCTCCTCTGCCATTCTCTCTATTTGTTTGTTTCTTTCTGTCTGCATCCCATCAATCTCTCCATTTCCCTTATCTTGGTCTTCTCTTGAATATGTAGGCCTTTACTCAATGTGAAAAAAAACCCCATAGAACTTTTCACTGTTTCATTAGATTAATGCAAGTAAGCTAAAGAGAAATATAGCAGTCCATGAAAATCTAATGAAAAAGCTGAATGATATGCGACCCAAATTTTCTCAACAACATCTGATCATCTGGATGGATTTTTGAGTGTCAGGTATAACGCAGTCAGCTTTATTTCTCACAAAACATTCAACAACATAAGCCTGGGGCCCGGTAGAAAATTACCCGGAACGGCCCGTACCGGTAAAGATGTCAAAATTTTTTCCGGGTCCCGGCACTGCCTGAAACCCGGTAAATTTTATGTTTGTTTATATTTTCCTTATGTTTTTATTTTAGTACGTTATTGCACAAATATGGTGTTTCCTATTTAGCTTCCTGAGCGAGGGAGATGCAAGTTGAGGATCATTTACTCGTAATAACAAATTTTGGATTTATATCTTTTATTTCATTTTGCGTGCCTCCGCGAGTCCGCGCTACTTATCAGCGTGTTTTCCTAATCAGCGTGTTTTCCTAATCATCTACCTGAGCGAGAATTTCGAGAAAGAATGAAGTTGAAGATGATTTAATCATGATTACAACTTTTTTTTTTATTTCATATAATTAATTTTATTTTGCGCGCTGCCGTGCTATTTATCAGCGTTAATTAGCGAGAAAGTGTCCCAAGACGAAGTTGAGAAATGAAATAACAGACATTCTTTCTTGAAATTCTGGTTCATGTAGATAATCAGAAAAAAACACTCACTCTGATAAGTAGCGTGGACACGCGGAGGTGCGAAAAATGAAATAAAAAATATAAATCCAAAATTTGTTATCACGAGTAAATGATCCACAACTTGCGTCTTCCTCACTTAGGAAGCTAAATATGAAACACCATATTTGCGCAATAATTAGTACTAAAATAAAAACATAAGGAAAATATAAACAGACCCGCTCACCCCACGGTAATTTTTGCGCCCAATCAAGCGTCAAAATGGTCACATTACACACACACACATTGACAAACCTGCAATTCATACAAGCGAGTTTAACGTTTGTACGTACATGTACAGTACTTCTCGCTCAGCTTGGAAATTCTTATTTCTTGTATGAAACTGGCGCCGACTGTGAAACATCTGTAGGTCTTTTCTGGCAAAAATAAACATCGGCAACGGGTTCCACCATTATTTACCACTATCAAGTTTTTATTAAAAAGTCATAATTAATACTCATAAGGGCTTTACAGCACCAATTATTTACCGGGTTCTTTTTACCGGGTTCAGACATTTCACTCAGCAATCCGGACCCGTCCCAATCCCGGCAAAAACCCCCAACCCGCCGGGTTCCGCATGGGTTGACCGGCCCGACACCCAGGCTTACAACAACATCGTCCTCATTGCATCAAAATTCTGTATACAATCAACTGAATAACAGTTAAAATATAGAGCTTATTACTGACTGGAAGAATTCCATGTGAAATCCATATTCCTTTGCATGTGAATTGCTTTCATTTATTTTTACAAATCTACAGTGATGAAAAACTGAACAAACAAAATACTGGTATATATTCACCTATAACTACATGTATTAAAAAGATCATCAGTGGAACAGTATAGACAGAAAAGCTTACCGCATACGTTATTTTGTGTTCAAATCTAATCATATGTACATGTTCTTTATAAATATCAAGTATTTGGAGTAATAGAAATGGTAACCTAAGTACCAAAGAATCAAATGCAATATACACAACTGCTAAATTCAGAGTTATAACAAATGTCTAAAAATAACAGTACTCAGTATAATACAGCATCAACTTTGAACAAGTTCTTTATAGCAATAAGCTATGTTCTATGACACATGGAAAATATACATCTCAGATTATCATTCATATACTCAACAACTGAATACAAACCACATCATTTTGAACATGATGCATATAGGTATATAAATTAAATGGCTGTTTAATTCTGTATGCGAATTCTGATTGCGCATGGTATTACTTTGCATTTCTTGGTTACCATCTATTAGTTCAGTTTGAATCAATTTAGGCAAGAGTCAGACTCATTTACAACATATGCATGTTCCTCTTCATTTTCAACTTGTACTTTGTCAACTGTTTGCAATTCACATGTCTGATTCTGAATGCATCTGTTTCTCTTTTGTCCTAGTAAACTTGTCAACAAAGTGATAACAGTGATTCCTAATCCCAAAGAGATGGAAATGAAAATTTTTGCTAATGTTTCCCAATCAAAGCTTATCTTTGCTGATGCTATTTTGTCAGTTGTGTCTCTTGGGACTTGGCCATTTCTTGTTACAGATGTATAACTAAGAGGTTTATCAGTTCGAAACTGTGGTGTGTGGATTCCTGTATCTTTTCCGCTGAGAGAACACAAATTTAAATGTGTGTTTGTCTTCTCAAGGTAGTTCCATTCAAAATCATTACATTGCCCAAGACCTTTCCTCTTTGTGTAAAACGAAGTACAACAAACTCCAGGCAGGGATTTTCTTACCCAAAATGTTTGCCAAAAACTCGTCAGATTTTTACTTATTTCATTTTTTGGTGGTATTTTCTCACAGTCTTGATAGCATTCAAATATTCCAGATTGACTTCCAAGTAGCGCAGTGCATTTCAGAAATGCCCATCCTTCAAGAGGCTCTGCTGTCTTATCAGAAGTATCAAAAATGCAACTTGCTTTTCCGGGTGAATAGTCTATATATATGTTTAATGCTATTTTTTGGATGGTATGGCCTTCAAACTTGCCTGCATTACCACCTATGCATATGTAAGTGCCTGTGTCTTCTCTTGAAGTGTTCACGATTTGAATATGAATTTGAATAGTTTTGTCTCCAGCTTTTTCAGTAAATACAGAAAATCTCCCTATTTGGTCTTCAGTGAGGCCACCTGAATCTATATTTCCTTCTTTAGAGTCATAGAATGGATATCTGTGTCCAATTTGGATGCTGAAGATGAAATTGTTTTGGTCTGGAAATTGAAATATGAAAGCAGCCAGCTCACCCTCATGTAATCTAACATATGTTGATGTTGCAATCACTATATTTACAGTAAATAGTATGAACATACATGTACTATGACATTTGTCTTTGAAAAACATGTTTGATAGTAAAAACATATGATTTCAGCTACATAAAAAGATGGTTACCATGATTTATACTTAAGAATGGTTTAGGAGTTTTTTAATTCTCTGGTGATAACTCCTCATATGATAATACTGTGCAGATAATATAACAAAAAGAGAGAAAATTAATGAACAGTATGATATATGCACTATCCAATGACTTTTCACAAATCCAATCTGTGGAATGCAGGAGGTGGTAGAACTTTGTACTGTAGCTACAATGTTTTGACTATACTGATTTGTACTTTTCCTCGTTTTTGTATTGTCACGTGCTTTGTCACTTGATGTTTGAAAGGGAATGGATGTGGTATCTACATGTATTTCAGGGGGCCACATAAAATCTTGGCAGTCAGTAAAATGTTTGCTGTATTTTTGACTCACTGAGCAACAGTTCAGTTGTTTCTTTTTCTTTAACCAAAATGAAGCTGTGTATTTGCTTTCTCCAGTAGCAATCTTTGGACCAATAATCCAAGTTTTGTCCTGGTCTGTAGAGAAACAAATCATTGATCCCTTTGGATAACCATTGAGGAAATTACACTGCAGCACTGAATAGTCTGACTGGAAATTCACATGTTCCAGAGACACAGTTTGTCTATCTTCCCAACTGCAATTTCCTGGTGAAGGTGGATGGTATACATGCAGATGAGCAGTTTTTGTTAACAAGAAATTGTGACATTCAAATCGGCACTTGAAGCTTCCAGCATCTAGTTTAGTTATGTTTCTGATTTTTAGCTGTACTATCAAATATTCATATATGGTTTCAGTCTTAACATCTATTTTCTCCTGATTAACCTGAAAATAATCATGTATTCTTTCATCTTTGTGATAATGTGACAATTCAAAAGAGCAGTTATTTTGAGGCACTATGAATTTCAAACTTGCTGAAGAATCTCCAACAGTGGCAAATACTTTTTGCTTCTTAGAATATCCAGTACAACAAATTATCAACACAATTTCCTGCAGAATCAGAATTGTATATAGATTTTTGAGAACTCCCATGTTGGTTCCAGAAAGTTATTGTCTTTAATTTGTATAATTATATGCATCATCCTGATTTGTACGCTGTCCATTCAAGTCTAGCTTGTACCCTGTGTGACGAGAACAAATTTTAACATCTTTAGTTGTTTTATGGAATCACATTGAATATAATATAGTAAAATGCAAGTTGTCAGAATGAAAAATCAATTAATTCATAATGACACTGGGGCAGAAAGTTCCAGATAAACATTGCTGGCTGTTCGGAAAGGTATACATGTACTCTCCAAAGAATCTAGTTATCTATCTATGTATCTACAATGTATGTCCCATAGCTTGGAGGCCATTGGACAGATAATGTTATGGATCCTGAGACACAGGTTCTCAATAACTGTAAGGAATGGAGACCATGAATAAGTAAATATTTTCACTTTCTTGTTTGGGGTATACCAAAACTTGGTTGACTGTGTCATGCAAAAGAACAGCAGAGCTTTAGTGCTCTTATACAGTTTGTGTTCTGTTAGAACAAACTTTCAAATGTTAAAGACTATTTATCATGTGCTCTGATATAGCATAACATCTGTCAGTAAAAAAAAAACATACTATGTGAGACTAGCTTAAAAGATTTGTCAACATATCATAGAACAAAAAGGCACCATTTAAAAGAAGCATTGCATAATTTGAAGAAAGGTGCATCACATACCATGTTGCTGATCTGTAAATTGTACATCCTTGATGTACATGTAGATTTCTTGTAAGACATGCGAAGTTACAAATCTATATGGTTGCAGTTATACTGTTTGATGCATACTTGCTTGTGGATGTTTCAACAACTGTGGCGTCTTCACAGCTCTTCTTATCAGGCATATCATAGTTATACATTACATATTAGTTGTCATACATGTAGGTCTATTTACATTGCTGCATATAAGCAGTTGTACTTTGATTTTATTTTTTGATGAAGGGTGTGATAAAGGAAGAGCTGATTGTTTGAGTTTAAGAGTTCCTATCAGTTCAGTCTAATTCAGCCTATCTTCATAATTTCGCATTACACATTTCATGTTACACATTGTCAACTTCGTTTACAAGATTACAAAGGTGTGTTGAATAAACATAAGTATATAGCATAGCAGATCAAATTGTTTGATTGTTGTTGCTTTTAAATTGAATTGAATTCAATTAGAATTCAAAATTCTTTGAAAGGTGTATTCTGAAAGTTCACTGTATTTTTAGTCTACAGTTGGGTTCCTTTATGTTACTTTCAACTAAAAAATAACGATTTACCTGGGCACTTAGTTACATGTTTACAAAAAACAACGGCCATGTGACGGCAAAACAACGTATGTCAAATTTTTAATGAAAATTGACTTTTTTGTCAGATTTGACTTTGTACTAGTACAATCTAACTACCAATGAAATCATGAAACCCGAATGCCCCCCATCACTGACAAAACAACGTATGTCGAATTTTTTAATGAAAATTGACTTTTTGTCAACCCCTCCCCAGAATTATAAATGTTTCAATTTTGCTGGCAAAACAACGTAATCGGCGATACGCGGGCTTCTTGTCAGCACGCGCCCGTGCTGTTGACCGCAAAACAATGTAAACGGCAATACGTTGTTTTGCCGTGCTCACTTCTCCAATTTACAGTGTAAGTTGTCACATGAACGTGTGTTTATATACATGATTATATATGTGTATATATATATATATATATATATATATATATGTATACGCGAACGGACACCTCAAGTTATTGTGTATTTTCATGTATTTTCTTTCGAGCGAGCGCAGCGGTGAGCTTGAAAATTGGGGCATTTTTACGTGCCCAAAACTGGAATTTTCATTACTTTAAATCTCACTAATCTAAAGTTTGACAAATTCTCAACAACTGATTGATTTTTAAATCATTTTCCTTGAAAGTGGGGGTATATTTGTACAGGCCACCCCCCTCCCTCAAGAGTGAGGGGGACGTATACCCCCCAATCCCCCCTGGGGGTTTACGCCCCTGTCACAACACACTTCCACAGATCACTGTAAATGTGAGAACAATAATTGTCGTCCATAGCTGGTGTCATATATATACGTCTTTGTAGACTTACGCCATTTTGCCATTACAACAAAATATGTTGTTTTTCTGTAGCAACTCCATCATTGATTGAGACATACATTGTAGCTGCATGCAGCAAAACATAAATGTTTTAATTTATGCACATTATTCAATATGTCGGACCTTTGTAAGATTATTTCTTATTGTAGATAACAATGATCTTTTTATCAATTCTCAGTCAGAGTATGAAATACTGAACTAAACTACATACCGAACTGTACTTCAGTAAAGTTTTAAACTTGAATTACTGGAAAAGACGCTACGTGTAGATAAATTGTTTTGCCATAACACAGCCGTGCATAACTATCCTATGCGTCAAACATTTTCATACCATCTTCCAAAAACCAAAACATCCGAACAACCGAAGAAATGGTGATCTAAAAAAAAAAAAAAAATCCCTCATGGTTTGCGTTGGAAGGGTTGGGGTGGATAGGAATAATTATAGGCATACATGCAAAATTTTGCGAGGAGGCTGACACCTTTTGCTCGCAAATATCAACTTTCCAGTTTCTAATTTCTATTTTTAAATTAATTTTTAATTTTTTTTGGTGAAAATGTACAGAAATCACATATTTGATGCTCAAATATGAGATAGTGGTTGCCTGAATATTGGAACTTTAAAAACAGTTGGGGGGGGGGGGGAGGCTGCATCCCCAGCCCCCACTTTGTATGCCTATACTTTTGATTTGACTTTATTGTTGTAGTGTCATTAGCAACAATACAATGACTGATGGATATTTGCGAGGGAGTAAAATTGTTTGCCTCACTGCTCTTTGATTGAAAATGGTTGGACAGGTTAATTCTTGGTAATTCATGCATTTATTATTGATTTGTATGTTTGAAGGTATTTTTAGATTTAATTTCCATGCACGATATAAGAGAGAGTTTAAATTCATTCTGTTGGGCTTTACACCTGCTCCAGTTTTAGTTCTGTTCACCTTTTTGACGGTTTGCTTCAAACGTCTACCTAATAATATTGTTTTCCGACCGAGCAAAAACATTTTTGAAAAATTCTCCTTAATTTTTTTTTTTATTTTAAGAGCAATTTGGTTACATTTTCCTTTTGAAATAAATGCTTCATAATGATGAAAAGAGTCATTTATTTGAATTAGTATTAGAATTAGTATGTAACTTTATCAACACTTTTAAGTGAAATAATATGAAAATTTTTTATTCAGATAAGTCTGATTATAATTTTAGATGCACTGACAAAAATAGCAATTTTGCTGTTTACGTCCTTCCCTTGTCATTACGTGCAATTTTGTTTTGCTAAGCTACAGTCCACTTTGGCAGTGGTGGTGGTGATATATAAAAGTTTGTATCTTCTTCTAGACTATTTCTCTGTCAGGTTCCTAAATGCAACAACTTCATTCCTGTTTTCTGTTCATATTGATTACACTTTGGTTGTTATACACCTGATCTGACCGGTCACTATTGCTTTCAATGGATGTTGTTGAAAGTGAAGTACTCTCATTGCTTTGATAACTCATGGAGGAGCTTGCTGAATCATTACAGTGACTTTGAGAACTGCTCCTGCTTCTTTCCAAATCAGTATCTAACATTGAAGTTTCATAAACATGTTCATTTAGTTGATGGTCAGGCTGATGTACTGGAAAAAGTGATTGCTGAACTGGTAAAGATGGTGTCTCATAAATTCTATCAGGACCTGTGATTGGTCCATCATAACTGGTTTCTAATTCATAGGGTAGTATGTTCAAAGTGAGTTTTTGCACTTGCAGAGATACTTGTGATGGTGAAGAAGAACTTTGGTGACGATCAGTAGGTTGTCTTAGTTGATGGCACTTAAATAGTGCCAGAATGCTAAGTACCAAGAAACAAGCAACAGTTGGTGTTATAACAAACATGATGATCATGCGTCTTTCATGAGAGCTGGTATGTGAATCCTTTGTCATCAATGTTGCATTTGATTTTTCTGTTCCAAATTCAGACCAATTGGTTGGTGTATTTTGCAGGTTCTTAGCACATAGGTGTACATTTCCAGGATCAAAAGTGAAGAAAGTTTTGCCCTTGTATGTAGTATTACATGATTTGCTCAAAAATGCGCATACCACTAGCTTGCATTCATCTGCCACACTAATATTTTTAAATCTCAGGATTGATAATATTTCTCCTTCCACAGTTTGCATCATAGACACTGTGATATTTTCATCTACTATCAGTACATCCGACCACCTATCTGTTACAGTATGCTATTATATCCTATAATTGCCCATAACCGAACATAAAATTATTTCACAAATAGCCTACCATACACCGCCTCCGTCCCCCGGGTTGCCGTATGAAACCCGTCACCCGCCATGACACTTCCTCCTTCCTGTTCGCACCCTATACGAACAAGACGTTTTTTGTGATTGCTCCCTAAATCCGTCGTCATCCGACGCAGATTACCAACAATCAGGCCAGTTCTTTCCATTTTCTATTCTTTTGATTGTTGTTTTAGGCTAGGAATTCGTTTTAGATACTTTGTATCGGCGGAAAAGGGGAAAATCAGGCTTTTGTTTCGGCTTTGTGCCGACTTCGTTTGAGTTGCGTTGCTTCACACACACTGTGTGTTGTATGCACCGCGGCTTCGGAGCGTGGCTTGTGCTGGCTCGATTCTCCCCTGTTCTGCTTTGCCTACCATTGTACGGCCTTCTGGTCGCTTTTGTTTAGATTTTTCTCCTCTCGTTGGACATTTAGTAGTCCCGGGAGTTAGTTTTTTAGTGTTTTCCACCGTTTGGTTGAAATTGGAAACATTGAGAAAAATTTTTTGTATGGCAGGCCAAATGCCGCCAGATTTGATTTTTCGCCTATGGCAAGCCGCCCTGTCCAAAATGCACATCATTTATGTAGACATGGGTTTCTGGGCTGTTTTGGTACATGTTTTGATTTCATGTTCTTTCCTAGGCGTTTGTAGCGCTCTGCCGTCAATGTAGATCTATCTTGTTGGCACAGCGCTCTTTAGTTCCCGCCCCTTGTCTTGTACACAAATTTCTTTTTGTTTACAATTGACTTGGTAATACATATTTTTTGTTTATATATATGTTCTGTGTCTAACTGAGTCCTTTCCCCTTACAGGTATGACTCTTAGATGTCAGGTCTGCCGCCGGGGATTGCCGGACTGGGACGTGCACGTGTGTTGTCCACTGCACAGGCGATGCACCCGTCCCGATCCCTGTGCGGTATGCTCCGTTTGGTCTGAGCCTACTTGGGCTCAGCTAGAGGCTTGGCTAACTCCCCACCCCCCGATCCAGAGGGCTCCTAAAGCCCTGGTCCCTTCCGCGGCCGCCAGGCCGCCGGATTTAGGGCTTCCCGCCCGGGATCCCCCTGTAGAGGGAGAGCCTTTACCGGCGCTTGCGCCGGAGGGTAGAGGGTCCGGCCCAGCCGACCCTCCCCTTGAGCTCCTCGCCTCCGGGGGCAGCGAGTCGGAGGAGGAGGAGTGCAGGCCATGGCGCCATGACCGGAGCTCTACCACCCGCTCTCCCCCCGGTCCTATCCAACTGACCCAGGGGTTAGAGAGCGCCGGGGAGCCGCTCCGAGCGTCCTCGCTCGTGAGAGCCGCCCCCGTCCCGGCCGCTCGCAGCACTGACCGCCTGGTCACTCCTGCTGCTAGAGCGGCTCCTAGCCATGGCCCTGTCCGCTCCCCCCCCCGGCCCGACCGGGCTGCCCGTGGGGTATGAGAGCGGGGGAGTAGCGGCTGCTATTTCTCAGCCGATTACCTCCCAGGTCTCCAGGGTTTTGAGCACCCGGACCTCTCGTAGGCCGGTAGCTACCACCCTTGGAGCTCTCCCCGCCCCGCCTAGCCAGGCGGCGCCGGTCGAGGCTCCCGCCTGGGACTGGCAGCTCTACGAGGCTTCCTCCACCGGCACTCCGCCGGCGGGACAGCCCCAGGGCTCGCCCCGGGCGACTCTTAAGAGGAAGAAGAAGTCCAGGAAGCGGTCCGCTTCTGCCCCATCGACTTCTCCCTCGGCAAAGAGGACTAAGAAGACGGGTAAGAAGAAGAAGAAGGTGGGCAAATCTCAGCCTAGCGAGGCCAAGCTCTTCGCTATGATGAGCCGGTTGGCTGAAAACCGCGGCTGGGCGTTTACAGGCCAGTCGGCTGACATGCCTGCAGCCGCTACTGCCCCCTCCTTACCCGCTACTGCGCCGGAAGGGCCGCTCCCCCGCCAGCGGGCGGGCGCGAGCCGCGCCCCGGCGGCGCTGGGTGCTCCGCCCGCGGAAGAGACTTTCCCTGCGCGGGCGGATGGTCGCCCGGTGCCTTTGTTTGACCAGACTACGGCCGCCGGTGGCCTAGCCTCGTCTGCAGGCACAGCCCTTACGGATGAGTTCCCCCTGCTCCAGGCGGGTACTGCATCCCAGCCTCGGCTCCCCCGCCCTTCCCCGGGCCTGGTGACCCGAGCTCCGGTGGGTTATAGCGTGCCGCTAGCGGAGGTTCCCCTCCCGCTACCGACGCCTACCCCGCCCATGCCTCTCCTCTCTGAGCTGTATGAGTCTCCTACAGCGACCGAGTCCGAACCCTCTACTTCTGGGTGGGATTCGATGTCGGCCTCCTCAGCGGCGCCGTCCCTTGCAGGGACTGAAGCCCCGCCTGGGTTGAGGCATCTCAGTGAGGAGGCGGAGGCCTTACTTCTTCGATACCTCGAAGAATTCTATACGGTTCGCCCGGACCCGGCGGAACAACAACCCCCGGCGTCCCGGCTGTTCCGAGGGGGAGCCGGGGCTCAGCCCGGTATCCCCCTCACGGCAGACTTCAAGGAAGAGTACGGGCGTATCGCCCGGGAGCCGCCCCCTAAGAGGGGCCTCGCCGGCCTGCGTCGGGCTTTTGCTTTTCAGCCCGCGGACATGGCCCGCTACCTCGAGCCCGAGACCCTCTCCCCGGAGCTCCTAGCTCTAGTTCTCTGTCGAGTTAGCCACCCCCCTGCCCGGAGGCGTCGTCCGTCTTCCATCCCCTCGCATGTCTCCGCTTCTGCGTCGAGCCATGGCGGCCGAGATCGCCGCCTTGCTTGCGAAGGGGGCGGTGGAAAGGACCCGCGATCATCCGCGGTTATGCCTTTCCCCCATATTCCTTGTCCCCAAGCGCTCGGGGAAGTTCCGCTTGATTCTAAATCTCAAGAGAATCAACCGACACATCAATACGGAGCACTTCCGTATGGAGACCCTGGCTTCCATACTCCCGTGCCTCAAGCCAGGCGATTGGGCAGTATCTATAGATCTGAAGGATGCCTATCATCACGTCCCCATCGCCCCAGCCTCCAGAGATCTGCTGGGCTTCGCGTTCGGGGGAAACGTGTACCGCTTCCGCGCCCTACCCTTCGGCCTGAAGCCCGCACCACGCCTATTCACCAGGCTTGTATCGTGCGTGGCGGCCTTCCTCCGGCAGCAAGGCCTGCGGGTCTTTTGCTACCTGGACGACTGGCTGCTGGTAGCCAGCTCCCAGGTCCTGCTCTCCCGCCAGTTGGATTTTTTGTTGAGAACAGTGCAAGACCTTGGGTTCCTCGTAAACTGGGAGAAGTCGGAGCTCGTGCCCACGCAGTGCCCGACCTTCCTGGGTGCGGTGATCGATATCCCCCGGCAACTGGCACGTCCCAGCCCGGAGCGGGTATCGACGATTACGGGCGCCGCCCGCCGTCTTCGGCTAAGGGCGGCGGGTGCCAGCCAGGACCTGGCTTCAGTTCCTAGGGTTCCTGGCGAGCTTGGTCGATGTGCTGCCGGACTGCCGGCTGCACATGCGCCCGCTACAGATCCATCTTCTCAAGCACTACCGCCCGTCACGGGACCCCCTGACGAGGCCTGTGCCGCTACCTCCGGCCGCCTCTGGCGGTGGGGCCGCCCGGAGTTTCTGATCAGGGGCAACCCCCTGCAGCCCCCGCAGCCCTCCATCACAGTGACCACCGATGCCTCCCACATGGGATGGGGCGGACACTGTCAGGGCCTGCATGCATATGGGGACTGGTGCCTCTCGGCCACCCTCCCACATATCAATGTGCTGGAGTTTCAGGCTGTTGCCTTGTCACTCCTCCACTTTCTGCCGCTGATCCGCGGCCGGGCTGTGTTGATACGCACGGACAACATCACCGTTGCAGCATATATCAACAAACAGGGGGGCACCCATTCCACGCGCCTGAACGCCCTAGCGGCGGAGCTGTGGAGGTGGTGCCGACGCATGGGGATCTTCCCCGTTGCGTCGTACATTCCGGGCCGGGACAATCTGATCGCAGACTTCTTGTCCCGGGGCCGGGTTCTCCCCTCGGAGTGGACGCTCCACCCGCAGGTCATGCATCTGCTGGTGCGCCAGCTTCCCCCACTAGATGTGGATCTGTTTGCCTCGGAGTTGAACGCACGGCTGCCGATGTACTGCACGAGGGTGCAGGACCCGGCAGCCTGGCGGATGGACGCCTTCTCCTTCCCGTGGAAGGGATTCCGGGGTTATGCGTTTCCGCCATTCGCCCTCATTCCCCGCGTTCTGCGGAAGGTGAGGCAGGACCAAGCAACTCTCCTCCTCATAGCCCCGTGGTGGCCCAAGAGGACGTGGTTCCTCGAGTTGACGGGCCTACTGGTGGGGAATCCGAGGCTCCTTCCCGCTCGTCCGGACCTGATCTCCCAGCCAGTGTCGGGGACTCTGCACCCCCGACCGGCCACGCTCCACCTGACTGCCTGGCCTTTGTCAGGGAATCTGGAGCTCAGGCGGGCCTTTCAGAGCGGGCTGCGACCTTCGTCGCTCGCAGCCGACGGGAGTCCACCCGGGAATCTTATAATTCCCGTTTGGCTGGATACTTTAGCTGGTGCGAATCACACGGGGTGGATCCCCGTTCTGCACCTCTAAGGGATGTCGCAGACTTTCTGATTTCCCTTTTCGATAAGGGCTTGACTGTCTCGACCATCCGTGGCTACCGTTCGGCAATTGCCGTTATCCACGCTGGGTTCGCGGATGGGGCCAGTGTCTCTACTGCCCCCTCCCTGACCGGCCTGGTCCGCGCTTTTTTCCTGGAGCGCCCCCCGACTAGGAGATTGCTCCCGTCGTGGAGTCTCCCTCGGGTGCTGGAGGCCCTTGCCAGGGCGCCTTTTGAGCCCCTCGCTGAGGCCTCGCTTAGAGATGTAACCATTAAAGCGGTCTTCCTCTTGGCGATTGCCTCCGGCCAGCGTCGCAGTGCCTTGCACGCACTGTCGGCGGCGCCGGGGCATGTCCGTTGGGAACGCGCGGGGGTGCGCCTCATTCCCAACCCGTCTTATGTGGCGAAGAACCAGACTGCCAGCTCCCAACCGGTTGAGATTTTTATCCAACCGCTGTCCACCCTCTCGTCGGTGACGGAGGATAAAGTCTGGTGTCCGGTGCGCGCTCTCAAGTATTATTGGGCGCGCACTAAGGAACGCCGTTCTGGTGATCAGCTTTTCGTGATTACGAAAGAGCCTTTTTCACCGGCTTCGAGAGATACTATCTCGAAGTGGATCGTTGCCGCCATTCGTGCGGCCGGCCCCGATGCTCTCTCGCCTGGCGTGTCGCCCCGTGCACACGATGCCAGGGGGATCAGCGCATCTTGGGCTCTGTTCAACGGCGTGTCCGTAGAGGAGATTCAGAAGGCAGCTTATTGGCGTTCCCCGAATTCCTTCATCTCCTTTTATCTCCGGGACATCCCCGCCGCAGTACCCTCGTTTTCTCGAGCAGCGCTACTGTCGGCATCTCAGTCCCGCTAATACACCGCTCCTTCACCGCTAGACGCAGCCAAGCCTCCCGCTGAGTCCGTGTCGGTCTAGCATACTGTAACAGATAGGTGGTCGGATGTACTGATAGTAGATCATGAGGATCAGGAGTGATCCTCTTATCTACGAGGTACATACGACCACCTATCTGTGTCCCCCCCTCCTACCCCTCGCCTCGCAGTTGCGACATGTCTGCGTGTCCTGGTTGCGGGTGCTCTCTTGGTGTGTGGTTTCGGAGGAAGTGTCATGGCGGGTGACGGGTTTCATACGGCAACCCGGGGGACGGAGGCGGTGTATGGTAGGCTATTTGTGAAATAATTTTATGTTCGGTTATGGGCAATTATAGGATATAATAGCATACTGTAACAGATAGGTGGTCGTATGTACCTCGTAGATAAGAGGATCACTCCTGATCCTCATGATCCACAAGTTCACCATTAAAGTACCACTTGATTTTCTGATCACTTATAATTGTATCACTAGTGTCTGGATGACTGCAATAGAAAGATGGCTGATATGTGTGAAATGTGATTTGGGACATCCTGGGCTTTTTACTTGTTGAAGAATTTGGACAAGACATTTCTGCTACGGAACCTAGTAGTCTATCGTTTCTTGCACTACTGATGACCTTGATGTGTGTAGTTGCCAGTGAATAACCCACAGTATTAGCAGCCAGGCACTGCACAGTAACAATCACCATTTCAACCATGGTCACAGAGGAATCTTCATGTAAAGTTAGGTTAGTAGAACTGCTGTGCCCATCACATCCACTAGCTATGATATTTGGTGGCTGGCAAGACCAGGAATAGTTTGTGTCTTGAGGATTTGCTTCAGTAAGGCAGTTTAAGAAGACAGACTCCTTTTCCTGAAGAAATATGGTGATGTTTTGTGGATCAAGTTTGATGTGAGGCTTGAAGAGGATGTTGAAAGGCCCTATAACACAAGTAAGTTCTTCATCAGGAAAATGATAGCTTGATCCAACACATGTTATTTCTTGATTATGTAGTACATTCCTAACCTGCAGATCCTGCAAGAGAACAGCATTCCCTGCATCAATGATTGTCTTCTTTGTCATTGGTAAACCAACATCTTCTTCCATGAACCAGGTCAGAGTTATAGATGGATTCCCCTGTGGAGCTCTGCACCATATTTGAAGTTCCTGTTGGTCAGTTAGAGATGTCACGTTCATTGGACCACAATGCATCTCGTCTGGGCTAGGGAAGAACCTCACAATGAGTTTGGCGATCCTTGAGTGACATATCTGAAATCTTCCTTCGACTAGTTTGTACAAGACACATTGCTGAGTCTGGTTCCCTCTATCTAAATTGTGAAATGTAATCATTATCATCATCTCTTGACTGGATGCTTCAAAATGTTCTGCCAAAATACCATTCCTGTTTGATGGATTTACCTCCCAGAATAGTGAGTCTTGTCCATGGTTGAACTGTGATACAGTACAAGTGAATACTGCATTCTGTTCTTCAGTAAGAATCAGATCTTGGGGTTGATTCACAAATTCAGAGCCACTGCAATGTGTTGATGCCACGTGTCTGGCATTGATTATGATGAAACAGAAATGTATCAGTTTCTTTGAATCCATCATAATGTTCAAAACTGTATAATGATGATGATGATGAGAAGGATGATGATGAGAAGGATGATGATGTCAAAGATTCAAACATGCAGATCTATATCTTGCTTGAGAATGAACAATTACAAATTTATCCTGGTTCCTTTGGCTTGTGACTATGTGAGATGCTTTCGAAACAAGATAGTACTTTTTCGTCATATTGCCACTTAAATTGCCATTCAACAATGATGGATTGGTTTAGAATAGGATGAAAGAAATTGGTTGTTCATTCATATGAATCAAAGGATTATTTCCTAGACAAATGGCTAATGTACAAAAGAGACAGTTTGAATAAAAGACAAAGCCTGGCCATAACACAAGAGTGTGGTTTTCATCTTTCATACTTTTAATTCTACATTTCCTTATTCTCTGTTGCATGCACTTTTGAAGCTGCTGATTTGTTTTGTACCAATTTGATTAAATGACATTGACTTTTTATTAGAAATTTGCAAAAGATCTTGGCCAGAAATATTGCCATTACCAAAATTTACTTTTTTTCACAAAAGTTTGTGTTCTTGCAAAATGGTAAATGAACTTTGCAATATGTGTAGGTTTTCCTGGCCATTTCCATCATCTTGTCAATTGATTTTTTTAAAAGGCATATTCATATAAAAATATTATCACACCTGTTATAACTCTTAATGTTCCACGGGGTTTAGCTCTCTTCAAAATTTTACCAAAACATGATCAATGATTACTTTTCAAATGTCTGCATTTAAATAATCATCTATTATTTCACAAAATATTGTGTACAAAACTTGTAGGAAATTTATTACCATTTCTTATGATACCAAACATTATTACTTTACCCAAATTTATGCATAAGAATTATTGAAAATTACATTTGAGTTTCTCTTTTGTCCATTATTTTTTGGTTTCTCATTTGTTTACGAATGTTGAAATAAGTTAATATCTTTTTAAAAATCTGCAATTTTCTCTGAAAATTTCTATGGTAGCATATAGTTATAATCATATATTGAGAATGCTTGATTTATACTCAAAATTTTGATATATATATTGACCACCATATACCTTTCCTGTGGTCGAGCAATTAGCAAAATAAAATGACAAGTCTATCTGTGACATCGGCACTGAAAGAGATAAAATGTATCATAAAATGGGGTAATTAGGAACATCAAGGTTAAAAAAAAAAACCCACATCTTTTCGATATAATTTTCCCCTGTGAATGGTGTAGACCCTTTTAATATTTGAGTCGTTTATGTCCATCACCAGAAATAAATTTGCAAAGATTTACACAATGTCGGTGTAAATGTGTAAAATCGAATGCATTCTTTTGATATTGAAATTGATTGGCTCTGAAAAATCAAATGCCTGCTAATGGTAGCGAATGCTTTAAAAACATTTTTAAAAAAATTTAAAATATGAGTTACTAACTCAAAGCATTCAGTAAATTAATAACAACCAAACAAAATATAAGAAATTTTGTTTTTTATTTTGTTTCATTTTGAATGATGAAAATGACCTTCATGTATATCAGTAGCTGTTCTTGTTTTGCTTGGAACAAATTAAATGTTTTACATTTCAATATAATTGCAAAGAGAAAAATGATTGGAAATGACACATACAGACATTTTTTTATTTATATGAAAGCAAAAGTGTCTCATTTAAAAGTGAAACAAGATTTTGATTAGTAATATGTTGAAAAAAAGATTCATCCATCCTCCTTGAAATTTTATAGGTAATGTTGTAGTAGTATCATTAGATTTCTAAAGGGATATGATTTTTGTAGGTAATGTAACATATCAAAATTGCTGTAGTACTGTGTTAAGAAAATGTTTTTGACCATGTTCCCTATTTATATAGGTATTGCTGAAAGGTCTTTATTTATTCTTTATTTATTCATTCATTTTTTTTTGGGGGGGGGGCAGGAATGATTGATTTTCCAGAATATATTTCATTGAGGATGAGGACCTTCCACTTTCCCTCTTACTGTGCTCCATGTACTTCACTCCAGTTTAGTTATGATTACTACTAATAATTCTAGATATAACATATTTCATCCATGGATAGAAAATCATTGTGCTTCTCAGTTCTTATTTCAAATTTAACATACAGTTCATAATTATATTTTACAATACAAACAAACATTTTATAGTCATATTTCATATTTACCTGGTGTTTAACAACGTACAATATAACAAATTAAATTTCCCAGTTCATATTTTCTCAGTTTCATTGTGCACAGTAGGCCATCTTCAACAGGTGGTCCAGCATTTTGCACAAACGCTGCTACAGACATTTAATACATGTCTATTATACCCTTTTCATATTAGGGGTAGAAGTGTGCTTAGTCCGGACTAAACCGTGACTAAGCCGTGATGCCCAAGCTAATATGAAAGGTATCAGCTTCAATAAAAGCCTACTTCTCAAACCACTTCTCGAGCAAGGTTAAGTCCTGACTAAGCCCTGACCGGAAGTGGCTTGACTTGTAAATTCCGTGATATGAATGGTATCTGCGCTAGTTGAAGCCGACCAGCAAAAGGAAAGCAGTAGAAAGATAAGTAAGATAGAAGGATAAAAACAAATCATAAAATAAGAAGATAGAAAAGGAAATGATGGAAGGATAAATAACAAAGAATAACATAAGGAACGATAGAAAGAAAAGAAGATAAACAAAGAATAACATAGGGAAAGATAGAAGGAAAAACAAAGAATAACATAAGATAAAAGAAAAGAAGATAAGAGGGATAAAAACAGAATAACATAAAGACAGACATAAAGTAAAGAAGAGAGAGGAAAAAAACAAAGCACCTTATAAATAACGAGGGGGGGGGGAGCAGAAACCATGGCAACAAATGCAATAGCAGATGTGATGTGGCCTTGCTCCTGTATGAAAGTATCAGGGCTTATAGAAGTGGCTAGAATAGAGCAGACCCGGACTAAGCCCTGACTAAGCACGCTTTGGCAGTGAATATGAAAACGGTATTAGAGCAACTAATCCTTCAGAGGGTAATGTAAATAAGATTAGCTTCCTGTCATGTTTTAGGAGTATTAAAGGGATTGATTAACTTTGTGAAAAATTGTGAAATCATCTCAAATGCCAGTGAATTGCGTGCAATCCTCTAACTACATATATAATTAAGGATATGTGAAAGTATGAGAGAAAATGGAACCCGTTTACTATCCTAAAAAAGAGGGAAAAAAAGCTAGCTAGGCGAAAGGTATCGCGATCTTAGTGACTGGGGCTCGCGATTGTGCAGATAAGGGTACTTGTAAGGATATGATGACTAGTCTGCTCACTTGTCGCTGTATTAACATACAGAGCAAAATAATATTTGGTGATTGTATACTTTAAAGTCAAAAGGAAAGCACTAAATAATTTAGGATAAATAAATGATTGATAAATTACATACCATGTATATGACATTTCTTGCTCCACAGCGCCACACAGTTAAGTGAACTCCTCTTTGTCAAACAACATTTGGTGTTTTCTACTGATTGGATTTCACAGAGTAGATTTTCTGATTTTGCCGAGTCATGTAATGTTTCCCACGGCACGTACATGTATAGTAGCATTGCTACCATTATGTAGAAAAGCTTTTGTGTAAGAATTTTGAATAGTGTTAGTTGTGACTCTGGTTTCGCGGCAATCCCCCACTGAAATACCACATCACCCTTTGTGTTTAACTGCCTATTGTTAGATGGCCGAGTCCAACTTAAATAATGATAACAGTACATAACTACAGTCATGAATAAATGTTGGCCCTACCATATTCATTTTTTTGAAAAAAAAACACTTAGAGTGGTCAAATTATCAGAAGTAAATACATCTTCCATGCTTTAGAAACATTTTGGAAAAGGTCAGCTGAAGATATCATATTCTAACTGTATTAAAAGATAACATTTTGCCTCTTTAATGTTTTCCTTCTGAGCGTTTCACATAGGCACTTGCTGGAAACTAATTTCCCTCAAAAGTTTTTTTCTATCTTTCTTTCTGTAATTAGAAATAAGTCACTATGTGTATGTTCAGTTTGTTATTACACCACAATAAGTATTGGTATTACTTTTAATCAGAAGTTGAGTTATTGTTATCAGATAGTTTGAACTAGGCCTTAAACCATGAATATCTGAGGTATTCAGGTGCTCTAGGGCCTAAACATCTTTGCATGTGACTATTGTGTTTAACATTTGAGGGAACATAATAAATTGAAAATAGTGATGGAATTTTCCACCAAGTGAGTGCATTTTCAGACTTTTGGTGGGCCCCATTGAAGCTACTAAGTAAAAAAGGATCAGCACCAGATTAAGGTGAACTCTGCCCCCAAATCAGTTGCTTTCAATGAAAAAAAAAAAGAAGGAAAATTGGAGAAACAAACAAAGAAAAAGTGTTTATGTCCTCATAATATGAAGACCAGTGTTTAATTAAGACAAAATGGTAACTGGATCAGGTCATGATGTTGTGAAGTTGTTCCCTATAAGTGTGCATCCCCATTGCAAATTTTGATGCACTTATTGGCAAGCTTTACTCTGATTTAAGTAGTCATAAATGTTTAGCACATGAATCCTATCTAGAAGAGTCCTAATTCCCCTGTACAAATTTTGGTTCGCTTATTGGCAAGCTTGCCGCACGCTTGCACACAAGCATGCCAACATGCTTGCGGCATGCTTGTGGCATGTTTGGGGCAAGCTTGCAGCAAGCTCGTATTGTACCAAATATGTAAATTAGCTGCAAGCTTGCTGCAAAAATTTTGACGTCAGAATTTTAAATGGTGGTGACTGACAAGGTAGAGTATATTCTCAGCTAGATAACACACTAAAATCTTGGAGAAAACAGAGCAAAAACAACCGAAATACTGCTCAAAGAACAATGTCATTTAGATTCATGATTAGAAATAAAATCATCTTTCATAGACATAACACGCAAATACGGAAAATGTTGATATGTCACTTTAAATTTAATTTTGCACTGTGATGATGATGTCATCAAAATGAAAAATGGTGGTAACTGATCTGGTAGAGAGTAGTCTAAGCTATAAATTGACAACTTCGGTCATGAGGTTGTGATGATAATCAATTAGTATTCATTAGTTTTTCAGTATATTTTGTTAAATATATTTGCTCATTCCTGAATTGATATAGAGGCTGATGGGAACTTGTTTTCAGTATGTTTGCACTGATATATGTCCTTTTTTTCCCAGAAATATGTGAACATATGAATGTTAGATACATTTATAAACAAAATAATTTTTTTTAGAATGAATCAAAAACTCAAAGTCTTTTCGTGTATATTAAAAAAAAAATACTGAGACACATTTGCAAGGTTTGTGAGAATTCAGTAACCATGATGAAATGTGTTATAATTTATATTATCTTGTCATCCTGTTATATTTTATGATTTGTTTTTCAAAATTCTTTCAATCTCGAAATCCTTAACTTTGATCAATTTGAGTTGTTCGTAGGTCCCTCTTTGTCCGTTTGTCTCTGTTTGTGTATTATTCCCTGGTTTTCCTAAGTGTGATGAACATCCTTTCAAAACCTCTAGTCTCATAGTGGTTTAATGGTATTACAGATGACACTTGGGAACAAGGATCAGTTGACAATACAATGTAGGAAACAAAATGACGATTAACCTGAAGGTTTTTCATAAAATGATTTTATGTCTTACTTCGAACCATCATATGAAAATGTTCATGTCACGTTGTCACGTTACAAAACATTTCATGAATACTGAGTCCTAAATTCATGAAGGGTAGGGTGTGACATTTGTGAAAAAAACCCTCTTATTGGCAAAGTGTCAGGTCCAGTTTACCCGACACTTTTTTAAAAAGTGTTGCAAATCTATGAATACTCAAGTCTCGAACCTGACACTTCGTCAATAAGAGGGGGTGTATTTCACAATCGTTACACCCTACCCTTTGTGAATTTAGGGCTTATAGTATTCACAAAATGTCGTGAAACGTGACAACGTGACATGAACATGATCACGCGATGGGTTGAAGTATTAAAGCCATTTTTATCTAACAAGAGTTCAAATTTATAGTGAAATTATGAAAGCCTACCCCTATATAAATTTTGGTTCACTTATTGGCAAGCTTGCCACAAGCTTGCACACAAGCATGCCAACAAGCTTGTTTGGGAAGTTTGCGGCAAGCTCGTTTGTACCAAATATGTAAATTAGCTGCAAGCTTGTCACAAGCTTGCGGCACGCTTGATAAAAAAGTTTGTGACTAGCTTACTGCAAGCTTGCCATCAAGCATGTTGCAAGCTTGCCGCCAAGTATGTTGCAAGCTTGCCGCCCACAGCATGGTAGTGGTTAAGCATATTCCTCAGCAAATTCACATCCTTTGAGCACTTGGATATTTGGTCTGTATCTCGACCTTGAATGTTTTCAGCACATATTCCACATACAGGCCACTCCCATCATCAAGAAACAAATTGTTGTATAAACTTTTGACAATCTCTCTTCCTCCCTGTATTTGTCTCCCTCTACCTTTCTTGCTGTCTCTGTTTTTCTGTCCTTGTCTTCCCCCTGCATCTCTGTCTCTCACACTCTCTTCCTTCATCTTCCAGTCTTCTCTTTACTATTTCAGTAAAAAATCAATATAATAAAAACTTTTTACCTGATGATTAAACTCGATCCACTGTAATACATATTACATGCAATAAGCTAAAAATAAATTGCAATTCTTCTAGGGCCGAGTCAAAATGCTCAACTGCCCGTTTTACTATTTCTCAAAGCGAAACCATTTGCAATATCATTTTTCCTCAGGGATATGTTCCCAAATCTTGCTGTATGTAACAAGATATAATTTATCTGGTTAAGTGATTGTTGTAAAAATTATGTCATGAGTTTCATCAGCTTCATGAGCTTAATAGGCTCTTTGGGTAATAAAAGGCTTCTATATGGATCTTTGATTGTACTGATGATATATTTTCTTTGAAATGACTGAAATAATAATTGATTAGCATTCAAGGGCTTTATAATTTTTTTTATGTGTGGCTAAATGTTAAGTGACCAGTGCTACAGGATCCTGGAACCTCAAAAAAGATAAGTCCCTTAAAAGTTTTTTGTATTAATCCAGGGTGCAAACAAACTTTTTGTGGGACAAAAGAAAGGTAATGTGTTTTCTTAGAAATAGTAAACTACACTGCTTTGATATTTATGGCTTAGTTCTATTAAACACAAATAAATGATTGTTGCTCAAATATTCTATACAGGATCTGATCATCGTACATGTAACTGATGAAGGTTCTCTAAGACCCCTGCTACACTAGCAAGGGGGTCTTAGGCCGGCCCTGCATGGGCCTTCCCCCAAATAACCCCAAATAACCCCAAATAACCCCAAACGAACAAAAGCTGGCCATTGATTTTACACCCATGTACACTTTGGTATGAAAAGGTAGCCTTGCATAGCATTCAGTGGCAAGCTTTACATACACAAGTAAAGTGAGAAAATGAGAGAAGGAAAAACAAAGAAATAGATAAGGAACATAATGAAATAAGATGACAGAAATTATGAAAAAAACAAAGATACGTAAGGGAAGATAAAAAATTAAAGAAGGAAAAAAAATGCATAAAGAATAATTATAGAAAGAGAAGACAGCAGAAATATGGAAAAACAAAGAAATACATAAAGAAAGATTTAAAAAAAGCAATAGAAGGAATAACAAATACTTAAGAAATGATAGAAAACATGAGAAGGAAAAACAAAGAAATACATAAGGAAAGATAGAAAACAGTAGAAAAATAGCAACAAACAAAAATACATACGTAAAATTAGAAAAAAAGGGGAGGAAAAAGAAGAAATATATGAAGTTAAATATAAAATTAAAAAAAAGAATTATAGCCCAGGAATACATAGGAAAATATAGAAATATTTGATAAGAGAAGGAAAAAGAAAGAAAGGATAAAAAGAGAAGATGAAAGAAAGTTGACACATATAAAAGAAATTGGCATGCTTGGTTTTCAGGGCTGGCCTCAAACCAGTTGTCCGTTTACACCTCGTGGGCCTAGGTCTGGAGCCGCTGAGGTAGCCTTCATAGCACATCAGGATATGGTCTCAGTCTGGGCTGGCCCAGAACACCTTTTGTCTTTACATCTAGCACAGGCCAACCCCAGGGCCTGCCACGGGGTCACCTTTTTGGCAGTGTAATGGGGGTCTAAAACACCACCACCAACATTTCTCACACTGTTCACACAACATTCAACATAATTCAACATTTGACTTAATTTTATCCAGTCAAAATGTTTGGCTGCTTGGCATAGAATAACAGTTGATATATGGATCCCAATGCAGATTCACTGGAAAAATTCTGCAAGAAATCTATATTGCTTTACATAGGATATTTTATTTTAGAATCAGCCATAATCAAGAGGGGGAGAATACAAACAAAAAAAAATCTGCTGGCAAATTATTCATGTATGATTCAATATTTGATAAACACCAATAAGTTAATCAATGCAAGAAGCGTCCTGCACCATAATTGCTTATATTATATATGCAACAGCTCGATATATAATTACTTTTCAAATCACTTAATGATTTAGTGTTAAACTAATTACCATTTTTTTCAGAATTAAAAACCTTGATCTACATTGTAAGTACCAATGAATAAGATAGAATATGCACAAAAGCAAATTAATGTTTTAATTGTAAAATTTGTCCTTTGCATAATACATTCAATAAGTTTTTATCATACACAGCTAATTCATAGCAAGATTTCAGAATTGCATTATTGAATAAAATATTCTCAATTATTTGCCTGGCTAATAAAAATCCCAAGTGTACACCCAGGTATCTATGATCTACAACAGTATATTAGATGTTATTCAAAAGAAACCACTTCATCATGAGTTAGATTTTGCAATAGACTTTACAATAGATTCTGACCCTAATTAAACGGTTACATGTCGTTTTTCCAAAGGTTCATAATTCTGAAGGTTTGTTACTCCGATGGCTCGTAATTCTGAAGGTTTATTTATTCTGAATATGAAAAAGGGTTCATAATTCTGAAAATGAAATAGCGTTCATAATTCCAAAAATGAAATAGGGTTTGTAATTCTGAAAATGAAAAAAGGTTCATATTTCGGAAGGTTCATAATTCCGAAAAGTTATGTAGGACTCTACTGCATTGTCAGAATTATGAACCATCAGAATTATAAACCCTTTTTCATTTTCAGAATTATAAACCCTATTTCGTTTTCGGAATTATGAACCCTTTTTCATGTTTGCAATTACGAACCATATTTCATTTTCGGAATTAAGAATCTTCGGAATAACGAACCTTCAGAGAATTGAATCAAATGATCGGAATTATGAACCCTATTTCATTTTCAGAATTATGAACCCCCTTCTAGGGAAAATTTGTGTTTTGGAATTACGAACCTTATATGAACCTTCGGAAAAACAAACTTTCAGAAAAACGAGTACCCCCTAATTAAACTACTACATTTTGCTTCATTTCCTTTTTGGGGTTTTCTATCCTGACTTAGTAATCAATATATTTTTCTCCACTTTTCAAGGAAAATAGAGTGTCCTATAGGAATAAAAGAATAGTAATGCAGATAAATGTGTTCATGAGTATTGTACAATTTTAGTATTTACCAGTTATAAATTGTGTAGCTATAGAAATATTTGCAAGAAGTATATTATTTGCATCTAAATGATTTACATTGACTAAACATTGCCTTCATGAATGAATTATTACATGATTTTAAAAAAGCCACAAAACATTATGTATTAAACATTACTGCAGTAGTTTAAGATAAGCTTGAAAAAGTTCATGTAATATCCTGTTCAGTATGGCAATAAAATATGTTTTATAAAAATAAAAATACATGGATCAATCTACATCTTGATTTTATTGTTCATATTTACATCTTTATCGTACATGTACATGAGAAAACTAAACAATTCAATTAATTGTAGGTCACTCAAATTTTGAACATGGTGCTCCATTATTCACATGAAATGATATGTCATAAGTCATCCTTATTATCATTAGAGTTTCGGTGTAGATACAAAACGTTTATTGATTTATCTTTTTTCCTTTTTTTTTGTTTGTTCAGGATTTGTGAAGGTCTGTAATTTTGATCTTTGATCTGCCTTGTGACAACTGTCAAACATGAAAAATTATACAGTATTTGATATTTGAAGGTAAAGTATGCCATTGTGTAGGGCCATAACAGATTGTCTAGATATTTTGTATTTCAAAAGAGCTACATGTATATGTATAGATATTTGGTGTCTGGTGTTAATAGTTTTGGTAGCTTAAATTCAGAGTAACAAATGATCAAACATGGCATTTATTTTGCGGGGAAAAACATTTACATAAAATATGCAATGTGTAGTTTTAATATATAATGAATGGTTAAAATATGTTTCGTAAAGAATACCTCTAAACAACTAGATCTACTTGCTTTCCTTGTGTCAGGTGCATCTCTACCTGTCTTTTATTTACATACAAAGAATCATGAGTTGCTGATGTATAATTCTCTTGAAGAAAAGATCCATCATAGGAATTGGAGTTAGAATCACCTGCATTAGACCAGGAGATTTCAGGTGAGTCTCCTGTGAAATAGTCATGATGAAGAGTTTGATTGCCAGTATTTGAAGTATCTACAGTACTTGATGAGGAATTAGTTTCAAAGTCAGTTGCTGTTTTATGTGCAAATTGATCATTTGTCACTTCATAGATAGGGCCGTCTGTCATTTCAATATTTGTACAGTATTCTGGTACTGCATATGAAGTTACTGTTTGAGATTTGGGATTTTGAGGATTTGAGAACAAGGTAGTTTCTTTGTGTGCTTTTCTTTTGGCTCTACATAGATGTAGACTACTTACAATCATTATAATACCTATTACCAGCACAACTCCACCACTGACAATCATCATTAATGGCTTTATATCAATTCCATCTTGAAATTTATGGTTGGAATGAACATTTGTTGTAGCTGTGACTGTTAGTTGCTCATCGACAGATATATTTACAAAATTGGGCAATGGTGTTGCCCCTGAATATTCAAAACTTTCTGTATGAGTACTTGCAAAAAATGAGTTTAGATTTGTAGATGCAGAGGCTCTCATTCCATCAACAGTGACTTCACAAGTGAAAGTTGGTGTAAATTCCACTTCTTGAAAACTCCCCCAAAGTGTTAATGTGGACATTAAAGGTATAGTGTGAACCAGAAATCTGTGATCATTAGTGACTGGTGCATCATCTATGTACCATTCAAAATGAGCAGAATATCCCGTGGGAGGACCAGATATTACACACATTAGAGCAAAATCTTCAGTTACTAGGTTTTGATATAGGCTAATATTTACATCTATTTTACTAGGAAGAATTCCCTTTTTTGGATATATTGTATAGTTATTTTTGCAAGTATTTACAATTTCGTTTGCAATGTCAAGATAAGCATACCCTGCACCCTTTCCTTCTGAATTTATGGTAGAACATGTTATGTGTACACCCTCTACCCATGACATGCACAAACTTGTCTTATCTAGAGTGAAGCTATGTCTTGATGAAGATGTAATACCACACCCTTTCAATACACCTTCTGGGAAACATGTCCAAGTGAAACTGTTTACCTCTGGATAGGCATCTGCCGTGCATGTAAGCTCAACTTGTTCATGGAGCATGATAGATTTAGTCTGAGGAAAGATATGAACTTCAGGTGGGTGGAGTACCTTGATTGGTCCAATGGAACACTGTAGTTTCTCTCCAGGAAATGAAAATTTACTTGATACCTTGCAGAGTACAGTCTTCAAATGTAGATTGCGAGTTATTAAGAATTCATGAGTAAGTACTCTTAAGAAGCCCTCATCCTTGAGTGAAGGAGGAAGCATTGTACCTCCAGGAACAACTGTCCAGCTTATATCAACTGGGGGATTTCCCCTGGAAACACTACATTTCAAAGTCAAGGTCTCTCCAATAGTGAGTTCATTGGGTAAAGATGGATCACAAAATATATCGTCTTGTGTTGGAAAGTATATTGTCTTCATCATAGCCTGTCTTGAAGAAAAACACACAGTCTCTTCCTGAATTAGTTCCTCCAAGATGCAAGAAATATAATGCAGGGTTCGAGTGGTGGAACTGGGAACTGTAACATTCGATATCAATATGCTGTTTTCATCATTATATATTTCAGTAATCACAGGTGTGGTATAAAGGTTTGGATATACTTTCCAAGCTAAAGATTTAGTCTTTTGATTAAAGTCAGCCACAGAGCATTGGAAGAAAGCATAGTCACCTCTCCTAACTTGTCTATCAGTTGGCTCAGCTAAAAACTTTGAAGATGACCTCTGACACAAAGAGGCATCACATATTCCTAAAATGTTGTATATGTAAAAAATGCACAAAAATGTGTCCATCTTCAGCGAACAGATGTGATTAGCCATGATGTCCCCTTATTTTTACTCCTCGTTCTGATATGTTTGTAATAAATTCGCCAGGTCTATCTTCTCTATGGTGTTCTGTTTTCTATATTCACTCACTCTCACCACTTTTCAGTAAGGTAGCTTTTATAGTGCAATTCATGCAGTTTTTTTTGTAAGTTCTGCTGCTGTTTCAACAAAAGACCAGATTTGTCCAATATTTCCCCCCTCTTTGGATCTAACCAGTTAAGCAAGGCAGCAGTAAAGTCATCATTAAGACACAAAAGCATGTCTGTGCCCACTGGCAAAACACTATACAGTTGAAATTTGAATGTTGATTGGCCAGATACGTTCTTTTGTTAAAAATTTGTACTTAGTCATATTACTAGTTTTCATGAAACTACCTAAAGGAAGTTGTCATTTTACTAAATACGAAATAGGTGATCATGCTATGGATTCAGTTTTGATACCTCTCAGAGTGGTTTCAAAAGGCTTTCAAAAGTAATTGAAAATGCTTTTAAAGGAGTCTTCTTAATGCCTGTGTCACATATCCAACGATCTCCGGCCGAATTTGTAGATCGCTACAAAGTCGCTAAATTTCAAATCCGCCTGGGGGTGGAGCATATTTTTTTTGCTTTAAATCTACTGTCACATATTGGACGGGGCTCGGGGGAGTCCTTTGAACACTAGTCACTCAGAAGTTGCCCGGCGCCCGTCATTAACAAATGGGAGTCCAGCGAAGCCTGCTCGACATAAGGGTGGACGCCGTCCGAGTTTTGGTTGATGATCACTTCTGTCGGTGCCTGCATGACACCTGGGCGACGCCCGGGTGAGTTCCACCCGACGTCCTGTCTAGCATCCTCCGACACCTCCGCACATTGAAGGTACCGTCTGTTTAGAACCCGAAGGGCGTTATTCTGTGTAAAAGTATATGAGTATACACAGGGGGCAAAATTCCTGAGTTGAAAGGAGGAGCCTGGCTGGGGCCCATAGAAGCCGCCTGCTGCCGACCCGACAACAGCACGGAGTGCGCTTGAAGCACGCCTGATTTTGTAGAAGTCGGGCAGGATATAGAAGAGGATTGTTCAAGTATCGTAGGGAGCCCATGTGACGGCCGCGGAGCTCTGCCGACCTCTATCCAAATTTTAAAGCCCCCAAAATGGTCTAAAATCATTGGATTTGTGCCCGAATATCAATCAAATGTTTTCCAATGCCCAAGCAATCTCCGGGCGACCTGTTTGCAAGATCTGCGACCTCAAATTAGCCATTGGGAAGTCTCTGAATTGGGAGCAGGTTTGGTGCCCTGAGGACGTTAGCCGACCCCTAAAAAACATGGCAGAGCCCCCAGTGATCGAGCAGACACCGGCTGCATTCTGGCCGTATGCTGGGTGAAAATGCCATTTTGAGCTCGCAGAGAATTCGGCCGGGCTCTGTTTGGGATATGTGGCGACCCCTGTAGCATGTCACTTATTATATATTTTTTACTTGTTAGCTTTAATCAATAGTCTATTTCATGTTGTTAGGTATTTCATCTCTTACATTTAAAACACAATAAATCATTTGGATTTGACATGCCCTTGAAGAGATTCATCAGATTGGTATATTTGATTTGAACTAACTTTTCTGAATTCAAAATAAATATTTTACCTATCTGGAGAGACTTACACCTTCAAATTACGCATTATCTATGTAAATGTGCTATCAGAAATGTTTTCCTGGTTTCGAAGTATCAATCAGATAGATTTTTTCTGTTAAGTACTGTTAAATTTGTTCAACTGGCTAGATTATTTGGTAGCAGCCTTAAACACATGTTTTGGGCTTCTAGTTGGTCTAATATTACCAAATCATGCCTTTTCATCAGTGTATGTAAGGTGTACATGTATCTGTCTGATAAGACAAATCTCTTTTCATCTTTTAATACACTATTTCCCTTTATGAATTTCTCTTTTTGGGGGGTCATTTTGGGATTTCTCAAAATGAGTAGCACCTAATTCTGTTCAATAACTTTATCTTCATATAGATATCACTTCCGTACAAATTGACAATTCGTCTTTACAGATTTCTTTTTATAGATGAGTTCATAATTTTGTACACAATCAGTCTGATAGATCATGCCATACCTGATTTACTGTAACTCTTCTTCAGGACCTTGTTGTTCATTCCCATTGTTTACTTCAGGCATCCTAGGTCCAGCAGAATACCGACAAGAATACTTCCCTCTTCTGTCTTTAGATTTTCTTCTAGATTTTATTCTAGATTTAACAAAAATTGATGCTCTTATAATAATAAAAACAAGAATTATACAAATCAGAGAAAATGATAAGACTTCCCATTTAAAACCTTTACATGGTAGCATTTCTTTACAATCCTTTTCAGTTGACATCAAAGGTATATTTGTCTCAGTTTTTGGTGTTTGGGTTCCTGTGTTCTGTTGATTAGATGTACACGGCTTACAATCCTTTTCAGTTGACATCAAAGGTATATTTGTCTCAGTTTTTGGTGTTTGGGTTCCTGTGTTCTGTTGATTAGATGTACACGGCTTATGTTGTTTCTTTGAATTTTCAAAGGAATCCCATTGAAAATCTTTACAATCCTTTTGTGTTCGTTGATTATCATACAGTGAGGTGCAGCAAAATACTGGCAGAGATTTCCTTATCCAGAATGTTTGCCAAAAACTGGTATCATTTTGATCCATGTCATTCATAGGTAGAGTTATGTCACAATCTTGGTAACATTGAAAAATTTCAGGTTTACTTCCAAGTTGAGCAGTACATGTCAACAATAGCCAATCATCATGTCTTTCCTTTGTGTCTAAAGTGCATGTTACTTTTCCGGGTGAAAAGTGTATGATTAGACCTATAACTTTAGGAACGCTCTTAACCTGGCTTTCATTCTTACCTGTGCATGTGTAAGTACCAGCATCTACTCTTGAAGTATTCACAATTGTAACATGAATTTCAACTGTATCTTCATTAAGTATTTCACGATGAACTGAATATCGTCCAATCTGGTCTTCAGTAAGCCCAAGTGCATCTATTTTTCCAACTGTAGAGTTATAAAATTGATGTCTGTCGCCGCATCTTATGTTGAAGATAAAATTCACTCTATTTGTAGTTGGAAATTGAAATTTTAGAACAACTGTATCTCCTTCATCATATACCACATTTGATATGGTAACTGTTATTTTTATAGCAAAAAATATCAGTGCTGTAAGCGACCCTCTTTGAAATGTCATGGTTAACTTTTAAAAAAACATGAGATCATATTTATTTCATAGCACCAGCTGACTTTTGTGAGCTGTTCACATTAAAACATTTTTTAATTACACACCTGTAACAATGCTGTCCAAACAATAGCAAAATTAGGATAGCAATGACTAAAATGTATGCTATATGTACTTTCCACTCAGTTGTACAATGTACACTCAGTAGACTTTCTAATGTTGGTACACTATTTTGGATACTGCTGGCCAAATTAGTGCTTTGCTTTTCTGTTATTTCAGTAGCCTGCTTTGTTCCTGTTATTTCAACTATTTCAACAATTCTTTGAGTTGAAGTTTTAAAGGGGATGTTGGTATTCGTTTGCCACACAAAATCTTGGCAGTTATTAAAATGTTTGCCGTATCTCTTACTAACTGCACAACAATGAATTTGATTGTCCTTTCTTAATGTGAATATAGCACTGTATTCTCTACCACGAGTGTTGGTTGAAAACTTTGGACCAACACTAGAAGTGCTTTTCTGGTCTTTAGAATAACAAATTGTTATTGCTTTTGGATAACCATTTATGAAATCACACTTCAATGTTGAATATCTTGATTGGAATATATCATGAGTGTTGTTCATCCACAAAGTTTCCCAACTGCAATTTGCTGGTGTTGGAGGATGATAAACATGCAGATGGGCAGTTTGTGTGGAATTTACGTTGTGACAATTTACATGGCAATTGTAGATTCCAGCGTCAGATACAGCTATGTCTCTAATTGTAAGCAGTATAATTACGTATCCATCTAGAATTTCAGTCTCAACAGTGGTTTTCTCCTGATTGTGTAGTAAATGTCCTCTTGTTGTCTTGGCACCTTGGTAGTTTGATAACTCAAAGGAACAATTGTCACTAGGCACTATGAATTTCAACAGAGTGAAAGAATCATTTACAGTGGTGTGTACTCTATATCTTTGTTTGTTGGAAGAGGAATGTTCATTGCTGTAGATAAATGACAAGAACTGATGCAGAAATAGAAATTGATAGAAAAGATGTTTTAGGTTGAGAACTCCCATTTTGGTACAAACAACAATTTACGTGTTTCTGGTGTGCATTGTGTTGAAATTCCTTTGGTGCTTCCACCTGATTCTGTGAAATTCCTGCACATACATACTTCATATACAGATATGAAACTCTTATTGGTTAAAAGAAAGGTAGGCTGCACCCAGCACTCAAAAGACTGTTCGCAACACTGATCAAAAGTACACAAGGAAGAATAATTGAAGCTGTTGAATTTTCTCCATATTTCATAACATGTCAGTCGTAACACTGGATGCCACTCTCAACGATTTATTGCACCTTTACAGGGTGAATTCCGGGACTGAAGTAGAAGTCCTGTTGAAAATCCAAGATATGCTGACTTTTAGTCAGCCAAGGTTCTGACTTTGTTACAGTTCATTCCATTCTGATATGTATCCTGTATCCTGTATGTGAAGATGTTAGAAAGAAAATGAATCAAACCACTTGTTTTTTCAAAAATAATATCATTTTTAGAGGAAATATCAACAAGGCTTTTTGTCTTCCTGATATATCAAGATGGTTTAAATAAAAACAATATCTAATATCATGTAGCAGTGAAGGACAAGAAGAGTCTGAGTTATCTGTAATTTGGCTTTACAAATCTGTTTTCTTCCCAGCATCTGGTATTACTGGTATTTTTTTGTAATCTGATGCAGTGATGAGATTGAAAATAGAAATCTTAAAATGATAGCAAGGAATTCTGTAAATAATACTTTTAGGCTGCTATATAGTGGAGGCAACTCCCAGATGTAGTGTATACAAATCGGCAAAGGTATGGTAATATTCTAGTTTAAAAAAAATGTTTTCTGGACCATTCATAGAAATTAACATTCAATTAAATAATAATGTAAGTTCACAGGAAACTATGCAAATTTTATGGTGCCACCCCTCTGAAAAGAATGGCATATCCCTTGGTTCCTACATGTCATATAAATATAGGCAATAGTTAGCAGAAAGGATTGAAAAGATTATGGTGGGTGATTTTTTCAATGGAATGGGCAGTGTAGGTATGATGCAAGAAGATAAAAAAGAACATAAATGTATTTTTTACAAGGTTCATGTAATATTAGTTTAAGCAAAAATCAAGTTTTGGTCACTGTTCTGGTCGAAGTCCAGAGCCTTGAATGTTTGAATGTGGGATTCCAATCCTCGAAGGTGTAATGTAGAATAACTAAATGATCACATAATTTCTTTAAAAATGCAGTACTTCTACACTTTTTTACTGTTTGTTCTTGAGCTGTCAAAGGTGTTTAAAAACTAAAAAAGATTATTAAATAAGGAAAATGTATATTATCTTCCTCATAAATTTTCCAAATCTGTGCATGAAATCACAATACAAGTGACAATGGTATTACCCTTTTGATGGTCAAGGCACATTTTGAAAAATACAAAAGATGCCATGTACAAAATTAAAAGAATTTTCTACCCAGTAAAACAAACAGTAATGATACAGTGTCAATGATGTTGTTGAAAATTGCAGATCTTAGGTGTTGCGTTCTTTCTGGGCCACCCTGTAATATCATTCAGTAGTCTAGACTTTCGCAGGAAAAATATCCTCATATGATCTGAATGAAAAGCTCTCCCTGCATTATATCTCAGAAATATATTTGTGTCAGATGTTGCTTGATGTTTAGTTAGATAAATGTATATGTCCAACAAGTAAAACTCGAGATATACATACCTTAGCAGATTGCTGCATTTAGAGCCACAACTTCACGGCTGCTGAATGCTGTACATTTGTACTAATGCTAATGTTTGTTGTGACACGTCTTTTATCCTTTTGTATCTTTCGCATCTTTTGAATGAGAGAATATTCTGTAGAAATTTTGGGTTGGATGATTTTCAACAGGGTGTTTCGCTTTCCCACAAAGTTCCCCTGTGTTACAGTTGACTCACCCTTTCATGAATATCTATGTGTAGGTATTGAAGTGCTCTGAAGCATGGTTAGCCACATGAGGCTCTATTCTTTAATATTTGGGTAAATAAGAAGTTTAACATATTGATAGAATTTTCCAGAAAAAGCAGTGTACATTTCACCTTTGATCCCATGGATGCATTCCCTTTCATTTCATAAAGAAAGTTGTTTGACAAAATTAAGACGTGCCTTACATGCTGATTTGCTTTCTTTTGTTTTATTCCAAGGGATCCTTCCTGTGATATATTTCCCATCTTTTGTAATTCTATTAGTTTTTTTTTTTTTTTTTGACAAGTTTTGAAACCCTTTGCTGATTTATATTCCAGTGTAAGTAATTTACAGGTCATAGCAATTTAGTTATTCATGGATATTCCATGGGTTATTAACCGGTTGACTATTGAATTTATCTCTTTTCCATATGGGCTTAATATAAAATCAGACAAGCAATAATGAAATTTAATTTTTAAAAAGTTGTAATCACTATACATACATGTATGGGATGTCAGTTTTAAAAAAAATGTATAAGTCATTAGGATCTTTTTCTTTTTGGAGGACCTATGACAATATACTATCTAGGATATATATTGAGGACTGCCCAGAGGGAAAAGGTGCTCAGGAGAAAACCGGAATTTTATATTTTGGTATACGACAAATGGGAGAGTTGATCGTGAATATGTCTTAATCGATTCACCAAAATGCCAATTTGATATTCACATAGATGTAGTGATCTCATTTTTTCAAACATTCTTAACTTTCTTATTCTTTGTCCGATTTCTTTCAAACTTTCATTATCTTATTTTTCCCCCCTCTCCTTTCACACAAATCAGCTTTTTACAAGGTGGGATTGCCCTTTGAAGCTCATGTACAGTTTTGGCAGCAAAAATGAAATTGGAAAGAAAGGTGTATATAGTCTCAAGTTATTTTCCATATATAAAAAGATGTTTGTATGAGATCAGTTGGTATAAGATCAATGATTTCAAATGAATTTTACTGTAAATATATGTCAGGAACCCTAGATCACGGCAATATACTGCCCTACGCTAGGACCTTTCCACCCCGACGGCTCCCCGCACAACAATCTTGAGGCTTCACATGGAGAGAGCATGTGTGTCACTGTGTGTAGGTTTTGAACGCATGTATGGTGTATAGTGCACACTGAAGTTGTTGGGAGTTTATATCCCTGACCTGGCACCTAAATTATTTTTTATGCCTCCGCCACCGAAGGTGGTGCCGGAGGCATTATGTTTTTGGGTTGTCCGTCCGTCCGTCCGTCCGTCCCGCTTTCTTGTTCTAGCAATAACTCAAGAACCACACGAGGTATGAACTTCAAACTTGGTGCTAGTATGTATCACCATAGGAAGACGATCTGATTAGATTTTGGGGTATGTAGGTCAGAGGTAAAAGGTCACAGGTCAATTTCTGAAATTGCAGGTGTTAGCCTTGTTAATGTAAGGTCAAATGTCAAAGAGGTCAATTAACATGTAATTAGAGGCTTTTTATTCTGGTTTACCTTTGTTATCACCATATATCAACTATTTTGTATTCATGACTAGGAGGAGATAAAGTGATCAGACTTTTGGGTCGTAAGGTGTAAAGTCAAGTGTCAAAGAGGTCTATTAACATGTAATTAGAGGCTTTTTATTCTGGTTTTATCTACATGTATTTTACCAGTCTCTATATAATGACATCTCTATAATGATATTTGTAGAATTTTCATCTTGACTACTACTATTTACTGGTAAAAAAACATTTTTTCAGTACTGCCCTCTAGATTTATGGACGTGGTCCCAAAGAAATCATTACATTTATAAATGGGACATATTCTAAGCTTTTAAATGGTATGAAATGCTTCTTAGTAGAATATATTTTTAGAAATTAACATTTTGTCCCCATTTTCATGGCATGGCATATAAATACAATTGCTCAACATTTCACTTTGCTTGATATCATTACTAAACCTAAAAGTATGATAATGGCAGCCATAATCCTGTCATGGATATTTTTTCAAGCAATGACTGTATAACTATAATAAGACAGGGTGATTAATTGATTAGACGAATCAATAACATGAACACAGTTTAAAACAAATCAACATGAATGTGCGATATATTTCTGATCTGGCAAAGGTGGAGGCATACATTTTGACTGCGCGCAGTCGAGAATTCATCTAGTTTGACTTTCATTTGTTTAATATGCAACTTTAGGACATGAAATCTCCACAGCATCTTTGTTTTGCTAGAATCTTGCTATTAAAAAAAATCCAATAAATCTGACGAAAAGTTTCTGAGGGCTTTCCAAAACTAAACATCGCCTTTAATACAGGGATGGCCCAGTTCCTCTATGCAACGGATTAAAAGCTGTAGAGATTGTAGAATACACTGATTCCTTTGCAGGAAACATTCTTGATTTTTTTTTCAGGTGATGAAATAATCATTGATTTGTATGCCGTGGGTAGGTAAGCCTTTTTGTGACATCCATGAACTTATTTACCTATGTTCCTATAATTGCATTGTAACTCTCTTTGTAATGCTAAGTTTGAGATATTGCATTTAGTGAAGATGTGCTTTTATTTTGTGGTTGTCATTTTTGATAAATTGTAAATGATCATATTTTTCAAAGGAAACATTGATATGTAAATGTCCATCCAACCTCAATAGCTAGCTGCTTCAAAGTAGAACAGTGAGGAAAGCAGATCAGTGCAAATAAGACAGGACATTTCAACCATCTTTTTTTTTGTGACTGCTTTCATCTCTTTATTCAAGAAAAGCAGAATACAATATACATGGTAGACATAACATATTTATTAGTCTAACACAGTTTGAAAAAGAGGAAGAAATCATTTGACAGAGTATATTGAGAAAGTTGCAAATGTAACAGATCCATCTCTTATTAAGGCAGATGGCAGGTTTGCAATGATGATAATGATTGTGACTTCTTGTTTTCTTATACTGCATGGCTCATATTAGAGCACTGAAAAATGTAAGTTCCCCCTTCACACTTTTTAATATAAGTCAAGAAATATTTGTTAATATTTGTTCTTTTAAAAAATAAATATGCAGTATTTCCTTACCAACATTATGATTGGTAATTTTTGAACAACCTGATTCTTTATTCATAATGAAATTATGGTTTTTATTTCAGTTGGTATAAGAAAAAACGTTTCACTCTGTGTTACTTTATAGTGCAATGCATGGTTGAAATGTGTATAATCTGTTCACTTCTTGTCATCTTTTTTTCTTATACAGACACCTAATTTGTCATTCAAATTTATCAGACTGCTTTAGAAATTGTCTCAGTAATATCTCTGTGACCAATGTTGCTTCTTGTTTTGTCACAGAATTGAACATATATATGTCCACCAATTTAAGATATGCCTTGGCAGATTTCCGCCTTTGGAGCCTCACCTTCATGGCTGCTGAGTACTGTATGTTCGTACTACCGCTAATGTTTATTGTACGTCTTTTATCATTTTGCTTCTTTTGAATGAGAGAATATTCTTTCAGAAATTTGGGTTGGGTAATTTTTAACAGGGTGTTCCGCTTTCCCACAAAGTTCCCGCGTTACAGATTCACCCTGAAATGAATATCTAGGTATTGAAGTGCTTTGAAGCATGGTTAGCCACATGATGCAAGGCTCTATTCTTTCTTATTTGGGTAAATGTTAAGTTTAACATATTGACAGAATTTGCTAAATCATCATTACTTACGCCCACCTCTATTCGCCCACACTGAACGATTCTACTGTAATCTGATATTTAAAGAAATTGCAATTTGCATTAGATATGTAAATTTATCTAAGTATAATCTTCCTGTTTGAGGTTCTGAATAATGATATAAATACTAGAAATTGTAAATTTAGTGCATTGCAAGCCTACTAGTCAGAGCAAAAGCCAAACCAGCTTCAAATCGGAGACAATAGCACCCAATTTATTTGGCTTTTGCTCAGTGTGTAGATACAAACAAACTTTCTGTTGTTAGTGGGGGGATGATGAATAGATCATCCCCCCCCCCCACTAACAGTGGATAATTATGCGTGTCTACGCCCGTGCTTTTGCTCCTGCATGGATGCTTGCAGTACCTCAAAATTTTGATCTTATTCCTCTGTAACTATTTAGAACCTCGATCACTGTAATTTTTCATGTTTGAATGCTCATATCAAATACTATTACAAAGTCTTCCCAAATCAGATCACAGTTGGATCGTATAGTAAGCATTTGGCGTTATAGTGTATTATTCATTAACCCTTTCAGGACAGGAATTATTTAAGAGCTTAATTGATCACATTTTGTTCTGCAAATTGGCAACAATAATATTTTTCTTTTAGTGCTACGTGGTTCTAATAAGATGTAATGTCTTGAAAATAATATACACGGTTAGGAACTTTGTCGAAAAGTTTCAAAAGTTGCCAATTTGGACAAAAAAACAATGATTTTGAATCTCTCAATGTGTTGCCAATTTAAGGATGTTCAATCTTATTCTCCTTTTTAAAATTCCTGGCATCAAACGCAATATGATCATGCAACAAAAATGGACACAGTATGTGCAGAATTTTTTTGCTCTTTCTACTCATGCATCTGGTATATTTTTTAAGGCTCTAAATCAAAAGTTATTGGGCCAAACCACAAAATGTGGTCAATTGTCTTGAAAGGGTTAACACGACTCTATCAATCTTTCTAGTTGTCTTTGAAGCCATACATACATGTATTTGAGTTACATGAAACATTTTGATATATTATGAAACTATTCGAGAAATTCATTAGATGAATATAATAAATAAAATATCATGAATAAAAAAGACCACAAATTTGAAGTTCATCAAGCATGATATCAAGCTTGTCTTTCAGTGCTTAAAGGGAAATCCTACCTTAATAGCAAGTTGCTTTGAAAGAAAGAGGAAAAATCAGAGAAGCAGATTGGTGAAAGTTTGAACGAAATCGGACTAGTAATAAGAAAGTTATGAATTTTTGAAAGTTGTAATCACTATACATATGGGAATTTAAAATTGGCCGAATAGGTAATGTCAATGTGATGTAGCTGTGGACAACTCCCCCATTCGCTCTAACACACAAAATGACTAAAATGTGACTTTTTCCAAAATCTATTCCTCAGTAGCATCTTTTTCTTTCATGATGACCTATAACAATATGCTATTTCCAATATATTTTGAGTACTGCCCCGCGGGTAAAAGCGCCTTGAAGAAAACTGCAAATTAATGATATTTTTGTGTACGACAAATGGGAGAGTTGTCCACAAAAATGTCACAATTGACTCACCAAATTGCCAATTTCAGATTCGCATAGATGTAGTGATCTCATTTTTCAAACATCCATAACTTTCTTAGTCCTTGTTCAATTTCTTTCCAACTTTCACCATCCTGTTTTTCTTATTTTTCTGCTTTCACACAAATCATCTTATTACCAAGGTTGGATTGCCCTTTAACCTTTTATTTGCCACAAGCGCCAATTTGTACAGTAGCTCACTTGGCATGTGTTACAGTTGGCACAAAACAATAGGCATCAAAACTACAATACAGCCTATAACATTTTCATGTTCATCATCACTAATTTTAAGCTCTGTGAACATGACTCATGACTCTGTCAATCATTGCAGTTATCTTCAAAACCATCCACAGGGTGGGATACTTGTAGTAACTTTACATACATTGCTTTGTATAATGAAACTATTCATTGAATGTATAAAATGAAAATAATAATTGGAAAAACATGAATCAAAAAGACCCCATTTTTAGTTGTTCATCAAGCATCAATGTGAATCATGCCACACTCCCTGGTATTGCATGGGGGTCTTGGTCCTTCGTTGCTTCATACAGCAGTTACACCAACGAGACTCACTCCAGACTGTTAACCGCCCCAAAATAATATTACATTCATCGGAAAGTCCTCCCTGGTATAAAGTTGATTTGAATGAATGAAGAAAAATGAGAGAAATGGATAAGTGAAAGTTTGAGCAAAATCTGATAAGAAATAAGAAAGTTATGAATGTTTGAAGTTGTACTCAATCAAACATAAATTGGTAACTCCGTGACGTATACTCAGTGCAGAAAATCAATTTTTCATTTTCTTAGTTTTTGATTAGGGAATAAATTTGTTTCATACAGGTTTTGTGTAAAAACATATGAGCAATGATTATATCTAAGGTGCATGTATGATTGAAAATTTTCTTAATGATTTTGGGGGTTACAGATCAAATGGGAGACGAGCTCACAAGATACGTCACAGAGTTGCCAATTTGTTTTTTTGATTGATTACAACTTTAAAAATTCATAACTTTCTTATTTCATATTTCGCTCAAACCTTTACTGATCTGTTTCCTTAATTTTTCTGCTTCTTTTAAACCAACTTGTAGTCAGGGTGGACTTTCTCTTTAACCCGAATGACCAAGATTTGGTTGGTTTAATTTGGAGTAATTGTGGCATCAGTTTGGCAGTGTGACAGAGGTATAAACATGTTGTTGGCATGTTGCTTCTGTTCCCATCATTCTATACATTAGAGCCCTCCTAGTACTTTATGTTAACATAATAGATTGTGCAAACAATGAACAACATAGTTCACTGGTTTTACAATTTTCTGTGGCATATTCATTTGTGAGAGTGCTTAATCCTCCTTTGTGAAGCAGTGCATACCTAGGCCTAACCCAGAATATAATAATAGTTCAAAGGGATATGAAGAAATTCCTCATAAGGAGCATTCAAAGAGGGACATGCCAATATTCTTGTGTTTGACATATTTGTCAAGGGCTGGTTTAGTTAGTCTCCTATTCTTGTCATAAATATATAAGAAAAAAATAATCATAAATCTTCAAATTCTGATAACAAATATTAAAGGGGAATTAACCTCAAAATATTAATGTGCTTATATTCAAAGATGTAATCAATTCCTTCTTGTTGTCCTACGTAGTTTTGCATTAAGATATACGAGATGGGTATAAATCAAGATTTTCTCAGCAAAATTTATCGTCTGCTAGCAATACCTGGGGGCTGCCATTTTCTTGATGTGTACATAAAGATATTTTTAATCCGAATGCAAAATTGTCTTTCTTCCTGATACAAAATCCCATTTGAAATTTGAAATATTTAAGAGAATATACATATATTCTAAAAACGAAAATGTATTTTATATTTCTTTGAAAATTACTATTTTACTAAATATAAATCTATTTTCTGGATACTATGACGTACGCGACGGAGCAAATTAATTCAAATTTATGGATGATAACTTTACCGAGCATCAGTAGTGACAAACTATGCATTCACCTGCTTTGAGATAATGGATTTCAATAGTCAGAATGTGCGTTGTATTAATTATGTTCTGCTCTGCCAGGAAAGCCCAAGAAATCGATTTCTATTTAGCAAAACCAGAGAATTTAAAAAGAAATCTATAAATTTCAAATTTTAGAATATATGTATACACCTGTTATGTATTTTCCATCATATATGGGGATTTTTTGTAATGAAGAGAAGCAATTTAGCTCTAGGATTACAAATATCTTCCTGACCGGAACGGTTCCCAATGGTTCATGTACAACTCCATATCATCAAGAAAATGGCAGCCCCCATGTAAACTGTTAGCAGATGATACCGTGTGCTAGAATGTCTTGATTTAAACCCTTTTCTGATATTTTATTTCTAAAGTGATACAGGCCAATGATTAAGAATATATTACACCTTTGAACATAAATACATTTACATTCATGGGTTAATTCTCCTTTAATTTACCCTATTGACTATGTGAAGATAAGTATCCCTCTATTGATTAATGTGATCTGAAATTCATCTGATTTCTCCTTCTGACCTGATCTAAGGCATGCATTTCATTTCATTTCATAAAGAAAGTTGCATGACAAAATTAAGAAGTCCTTAACATAGTGGTTTACTTTCTGTTCTACTATTCTCAGAGATGCTTCCTGTAATATATTTTCCATCTTTTGTAATTCTATTTGTTTTGTTTTGTTGTTTTTTGACAAGTTTTGAAACCCTTTGCTGGTTGATATTCCAGTGTTAGTACTTTAAAGGTCATAGAAATTTAGTTTTTCAAGGATATTCCATTGGTTATTAACCCGTTGACTACTGAACATAATATTATATTATCCTGAATGACCAAGATTCGGTTGGTTTAATTTGGAGTAGGCTTGGCGTCAGTTTGACAGTGTGACGGAGGTATAAACTATAAACATGTTGTTGGCATGTTGCTTTTGTTCCCATTATTCAACATATTGGAGTCCTCCAGGGTACTTTATGTTCACATAATAGACATCCTAAACAATCGACAGTTCAGTTCATTGGTTTTACAATTTTCTGTGGCATATTTTTCTGTCATAGTGCTTAATCCTCCTTTGTAAATCGGTGCTAACCCTGGCCTAACCCAGAATATTTCAAAGGGATATGAAGAAATTCCTTTTAAGGAGCATTCAAAGAGGGACTATACTAATCTTGTTTTGACATATTTGTGAAGGACTGGTTAAGTGAGTCTCCTTTTCTTGGCATAAATCTAGAACAAGGAAAAATCGTCAAACTTAAACTCCTGACAGTAAATAATAATAATAAAAATAATAATAATAATAAACCGTTCTTGTATAGCGCATATCACATTATGATATAACGTCCCTATGCACTTCCAAATATTAATTTACCTTTTTGACTGTGTGAAGATAAGTGTCCCTCTGTTGATTAATGTGATTTTGAAATTCATCTGATTTCTCCTTCTGATCTGATCCCTTGGATGCATTCCCTCTCTCAAAAATACAGAAACATTTCATTGTATACACATAACTACTTGGCTAACATTAAGAGAAAAAAAAATCCAGATTTTTAAAGCGTTATTTATTTTACATTTCAACAATCTCTTTTTTTGCGACTGCTTTTATATGTTCATATCATTTCTTTATTCAAGAAAAATAGAATACAACATAGAAGGTAAACATAACATATTAAGTTCAACATCGTTTGAAGAAGAGAAAAAAATCATTTGACAGAGTATACATAAAGTACATAATAGTGAGAAATTTGCAATTATACCCGATTTATCGCTTATTAAGACGGATGGCAAGTTTGCAATAATGATGATAATGATAGTGACTTCTTGTTTTCTAATATAGCTCATATTATGCTCAAACAAAAAAGTAAATTCCTCCCTTTGAGGACACTTTTTGAATATAACTCAAATATTTGATAAAATTTGTACTTTCAGGTTCATGAGACTGGATTAGAAATTATTATCTATGCAATATCTCTGTAGCAGATGTTGCTTGATGGGTTGTCACAGAATTAAACATGTATGTTTACCAAATAGAATTTAAGATACGCCTTAGCAGATTGCTACCTTAAGAGCCACACCTTAATAGCTGCTGAATACTATTTGTCTGTACGAATGATAATGTTTGAGTTCAGTAGTGTTTGTCATGGCAAATCTTTTGTCATTTTGCTTCTTTTGAATGAGAGAATAATCGGTAGAAATTTGGGTTGGGTAATTTTTAAAGGGAAATCCAACCTTACTAGCAAATTGCTTTGAAAGAAAGAGGAAAAATCAGAGAAGCAGATTGGTGAAAGTTTGAACGAAATCGGACAAGTAATAAGAAAGTTATGATTTTTTGAAAGTTGTAATCACTATGCATATGGGAATTTCAAATTGGCCGAACAGGTAATGTCACTGTGATGTAGCTGTGGACAACTCCCCCATTCGCTCTAACACACAAAATGACTAAAATGTCACTTTTTTTCCAAATGCATTACTCAGTAGGATCTTTTCGTTCATGAGGACCTATAATAATATGCTATCTCCAATATATTTTGAGTACTGCCCCGAGGGTAAAGGCGCCTCGAAGAAAACCGCAAATTAATGATATTTTTGTGTACGACAAATGGCAGAGTTGTCCACAAAAGTGTCACAATTGACTCACCAAATTGCCAATTTGAGATTCGCATAGATGTAGTGATCTCATTTTTTAAACATCCATAACTTTCTTAGTCCTTGTCCGATTTCTTTCAAACTTTCACCATCCTGTTTTTCTTATTTTTCTGCTTTCATACAAATCATCTTATTACCAAGGTTGGATTGCCCTTTAATGGGGTGTTCCGCATTGCCTACTAAGTTCCCCTGTGTTGCTTTAACTTGATTCCCTCTTTCATTAATATTTAGATACTGAAGTACTCTGAAGCATGGTGAGCCACATGATGCAAGGTATACATGTATATGGCTACATGTAGAGATAAACCCACTGCCTATGGGAACTGGATTGTCCCTGTATTAAGCCTATGAGAATTAGAGAATTCAGTAGTCAACGGGTTAACCTATTGACAGAATTTCCAGAAAAACAGTACATTTCACCTGTGCTCTTTGTCAGGCCTATACATTGGAGGGGAGGGGGGGGGGGGGGGGGGTGGAGGGGGCGATACTTTCACACAAGAGGCCTTATGATATGACAAAACTTTATGCCAGAAGTATTAGGCAGTGCTTGTTATAGTGTTTCTCTCTATACTACAATGATTTATTCTCCATAAACATGACTCATGACTGTATCAGTCAAATGTCCCAGTTATCTTTAAAAACCATATATCGGTGGGACACTTGAAACATTATTAAACTATTCTTGAAATATATTAGATGAAAATATTAACTAGAACACCATGAATCAAAAAGACCACATTTTTAGTTGTCCATCAAGCATCAAAGTGTGAATCATATGACACACTCCCTCGTATTGGCCTTGGTCTTTCATTGCTCAATAAAGGTATTCAAACCAACGAGACTGACTCCATAGTGATAACAGACCGAACATGATATTACATTACCCTGAATGACCAAGATTCGGTCGGTTTAATTTGGAGTAGGTTTGGCATCAGGACCCTGTTTCATAAAACTTGTTTCAATGACAACTGCCACATTTCTATGACAAATTTGCTCTTAACCAATCAGATGCAAGGATTTCAGTAGCTTATAACGGTTCTTGTAGGTTGTTATTGATAACAAGTTTTATGAAACAGGCCCCAGTTTGGTGGTGTGACTGAGGTGTAAACATGTTGGCATGTTGCTTCTAGCTGTTCCCATCATTCTATACATTAGAGTCCTCCATAGTACTTTATGTTCACATAATAGGCAGCCTAAACAACGATAGTTCAGTTCATTGGTTTTACAATTTTCTGTGGCATATTCATTTGTCATAGTGCTTAATCCTCCTTTGAAAAGCAGTTCTAATCCTGGCCTTACCCAGAATATAATAGTAGTTAAGAGATATATTATGAAGAAATTCCTTTTAGGGAACATTCAAAGAGGGACATTCCAGTGCTCTCTATTGATGTGATTTGAAATTCATCTGATTTCTCCTGATGATCAGGGATGTTTTCCCTTTCATTTCATATAGAAAGTTGTGTGACAAAATCAAGAAGTCCTTTGCGTGCTGGTTTACTTTCTATTGTAATATGCCCAGGATGCTTCCTGTAATATATTTCCCATCTTTTGTATTTGCATTTGTTTTGTTTTTTGTTGTTTTTGACAAGTTTTGAAACCCTTGCTGATTTATATTCCAGTGTAAGTAAATTTATAGGTCATAGAAATTTAGTTATTCAAGGATATTCCCATTGACTACTGAATTATCTCTTTCCCATAACCTTAATACAGAGATGGCCCACTTCCCGTATGCAATGGGTTAAATGCCTTGCAGATTGTAGAATACATATTCTTTTGAAGGAAAGATTTTTTTCAGGTGATAAAATAATCATTGATTTGTATGCTGTGGGTAGTGCAGCCACCATTACTCCGATTTAGTGCACAGCTGAGATGTTCAATGTTTTTACTTTTACTTCATAATAGACACATGTTTAAGGTGCCTATTTGAGAAAGAGCACAATTCTGAAGGTATGTTTACAAGTAAGCCTTTTTGCGACATCCATAAACTTAGTGACCTATATTCATATAATTGCATTGTTCTCCCTGTAATGCTAAGTTTGAGATAATGGCTTAAGTGAAGATTTTTGAAATCATTTTTCTCAGGGTTATGTTCCGACAAGGACTACAAGACAGAATAGTAGTGCAGCAATATGTCTTTGTGCAGAAGTCCTATTAAACAAAAACTTTCCCTAGTCACATGTACAAACTATGGAACATGGGGTTAATTACCACAGACGATCACACTTTGCCTGTCCTGCTTTAATAGAGGACTTTGTGAAAAATGATCAGGTACCGTATATATGAATAACTTTTTTTCTCTATTAATGCATCAATATGTGGCTGTATATAGGAAAATTCATGAAATGTAATGTAATTTATTATTATTTTCATTAATTGTGAATGAAAATATTTTACAAAGGAAATCATTAATATCTCGAACCTCAACAGCAAGCTGCTTGAAAGAGTGACTTCTTGTTTTCTTATGTAGCTCATATATGCTCAGCAGAAAAAGTAATTTCCCCCCTGAATTATTTTAATATAACTCAAGAAATATTTCATAAAATTTGTTTATTTAAAAAGCTAAGTATGCATTATTTGCTTACCAACATTTTGATTGGTAATACTTGAACAATTGATTATGTTTTCATAATGAAATTATGGTTTTTATTGCAGTCAGTACCAGAAAAAAGTTGCGCTTTACTTTTCATAATGCAATGCTGATTGAAATGTGTATACTCTTTTCAATTCTTTTCATCTTTTATTCATTTAAAAACACCTAATTTGTAATTCAAATTCTTGAGTCTGCATTAAAAATCATTATCTCAGCAATATCATTGTGATCGATGTTGCTTGATGTTTTGTCACAGAATTGAACATGTATGTCCAACAAGTGAAATTTAAGATATGCCTTAGCAGATTGCCTCATTTTTATAGCCACATCTTAATGGCTGCTGAATACTGTATGTTTATATTAATGGTTATGTTTGATTTAAGGTAGTGTCTGTCATTGCACATCTTTTGTTTTTGAATGAGAGAATATTCTTTAGAAATTTATGGTTGAGTAATTTTTTAATGGGTGTTCCGCATCCCCCACGAAGCCCCGCTGTGTTTACTTTTGATTCCCTCTTTCACTGAAGTGCTTTGAAGCATGGTTAGCCACATCATGCTAGGCTCTATTCATTTATGTGAAGATTAACAAACTGACAAAATTTCCCAGATCATATTTACTTACGCCCACCTCACACTATACTCTTTTACTACAGTCTGATTTTTGAAGTAATTCCAATTGCATTACGTGTGGAAATTAATCTAAGTATCATCATCCACTTTGAGGTTCTAATAATGATATGAATACTAGAAATCATAAAGATTAATAGTGCATTGCAAGCCTTCAAGTCAGAGAAAAGGCCAAACCAGCTTCAAATCGTAGACAATGGCACAGATGGTCAGACGTTCCTACGATTCAGAGCCGATTTAGCTTTTACTCGTACAAGGAGGCTTGCAATACCTCAAAATTTCGTTCCTATTTCTCTTTGACTATTCAGAACCTCGATCACTGTAATTTTTCATGTTTGAATATTCATATCAAATACTATTACAAATTCTTCTGAAACGAGATTGCGGTCAGATTGTATAGTAAGCCGTTAATTGGCTTTAGTGTAGTATCTGTTAACCCTTTCAAGACAATTGACCACATTTTGTGGTTTGGTTGAATAACTTTTGATTCAGAGCCCTAAAAAATATACCAGATGCATGAGTAGAAAGAGCAAAAATTTCTGCACACACTGTGTCCATTTTTGTTGCTTGACCATATTGCGTTTGATGCCAGGAATTTTTTAAAGGAGAATAAGCTTTAAAATCCTTAAATTGGCAACACATTGAGAGGTTCAAAATCATTGTTTTTTGACAAAATTGGCAATTTTTTCAACTTTTCAACAAAGTTCTTAATAATGTATGCTGTTTTCAAAGACATTACATTTTATTAGAACCTTGTAGCATTAAAAGAAAAATATTTTTGTTGCCAATTTGAAGAACAAAATGTGATCAATTTAGCCCTAGAATAATTCCTGTCCTGAAAGGGTTAACATGTCTTGACTCTGTCAGTCATTCTAGTTGTCTTTGAAGCCATACATAGGTGGGTTACATGAAACATTATGCATAATGGAACTATTTGTGAAATTCATTAGATGAAAATAACTGGAAAACCATGAATAAAAAAGACCACATTTTTTAGTAGTTCATCAAGCATCAAAGTGTGAATCATCTGCCACACTCTATGATATCAGGCTTGATCTTTCAATGCGTAAGTGGCATTTCGTACAGTAGCTCACTTGCCATGTGTCATGTGTGACAGTTGGCACAAAAATATAGGCATCAATACTACAATACAACCTATGACTTTTTCATGTTCTCATCACTAAGTTTAGTTTCTGTGAACATGGCTCATGACTCTGTCAACCATTGCAGTTATCTTCAAAACCTTCCATAGGGTGGGATGCTTATAACTGAACATACTTTACTTTGTATAATAGGGATAATATATAAAAGGGATATGAAGAAATTCCTTTTAGGGAGCATTCGAAGAGGGACATGCCAATATTCCAATATTCTTGATTTACTACAATAAATTAATATATCTACCTATTATTGCTAGTTTGGTCCAAACTACGCTACCACCGAAAAACTAAAAGTCACATTCGCGCACGCCCCACCCCTGTATGACGCCTTCCCATAGTCACATGCGCGAGCGCACGCCCGCCATCTTCCTCTTTTCATTCTCGCTGCCGTAGAATAAACACAATCAAGATAAGTCACTGCGCCAAAATTTGAGATTCTTCTCTAATTTGCGCTTTTTGATACTGCTTGACAAATAATTCCGTTCTCCTTTTAATTCTTATTAATTTGGTGGAACGGACTTCCCAGTCACTTTTTTTTGTTAGACAGGAAATTAGTTCAATTTCTGTCTCGCCTTTCTTCCCCTTTCGTTCCTCCCGGCGACATAGCTTTACGCACGTTCGCTGGGCTAGCAATCCGCTGCTTAGCGCTTTGTTTACTTTCGTTAGGGTTTTCCCTTGTTGGCTGTTCGTGCATAGCCCCCGGGGTGTTGTTTTTTGTTCCCTTCGTAGGTAACGCTTTTAGTTGTACTTGTATTTTCTTTAGAAATACTACGAGCTAATTATTTATTTACACCCTTACGTTCTTGTCTCTTATTTCTTATCATTTCAGGATCAGTATGAATTCGTCTGTTCCTTTGAATCCTGTTACCCGTACCGGCCCCGCCAGTGTGCAGGCTGACACGGCGGAAGTTAGTGTCACGGTTTCATCTCCGATGATACGCAGTACACTAACTACCGGGGGTACGGGCGTGAAATCGTCGTCTTGTTCAGGGATTATTTTCCCAGGCTTGTCGACGAAAGGTAAGTTAGGGACCCCTGCGAACAGTGGGTCTCGGACAGGGACAAGCACCTCGTTGTTTGCTAGCCCGGCAGCGGCCGGGCTCGGCTTTACAACAACAGTCGGGACTCGCAGTCCCGGCGAGGGGGTCGTCGGATTACCGACCACTGGCCCCCGATCTCAGGGCGTGTCGCCGGATTACCGGCCACTGGCACTCATGTCCGCTCAGGGGGAGCCGTCGGGGCACCGACCACTGGCTCCCACCTGAGCAAAGACGCTGGAGTTTCTCCTTCCAGTGTTCTATATACTCTTAGTGACTCGGCTAGCCCTGACTCAGCCCTAGTCACCACAGAGACGGCTACCCCCTGTTCTAAATGGGCCAAGCGTAGCCGTGAGAGATCATCCGAGCGCCCTGCCAAGCACGGCCTCTCGGGTACGGCCGAGGTGCCGACTTCTTTGCCGGAGGGCTCTGCCCCCCCCTTGCAAGAAGTCCAAAGGGCACCATTCGGCCAAGTCTCTCTCTAAGTCAAAGTCCAAGGTTGCCTCGGGTACACCTATGACTATGACTAGGAAGAAGTGCAAGGCCTCTTCCAAGACGCCAGACCCTTCTCCTTCGGCGATCGATCAGGCGCAACTTCTTCGTTTTTTGAAGATAGTTGTGGAGAAGAGCGGGTGGTTACCCGCTACCTCTCAGCTGACCGCGGGTGGCACAGACCCCCCCCCCCCCCCCTCGGACACTGACCAGTCCGTGGACTTGGGTGATCCGAACCTTGACCCCGTTATACCCGGTTCCGGTTCGACGAGATCCGACCCCGAGTTACCGGTATCTGGTCTCGGTTTGTCGGTATCTGGCCCCGGTTTGCCGATATCCGGTCCTAATTTACAGGTTCCAGGCTGTCAAAAGCCTCTTGCTCATGACAGATCAATACTATCCGGTCATGATTGGCCCCTTGAGGGTCATGCTCGATCCCGGCAGGCCCAGAGCCGCCCGGCCAGAGCTGCTCCTACTCCGGCGGCGCTTGGCGCCCCTCCCGGTGAGGAGACTTACGGCTCGTGGATGCACCCGGCCCCCTGGGGCCAGGTTTCCCACATAGCCAACCCTGATGTTGACTCTGATTGCGAGTCACAAGCCAGTGCGGTCCCCCAACCCCCTCGTGGTTTGGCAGCTGACGCGCAGGCTCTTTTGGAGAGATACTTACCTGAGACTTTCCCGCCGGCCCAGCCGGACTCGGCTCAGGCTTCTCTTCTCTTCAGGCAAAGGGCCCCTTCATCGGGGATACCCCTTACTGACGATTTCAAGACTGCCTATGAGGGCATAGCTGAACAGTCGTCGCTGCCTGGGGCTTCATTTGGTAGGAAGCGTCCCTTTGCCAAGGAATACGCTTTCCGACCCCAAGATTCAGTTGGTTTTTTCCAACCGAAGAAATTCTCGCCTGACATCGGGCATGTCGGGGCGAGACTTGGCGTGAACTTCAAGAGTAGGAGTTACACAGCCAAGGATAGGCAGGCACGTGACTTTGAGACCCACGCCAGATCTGGCCTGCGGCTCACGGCCTACCTGGGCTCTTTAATCAGCATCAGGGTCAGACTCGGAAACCTGAAGTTCCCGAGTCTGACGGCTTGGTTTTGGATGAGATCCTGCTTGTTTTGACAGGATCTCTGTGGTCGCAGCTGACTGCTGCAGCCGTCCAGGCCACGAACTCTAGGAGAGAGATTGCTCTCTCGTCCTTAGGGGTTCTGGAGAGGGATATCCCCTCCCTCTTGGCGGGGATTCCCCAGTCGGGGGAGCATCTGTTTGGGGGTCAGTTCGTCGCTGTTCTTCAGCGCGAGATCGACTCCCGTAAGCAGGCGGCTGAATTGTCGAGGCAATTCCGTCTAGGTCAGCTGGCTCAACCTCCTAAGCCGAAGGCTAGGACGTCGGTGCCCCCCCTCCCACGCCATCAGCGGGTGAGCTCGGCTCCACCTCGCGTGGCGTTACCTACCGGTCAGCAGCCCAAGTCTGCTCGAGGTAGGGACTCTCCAAGAGGTAAGGGGAGTAATAGGGCCCGCGGCAAGGCTCCGGCCAAGCCCAAGCAGGCCTTTTGAGGGTGCGCCCCGAGCAGTGGATCACCAGGTAGGCGGACAACTACGGTATTTCCTTCCTGCTTGGGAAGCAATTACTGAGGACGGCTTCGTTCTCTCAGTTGTGCGAGACGGCTTCTTCACAGAACTTGCAGAGCCCGTCCCGCACGGCGCCATCCGTATCTGCCCGCCAGTCTTGTCCGCTCTTCATCAGCAGCATATCTCGGCCGAGATACGATTGCTGCTGGAGAAGGGCGCTATAGAGAAGGTGAGAGACCACCCACATCTGTGTCTCTCCCCGATCTTTGTGATCCCAAAACGCTCAGGGAAGCTGAGGATGATCCTCAATATGAAGGTCATCAACACCTTTATCCCTCCGGAACACTTCCGGATGGAGACACTAGCGTCCATTCTGCCGTCAATCGAGCGGACAGATTTGGCGATTTCGCTAGATTTGAAGGACGCATATTTCCATATCCCGATACATCCACGCTCGTGGGATCTATTGGGATTCGCCTTCCAAGGTGAAACTTTTAGGTTTCGTGCCCTACCATTCGGGCTGAGACCAGCTCCCCGCGTCTTCACCCGGGTAGTGTCAGCTCTAGCCGCCTTCCTAAGGAATCGCGGTCTCCGACTCTTTGTCTACCTGGACGATTGGCTCCTGGTAGCACATTCAGAGCCGGTGCTCCGAGACCAGTTGCACCTCCTGCTCCAGACTACTCAGGGGCTAGGCTTTATAGTCAACTGGGAGAAGTCAGAGCTGTCTCCCACCCGTACCCCAGTGTACTTAGGTGTGGAGATAGACATCCCGAATCAGGTCGCCCGCCCCAGCCACGACAGAATTCGGACGATTACGTCAGCGGCTCGGTCCTTGCGTCTTTCTCGCAAGGTACGGGCCAAGCGCTGGCTTCAATTTCTGGGCTACCTCGCAAGTCTAGTGGAGGTACTGCCAGACTGCAGACTTCTGATGAGGCCCTTCCAGTGGCACCTCTTGAAGTTCTTTTCACCGAGCGTAGACTCCCTCAGAGTATGGATTCCATTACCGAGGGAGATCAGACGTCTTCTCGCCCCCTGGGCAGACGAGACATTTCTTGCTCGAGGCAAGCCTCTCCGCACCCCTCTTCCGTCAGTGTCCATCTCGACGGATGCGTCCCTTCTGGGCTGGGGCGGCCATTGTGGGGACGAGATGATTTCGGGGGATTGGTCTCATCTGCACACTCTTCCCCATATCAATGTACTGGAAATGCTGGCGGCATTCATGTCGCTCCGCCATTTCAGGCGCACGATTGTGTGGCACTCCGTGCTTATCCTTACGGACAACACCACGGTTGCTCCCTACATCAATCGTCAGGGTGGAACTCGTTCAGTTTCCCTGAACTCTCTTACCGCCCAGTTATGGAGGTGGTGTCGGACAAACAATATTGTCCCGATAGCCTCTTACATTCCCGGACAAGAGAATCTTATAGCAGACTTTCTGTCCCGGGGCAAGTGTCTCCCATCCGAGTGGTCCCTCCATCAGGAGGTTTTCGATCTTCTCCGCGCTACTTGGGCACCGCTAGAGATCGATCTGTTTGCGACCACTCTCAATCACCGTCTTCAGAGGTACTGTTCTCGGGTACGGAACCCGGAGGCTTGGGCACTTGATGCCTTCGCTCTACATTGGGGACAATTTCGAGGGTATGCTTTCCCTCCATTTCCTTTGATCCCTCTGGTTCTGAGAAAAATCAAGGGGGATCGAGCGTGGGTCCTGTTAGTAGCCCCGCGCTGGCCGAGGAGACCTTGGGTTTCCCCTATTCCTGTCCCTCCTGGCTGGACAGCCGTTTCCGCTTCCATTGAGGCCGGTCCTTGTTTCCCAGCCTCTGTCCGGGATCCTTCATCATCGGCCCGAGGTCCTTCACTTGACCGCTTGGCCGTTATCGGGGGAGACGCTAGAGCTTCGGGACTCTTTGAGAGAGCCTCTCAGTTTATAGTCCAGAGTCATAGAGATTCCACTAGATCTCTTTACAACTCCCGTCTGGAGGCCTTTTCAGTTTGGTGTGAAGACCTTGGGGTTTCACCCCGTGAGGCTTCTGTGGGCACTATTGCAGATTTTCTGATCTCCTTATTTGATAAGGGTAGATCTCTTTCCACTATCCGTGGATACCGCTCTGCCATTGCTGCCATTCATGTTGGCTTTCCGGACGGCTCGGGAGTTTCTAGCTCCCATTACCTGACTAAGTTGCTGAGATCGTTTTTCCTACAACGACCAGCAAATCCAAAGCTGTCTCCTGCTTGGAGCCTTCCTAAGGTTCTGGACGTGCTATCAAAGCCTCCCTTTGAACCGATGAGCAAGGCTTCTCTCCATCATGTGACTGTCAAGACCATTTTTCTTATCGCCATAGCTTCAGGGCAAAGAAGAAGCTCTCTTCATGCTCTTTGTACCTCTCCTGGTCATATCCATTGGGAAAGGCAAGGTGTTCGCCTTATCCCCAAGCCCTCCTTTGTAGCCAAAAACCAGATGGCTTCCTCTGGATCGGTTGAGGTGTTTCTCAGCCCCCTGTCAGACTTCTCCTCTGTCAAGGAGGACAAAGTCTGGTGTCCGGTGAGGGCGCTAAAATGGTACTTAGACAGAACCAAAGATTGCCGCTCGGACGAGGAACTTTTTCTCATTACTCGCGAACCTTTCTCCCCTGCTTCTAGAGAATCCATCTCTAGGTGGATTGTCGAGGCCATCCAGGCCGCTGGCCCAGAGGCCCTTCTCGCGGATAGCAAACCTAGAGCGCATGATACCAGAAGCATTAGTACTTCTTGGGCGCTTTTTCAGGGCATTGCCCTAGAAGACATCTTGAGGGCCGCCTTTTGGCGGTCTCCTAACTCTTTCACTTCTTTTTATCTGAAGGACATTCCTTCAGGAGAAGTGCAGTTTGCAACTTCGTCTTTGAGGGCGGCATCTTCTGCAGTTGACCCCCATTAGTCTTCTTCCCTTGGGACATGCCACCCCGGATTTTTATCCGTGCTAGTCTAGCAGTAATAGGTAGATACATTAATTTATTGTAGTAAATCAGTAAAATCATACCTGATTTTGTTATTTGCTAAATAAATTTATGTATCTACCTATGTCCCTCCCTCCGTCCCCTCTCCTTGCCCTGCAACATGTCCTAAACGTTGTCTCTGGCAGCTCATTAGAGGAAGATGGCGGGCGTGCGCTCGCGCATGTGACTATGGGAAGGCGTCATACGGGGGTGGGGCGTGCGCGAATGTGACTTTTAGTTTCTCGGTGGTAGCGTAGTTTGGACCAAACTAGCAATAATAGGTAGATACATAAATTTATTTAGCAAATAACAAAATCAGGTATGATTTTACTGTTTTGACATATTTTGCCAAGGGCTGGTTTACATAGTCTACTATTCCTGACATAATCTAGAACAAGAAAAAATAGCTAATCATTAAACTTGAACTCCTGATAACCAATATTAATGTACTCTCTTGACAATACCTCTATTGATTAATATTTGCATTGTTCTCTCTGTAATGTGAAGTTTCAGATACTGGTTGTATTGATTTTTTTTTTCATGATTTCACACCAGAACATGTTCTGACAAAGGCTACAAGACTTAATAGTGAGTGCAAAAATATGTCTTTATGTACAAGTCCTATTGAAACAAAAATTCTCCCTAGCCACATATACAAACTGTGGAACGTGGGGTCATTGCCAGACAATCACACTATACCTGCCCTACTTAGCTAGAGACTTTGGGGAAAATAATCAAGTATATATGAATGAATTTTTTTTTCAATTGATCCATTAACTATGGCTGTAGGGAAATTCATAGAATATAATGTAATTTATTGTTATTATTTTTTGTAAATTTAAATGAAAATATCTTACAACAGAAATGAAATTCATCTGAGCTCTCTTTCCAATCTGATCCCAGGGATGCATTCCCTGTCATGTGATAAAGAAAGTTGCGTGACAAAATTAAGAAGTCCTTAACATGATGATTTACTTTCTGTTCTAATATTCCCAGAGATGCTTCCTGTGATATATTTCCCATCTTTTGTAATTCTAGTTGTATTGTTTTGTTGTTCTTTGACAAGTGTTGAAACCCTTTGCTGATTTATATTCCAATGTAAGTACTTTACAGGTCATAGAAATTTAGTTGTCCAGGAATATTCCATGGGTTATTAACCCGTTGACTGCTGAATCTCTTTCCCATAGGCTTAATACAGGGATTGCCCGGTACCTGAATGCAATGGGTTAAACAAACATGCTGATTGTAGAATAACAGATTATTTTGAGGGAAAGATTCTTAATTTAATGTTTTTTATTGTCAGATGATAAAATAATAATATTGGGTAAGTGCTAGGACCCTCAGCTTCGATGTTCAATGTTCTTACTTTTACTTGAAAATAGACACATGTTCATGGTGCCTGTATGATAAAGAGCAAAATTAAAACAGGAGGTTTATTGTGAAATGTAGTGGCCAAAACGCAAAATGCATAATTGTGAAAAATCACAGTTTTATTGCATTAAGGTAGAAATATATCATTAAACCATGCATAAAGCTGGTAAAAATACCTCTTCTACTGTGATAATTACCATAACTGTCATTACATACATGTATGTCAGATTACCACCTTTAGTTCACCACTGTCACCAGCAATTTAGCTAATCCAGCTGTAATCCAGCTAACAGTAGAAGTTACAAACTGATTCAGCGGACCCAGGTTCGAGACTGAGTCACGTCTTTCGGATGGTGACGTTAAAGGTCAGTCCCCAGACGTAAACTATCATACCTGATTGATACACATCTGGAAAAATGCAAATTACACACACACACTGAGCAATTTAGCCATTTGTGTTCCGCACAACTTTTTTTCAGGCCAATCGGTTTTGCTAAGCTACCTTGCAAGTAATCTTTTTTTGTTGACTCAGTGACCTACTGGTATATTCATAAAATTGCATATTTGCATTGTTCTCTCTGTAATGCGAAGTTTCAGATACTGGTTGTCAGTGGCGATCTACATAGGGGGAAAACCGGCCCGTGCCCCCTCTTTTGAAACCCAACTGGCATACCTTAAGTACACAATGAAAAAGAAAAATTCCCCCTAATTGTGTACTTTTCCGGCTCTGTGCCCCCTCGTTTACAAAAACCTGGATCCGCCCCTGCTGGTTGTATTGGAGATGTTTTTTTCATGATTTCACACCAGAGCATGTTCTGACAAAGGCTACAAGACAGAACAGTGAGTGCAAAAATATGTCTTTATGTACAAGTCCTATTGAAACAAAAAATCTCCCTAGCCACATATACAAACTGTGGAACGTGGGGTCATTACCAGACAATCACACTATACCTGCCCTACTTAGCTAGAGACTCTGGGGAAAATAATCAAGTATACATGAATGATTTTTTTCTATTGATCCATTAACTATGGCTGTAGGGAAATTCATAGAATATAATGTAATTTATTGTTATTGTTTTTTGTAAATTTAAATGAAAATATCTTGCAATGGAAATCATAATATCTAAATGGCCATCCAACGTCAGTAGCAATCTACTTGAAAGTAGAACCATGAGGAAAGCAGATTCTTGCAACAGAAAATAAAAGAATTTTGTACTTGTTTTTTGTTCAAAATTGGGGAAACTTTTCATTATACTGTACATACATAACCACTTTGCAACCCTTTAAGAATGTTTTTCTGGATTATTAAGATGTCTTATTTCTACATTTTAATAATCTCTTTTGTGTAACTGTATTCATAATGATAATGACTTCTTGTTTTCTTATATAGCTCAAATATTTTTCATGCACCATGGGTTGATGCTCCTGATATAAAGTTTTGATTTTCTCATCTTACAAAAAATATTTTTTACATAAAAGAAGCATATTTATTTCTAGTGTGGATTTTTTTAATGAGAAGACACCAGGAAAATGCTGAAAAGTCATACTAATTTTTTTACAAAACTCTTTATTTATGATTTAACATAGTTTACATAGATAAAAGAAAAGTATCAGTGAAGATACATACAGAAAAAGCGCTGAGTAATATGTTCAGTGTTAATACCAGGTCCTCTGGGCTTTCAACTTTGATTGATAATGAGTTTAGAAAATTAACTTCATCAAAATTACTGTAAGTGGGATAAGGTCCTATCAGTCATAAGTATATATGTTTCTCATTATTCCCAAGATGAACATTTAAAATAATTGAGCTGGATTGCCATTTCCATTGTTTTGCACTTTTGAAGCACTAAATTACATCTCTAAAATCATGAAAAACAATGTATAAACATATATTAACGTCAAAATGCTGGGGGTATATGGTCATATTATATAGTCTTTGCGATTAAAACATGTGATTTTTTTTTTTTAAGTTGACAGTTTGAAAAAACAAATATGTGTAGATAAATAGGTTCAACGTTTTTTTTTTCACTGAGTAACCAAGGCCAAATAATTCTGAACAACATAAGGAAAATATGTATTAAATCCACTTTCATGTATGTTAGCATATTGATCTAGACTATTGAATTCGATAACAATTCATATCAATTGTGTATTTTTATTACGATTATCAATATTTAAACATTATTATTCAGTGAATAATGTATGGCAGATCAATATAAAACTGTGAACATTAGTGTAATTAAGTTCTTATACTGCAAAGCATGCCATGTTTAACATTTATGTATTAATCACCTTTACATGTTTTTTTCATAATAAGTTTTCATAGATACTCTGTAGCTATGCACAACTTGAGCAGGAACATGAGTTGCCAGGAGTTTTTTTTAATGATATCACAGTCAGGTGATATTTCTTTGTTAGTGCATTGTTGCCATTTTTATAAATACCCTGTAGCTTTTTATCATTATTTGTTGTCTTTCATCGGTAACGGAGGAGGAAGAGGAAAGTTTAGTTCAGTTTTATAACTGAATTTAGGATGTGATTTTCTTAGTTCATGCATCTGAATTACTCCCTGGTTGTCATAGAGATAACTGATGCCATCATCATCCTGGATATTGCAAATTGATTTTAAGCTTGCGTATTCAGAGGAATCCCCATCAGTAGAAGATAAACTGTTCGATGCACAGCTTGAGGAGGAACATGACGTATCACAAGGAGAGTTTGTTTTGAAGATGTTACAGGCGTACGGTGATATTTCATTATTAGTGCAATGCTGCCTTCTTGCCAGTGGGAAAGCAACAGGAGTTTCTTCATAGATGGGCTCCGATTGTTCATTTGTATCGTATCCATCGATCTCTTCTGAATAGACATATTTTGAGGCTTTGCAAGATTCGGTAATTGCTGTATCTTTTTGAGAATGTTTTGGGGAAATCAGGATTTTTGCAGCTGAAAAGCTGATCGCAAGGGCAATAACACCTAGGATACATATCGCTGTGATATAAATGTACGTCTTTTTCTCCAAACTTCCTGTACGTGCATGCCTTTCCTTGTATGTTGTGTTATTTGTTCCATCGGTTTGCATGTCATCGGGAAGTTCTGTCTGTAAGTATGAATGAGTATTAAGCTCCTGTTTTGTTTCTCCAACATTGGTGGCACTCTTGAACACTCCATTTGGAGTTTGCAGATTTTCTTCTGTTGTATGATCATGATATTTTGCTTTCTCCAACACCATGAATGGACCTATGTTGCACTCAATCTGTTTGCCTGGAAAGTGCATCTTGCTAGTTACCAAACATGTTATAGTCTTATTGTGGAAAGACTGATCAATCTGTAGATCTTGCAAAAGAACTTGTGTGTTGTTATCGAAGTAACTGCTTGACTGAGTGATGTTTTGCCCATCCACAAGCCAAGACATCTTCAACGCAGGATTGCCTTGAGGAACTTCACATCTTGTCGAGATGTTGTCATTTTCTTGCAAGTTTGGTAGTCTAATTGGACTGCAGAACAATTCCTCCTTCCTGGGAAAGTACATCACCTTAAGTTTGGCTGCCTTTGAAAGGCAGGTTGTGTACAGTTTCTGTGAATTTACAATATTAGCAATACAGGTATGCATGCTCCGACTGTCTCTGTTCACATTTGCAAATCCAATTCTTGATGTTAAATGCTTTGTCCGAGGGTTAAAATTAATAGCCATCGCATTGTAGGGTACTGGCGGGCTGCTTGTCCAAGTGATAGAATCTGTGTCGGGATTAGACCTTGACACTGTACATGTGAACATGGCATTTTCTCCTTCCTTGACAGTTAGATCCTTTGGGTGAGCCACAAAGAAGGATTCAGAATCATTACAAAATGCATTGATCTGAGCACACGAGATAAGTAATATCACTAGCCCATGCGTATTGACATCCATCTTTATAAATTTCCTCTTTAACACTTCCAAAAGTGTACACTGTACAGCAAAAGAAAGTATTTTAACTTTACAAGGAGCAGTCTGTGACAACTGAATCTTTTTTCTAGTATATTTGACGGTGACAGCTGAATTGTAAAATTTGTCAAATTTTGAATTATAGTGGTTTCAATTCCCAGTAGTGGTTGTCTCAATGGCATGATAACCAACTTTTGTTTCCCATTCTATTGTGTCTTTATAGTTTGAAGTACAAAAGGTACTTATTTGCCCAAGTGGGTATTGAATGCTTTTTATTATTTAGAGGTGCCATCGAAAATGATTTTATGTGATGAATTAGTTTAGATTTCCGTCAGCCATGAACTTCATCTAATGACTTTGTGATAAGAGGTGTTGTAGTCTAGTGGGTATGTCACTGGACTGTGGATCACATGTTTTGTGATTTGAGTGACAGCTGTGGCACTAATGTCTTTTGGCAAGATATCAATTTATATTTGCCACTCTCCTCCAAGGTGTAGCAATTGGATTCCTAGTGGGAAGTTATTCCTTGAATATTTTCATTGCCTTGAGGCAAATGGGCTAAAACCAGGGTAATAATAGTCCTTTGTAGGTGCTTCAAGCATCCCCTGAGATGGATGTTGGTAACAATAACTATGTATCTGCATTTACATAGGAATTAATACATGATAGTTATCATCTCAGAGTACTTTCCAGAATACCGCGGTCATCGGATCCATGCAACATGTTCACCAACTCCACTCCCTCAGGAGGACTTGATTTGCAATTTCCCTGAGTGACTTGTGACTTGACTTGAACTTGCGCCAAGAATGCTTGCAACTTGACTTGGACTAGCAAAGAAAAAGAGACTTGCTAACACTGCAAGTCATTCCTACACAACGCAGCATGATGAGTGAAAATGCTTTGGAAGTTGTAAGATGCACAATACACATTAAGAATCACACACACACACACACACACCTCCCACACACGCAGTCGCATCCCCAGAGAGCATACACATACACACACACACATACACATGTTTGTAATCAAATTTACCAAACACCATTTATTTACATGTACCTCTTTTCTGACAAATGGTATAAATTTCAATAAACAGAACTTGAAACTAAAGGATAATATGACATAACATTAGTTTCTGCAATGTGCCATTGTATGAAACAACACCTTTTTTCTAAAAAATTAAGTGTTTTGAAATAAATGACATATCTGAGAAGAACCAGTGAAGTTTTTATGAATGATACTCATTTCTGATGTACATGGTACTTAATTGTCATGGTCAAAACAAAAATTATGTTTGCCATTTTATAAAATTAATTTATTTACATGTACCTTAATGATAACAGGTATATGATAACAAATTATGAGGATATAATGCATCTTAATACACTTATTTGTAAACAACAATAAATGCACATAAGCAGTAGATGGCATTTTGGACTGAGAAAATGTAAGTATGAAAGTTCTGTGGCCAACACAAACTGGGAAGATAGATCTGCATACTCATAGCATATTGACTACACTTTACCGGTGACCAACTGACTTGTGACTTGTGACTTGACTTCAGTTAGCCGGAGACCAAATGACTAGTGATTTGACTTGATTTGACCAGTGAGCAAAATGATTTTTGACTTTCTTAGACTTTCAACAAATGACTGTGGCAAAAATATACATGTATGGCAGATTACTGTTATATTTATAGAAGTGCACTTCTAATATTTACAGTGTTAAACAAAATAAAAATGTGAACTTAAACACGGCTCACACAAGACGTCATTTTGTTTGTGTCAGTACCTGCACCAGTTGAGCCTGTAAAGAAAATTGACCCCCTATATCAGTTATTAAAAGTATTATTTGCACTGTTCACTTTGCAATCACTTTTTACACAATATCACTCTTTTGTGACGTAGAAAAGAATACACCGATGGGGTTATAACATTAACAAATGACGCCTCATGTGAGCCAGGCTTTAATGACAAATGAATGTTAGTATTAATAATAAAGACAACCTTTGATGGTAGTTGCACAACAGACAGAAAGGCTGGCGACAGTTGCTGCAGTGCATTTATGTTACATTTTATAAAGCTTTTAAATGAATTGGTTCATGAATGCGTGAGACTTTGAACCAACAACAGTTTGAAATGCTTAGCACCAAACTTCCCACACCCAGCATGTCCAGCCCCCCAGAGAGAGCAAAGCCTGCTTTAGCATGTCAATATGTAAATTCTATTCAAGCACACAATCTCCAGAAGACAATTATACTATTGGTGGTAGCCTGAAAATTGATTAAATTCCTTTGGATACATGTACTGTGTATAAAACATCTGAACTGTGAAGTAAATTCATGACTTGAAAAAAAAAGACATTCGCAGTTAATAACAATATTTGTTCTCATGGGGTCTGCATTGTCCCATGATAGATATCTTAAATCATAGCTAGTTTATGTGATATTGAATATTACTGATACAAGCATTCATTTCAGAACTTAAAATTCATTCACTAGGTTCTTTGATACTGGTATATGAACAGAGAAAGACATAGTTTTAAATCTGTTTGATTTCTTTGATTTTAGGTAATAAATATCTAAAGTCAAAATAACAAGCGCTTGTATATGAGACCATTATTAGACCATAGTCAACATGTGTCTATGGCTCAATATGTTCCTACCTTAATGCAGTAAAATTGTAATTTTAAACAGTATGCATTTTGCTTTCCAGATGAGTCTTTTCACGCCACTACGTTTCACTAAGCTACCTCAGAGTCCAATGTCCAGTCCAAATATATAAAGTAAGACCAAAATATAGGAAAACAAATATTTCTAAAAGATATGACAATACCACATTATATTGGAACAATGACTACTGACTTGTCTCATGCCCATAAGCTTAATTAAGGCACCAAGCAGTTCCCCATAGGCATTGGGTTAATCATTACTGTATTTTGCCTATATACTTTATTCCTTCTTAGAGCACTCACGCATTTCATCAACTGATTTCTTTATGCCCTTCAATTCACCTGCCAAATGGTTTTGTACTCTCTGGAAGCAGTATAACATGAAAATGATATTTACAAGAAAAAATATACTTGCAATGATAATCAGACTAACTGATAGTATTATGTTTTTACCTTCACCTTCAACTGTAACGATTACAGTCTGTTTTTCATCTCCTTTGTCAGTACTTTCATATGTGACAGTATTGGCATTTTGTGGGATACTTGTTTTTCCTCCTTTTACAAGGGACTCATGTGATGATGATTCCTTATAAAAAGAAGTTGTAGTTGAACTGTAGGAGCATGAATTTACCTCTGTTGTGTTGTCCGGATTCCATACATAATCATTACACTCACACATCGTCTTTGGCAATCTGTAAGTCGAGGAACAGCAAGCCAATGGAAGAGTCGTCCTCACCCAAATTTTCTGTAGAGTGTGAGTTTGGTTTGAAATGGGAATTGTCCATGGAGGCAATTGCTCGTTATTCTGAAAACATAGAATGTAGCCTGGATCTGTACCTGATATAGCTGAGCAATTCATCATTTCCCAAATTTCATTTATGCCAAAGTGCACTTTTTTCACAGTACTCATAGCACAAGATGCTCTTCCAGGGGGGTACTCGATAGATACCGAAAACTTTTGAGCTGTGTGCTCCGCAACGTTACCGTCTGTTACAACTTCACATATGTATTCTCCCGCATCTGTACGAGAAATGTTTTGAATTTGTAAATGAACAATTTGGCCATTAGATGGCACAGCAGATATTTTTATCTTGAACCGCCTGTATTGACTAGCTGTCAGCATGTTCAGCACTTTTCTGCCATTCTGAAAAAATGGTGCATTTTCCCCTACTCTGAGTTGAATATTGAGGTGTTCCTCAATGTGATATACATATCGTAATTCTGCAAGCTCTCCCTCTGTGAAAGTAAACTGAAAAGACATGCATACAGGGCAAAATGTTGCCAGTGCAACAAAGATGAATTGTAGAATATACATATTGAACTGGTAAGACACATACAGATTCACATTCATGTATTATTGTACCACTATTTCATTAGCTAGGCTAATAAGGATAGGCCCTCTAAGATACTGCAAATTTTTAGATCCACTCTACAAATCTAACTGAAACATACATGCAATTAACTAAGACACAAAATACAATTTGCTTCCAAAAGGAATATCTGGTAGCAACAAATGTTTTTTGAGCAGCTGATGTAGTATATAACTTTGGTAGTATTTCTGTGATCATATAAGGGTTCTGTGTAGTAACTGTTGTTACTCTTTCTGACAGATTATCCGTGGAAAGTACACTTTTTGATGTTGCATGGTGATGGTCTGCAACATGTGAAACAAAGTCGGTACACCGGTAATAACTTTTGCGGTACCTGTCACTAACTGAGCAGCATCGCAGTGACCTTCTTGATAGCCAGAATATAGAAGTTATGATGTCATCTCCTGTGATGAAACGGGGATTATGTGCTATAGTTGTGTGATGATGCCTTGAGTAGCAAATAATGTTGCCTTCGGGATTACCGTTTTTCGCTGAGCACCTCAGGGCTGGTAAATGTCCATAGTTTGCATGTGATAAATTCAGTTGTCCTGGACTGTACCATTGGCAAAAGGCATTACCAGGGGGATGGTATACTTGCAGAATATACGATTCTGAACGAGTAAGGTTGTTGCAGTGAAATATGGCCTTGTATTTTCCAGCATCATCTGCCTGTATTGATCTAATTTCAAGAGACACTATCAGGTGGTCGAAAACTGTCTTTGCTGTGATATGAGTTTTTGCCTGTTTTAGCTCAGAGAAATGATGTGTTTGAATAAATGTCCCATTGTTATTGAATAGTTCACCATTAAATGTTAATGAGAAAGTGCAGTTTTGTGAATTCTGATCCACCAAGAATGCAAAGATGTATTTAACTTTTTCTTCAACATCAACAGTCTCGCAGTGCCTCAGCTGTGGGCACGTCTCACTTCCCAATGTCAGATCTACTTGTAGGATGGCAATCAAGTTGATTATTATGCTTAGGAAAATCGGCATTGTGGATGTTTCTGAAAAATAAAAAATAAAAAATGAAAAAGTGCTGAAAATATATATCATTTTGCTATTGCACACATGCTTCAACCTTTGATTTTAGCATGTATTATAATAGATCATAGGAATGAAGCAGTTCCTGAGGGGAGGGGTACACAGGACACTTATCATTGATTCAGTTAAATCGATTCATTCATATAATATGATACTAAACAATTATGATATCTATATTTTTCAAATATTTGAGTACCTTGTTTTTTTATATCTTATAATATATTGCTCTGTGGAGCAAAGGTGAGAGGGGGAAATGATTTTCATTAAATGTACAAATAATTGCATTAATTGAGCTGAACCTAAGTCAAATATCTCCTTTTTCACTGAAATTGAACATGATAGATTAACTACTGTATTAGCTGTGACATATTTACATGTATCTGTGTATCCATTGTGTAGCCCTGAAAATCACACTTTTAGTATTAAACCATTTTTTTTCAGTGAATCAGAAAAATCTGTGAGAGCAGATGAAGCAATACTGTAATGAAGATTTCAGATCGTAGAGAAAAGTTTAGCCATTAATGCAAGCTGTAAGAATAACAATACTCACCAGTTTCCTCTTGGCAAGAAGTTCAGATCCCACATGAGTTTTCTTTTTCCACAATTGAAAGAACATGTTGCATGAAGTAAAGAATGATGACTCCCTGGGAAAGAACTGTCACATTGTCTGGATCTGGCTTTGGTCTTCACTTTCTCAGTTTATTCTGGCCCTTCAAAAGAATTCAAATATATTTTTGGAATTAAATGCCAATTAAGACATGCTATCTCTAATATAAACATTTGTTTGTCCTGTTCACTTCCTCTTGCAACATTTTTACCATTATGAAAAAGAACCTACATGTACAATAGGACTGTGCTACTTGTAAATCTAGGTATTTTCTAACAACTTAATGTGCACCATACCATGGTATTGGGCTGTACCATTCCCATCTACAGGTATAATTTTCCTCATTCTGTTTGCTTTTCATACATGTAAAAAGAATAAAATAAAAAAACAAAGCATTTGTAAGTACTTGCCTAATTTGAGCATGTCAGTAATCAAACTAAAACTGTAAGATAATTCCTTGAATTCATCCCTGGATTGGTGTATGAAAGTTACCAAACCCGACTTACCCACTGGGGAGCAAGATTGCAGAGCCTCTTCTATTTGATTTGGAAATTCCCAAACATAATTTTGTTCCAGGGGTGCCAAGGGGTGGTACTCAGAGATGACACTTGACAACAAGTTTTGGTCAAAATTCACTTTTACAGTCGTGAATCCTGAGAGAGGCTTATCCCGCTAGAAGATGTGTTAGTCTTATTCGTGAAGCTGCGAGTTGTTGCATTTCTTCAAATCAGATGAAGGGGATAATTGTCAATTTTATGTTTTTTTTTTCTTTTTGGGGGATCATAATATGCAAAATATTATAATGTGTCTTGTGTATTTAAAAATATAGATTTTTAGTTAGTTCTTACAGACTTCAGTCGAGCCTGTTCCTGCTCCTCTTCTTGCAAGCCTTCTGGCAGGTACAACTACAAGACTGTTGAAAGAATTTGAGTTGTATATATATTATGTGCTTCACTGTTCACACAATATTCTTGCACTATTGCCACTGAACATTAGAGTGCCCTGTGCAGAGTGGGTGAAAGCCTTCTATTGAAAGCGGTTTTTCAAATTGATACCTTGGAATTCTCCAGTGTGTTCTCATCTTTTGAATACCAGTAGACTTTGATCTAGCATTTGATAATACTTGGGTGTTCTGTTTGTCTCTTTGTGCATGGTATTTATTTACCCAGTATGACCAGAACAACTTTGAGATTGTTTTTAAGTTTGAATCCAAGTTATTTTCCCCGATATATTACTTAGCAACCATATTCAAGATTTTTATATGCTGATTGTATTAATATTCAAGCTTGGAACAAACCAAATTATGGTTTTGATGTCAATTCATGTTTAAAATACCATTATAGAAATAAGAACAAATTTGACACCAAATGACCTAAACATTGGGCTTGCACATTTGATATATCAGAAAAAGTTGCTTAGTTAGTTTTCATTGAATAATTGAAGGAAATTTTGAGTTCAAGTAATGGCAGGTTTATAGATTTGCAAACAATCAGAAGAATCTTACAAGCATCAAATGAACATATCATATCGCATTTTTAGACATGTGATGTCCTCATTCATATTGCAATGCCTCCTTCAAAAGTCTCTCTCTTTCTCTCTCAGTCTATTTGAATATAGGGGACTCAAGAGTATTTGAAAAATCACTGCTGAGCTAACCCAATGCTTATCTTCTACATTGTTTTAATGATCTTGAACAAAATGAGTCAGTCTTTTTGAAAAGATTAGTTGTGACATTTATTTTTCAGAAAGCATACATATGTATTTCAATTACAATTTCAATTTGTTTTATTTATTCATGGTACTTTCTTCAGCCAGAATCTGTTTTACAGAAAGGCCGTGTAATAGAAACATAAATATCAATACTCATTTAACATGAGATAAAAATCCATGGTAAAAGAACACTAAATTAGTAAAATAAAATTTACATAAATATAAAATCATATTGCATGACCAAAAAAATACAAAGAAATGTATACAAGTATGAGATAATAATTTGTAATTGGGTATATACAAGGCAACAATGTCATAAAACTTGAGGCAAGTGAGGTTGTAAACAAGACTTTCATTACTGCATAATAAGGCAAGTATCTTCTACCTGTATGACAGATGGGAGAATTTGTGAAGACATCTGCAAATCAATCATACACATTCTTTGCAAATGCATTTTTATCAATTCTGAATACAGCTTTTTAGAGGCCAATAAAATTTGTAGTAGTCAAACTGTGACAACATAATTGGTTTAAAATTATTTTGAATTATTTTGACAGATCAGTGAAATGGAATATATACACAAATCCAGAAATTGTTATTTACAAATTCATCAGCTATCATTACACCCTTGTTATTTACAAATTCATCAACAATCATTTCACCCTTGGATGACTTTATTGCTGTTTTTTTTTCTTTTCATTTATGCATGTATGAATAATTTGTAATGATTATGGGGGACTTAAAGTTGAGTTCTGGTCATGTGATAACATGCAATACACACAAACGTGTATATGGGGCTACATACACATGGTTGGCTCAAACATTTCAGCTGTTTCTCGTCCTATTTAGAATATGAGGGCATTTGAAGAGCAATCCTTTTTCAGGGGACATTTCTACTATCATCTGTGTTGTTCTTCAAAATAACATAAAAGGAATGAGAAAGCTCACAAATTATTCTTTACATTTCCCAGAAACCAACCTTCCCTTTATATATTTTGACCTTTTTTCAGATATTGTATACAAATACATGTATGTCTCGTTACACTGGGTAAGTCAGTAGGGGGTAATTACATATTAAAACAGGTCAATCACCAAAAAATAAATCAATAATAAAGTTGTATACCATCAGCAGACACCGAATCATCCCACAAATAATTTTATGAGGCATTCACAGGAATAGAAAGTAAAGAGCATAAAATGGAAATGATTTTGTATTTAATCGATTTCGGTATTCAAATGTGCAATATCTCTTGACAGACATAAAATGTGATGCTTGAATTTTTATTGTATTATACAAGAATGGAACTCAAGACAATTAGAATGATTTTTGGTGATTAGTTTCCATTTTGTACTATTGTTTTCCTCAGTGGACCTCACTCAGGTTTTGCTTTAGAGGCAGAGGTGGTGCTGCATTGAAAGTGACATTTTTGCATTTTTGTCTGTTTATATGAGATGAAGTTGGCTTTCTTATTGGCCTCTCAATGACACTCTGATTTCCATAAGTAACATAAGCTGTTGATTCTGTGCAAATTTCTTGATTTTGCACTGATATCTCAGACTTGTCAGACTTATATGATCCATATGAGTATTCATTTAAACTTGCTGTCGACTCATGGGAATTCCCAGACACACTGCAACTATAGAAATTCTTTGTGTCATTTGAATCATATGAATAAATGCTAACTGAGTCTCGGTATATCATTGTTTGTTTTGCCGCAGGCTCGTGCATGATTTCATGGAGATCTTGGTAAACATGTTCCTCTTCCAGAGCTGACAATTTATTTCCCTCCGTTCGATGTTTTTCATAAAATTGAATAGTTTCTTTTCTTATTTTCTTGTCATGTGAGGAACTCATGCGATGGAAATGTCTATACAGGGCTATTGTTATGACAATGAAAATACACCCAGCTAGTATTATTCCTGCTACTGCTGCTGCTATGGCTATGAAAACAACATATTTGTTTCCAAAACTTTCATGCAAAGTCTTTGAGTCGGACCCTTTGTCTTTGTTAGATATGAGATGTTGATTGTTGGTACTAGTGGTCATTTCATTCACATGAGTAAGGAGTGAAGGAGAGTTATTTATGCTCATTCTATTGGTCAATATGTCTTCGGATAATTCCCCAGGAGCACTTTCAATAAGTTCTGATATAGTGTGATTCACTTCCATTATCAAAAGGCCTTCTGATACCAAAATGCAAGTAACCCTTTTATCCATGTCGCTTAGTTTGAGACTTTGAATGTTCAAAGTATATTTCCTCTGATGGCTAATGTGTGAAACAATATCATCATATCCAGGTATGCTCTTGTTTTTGAACAGCCATCTGACTCTTGACACTTCTGCTAGGCTGAAGTTGATGTTGTTGATGGTACACATTAAAAGAGCATCCCATACATCCATACCCACTGAACTGGCATTAACAAGATGAAGGGTCATATTCATAATGAAATTCAATTCCTCATCTCCTTCTCCTTGACTGAAGTGTGGAAAGATCTTGACCTGTGATTCCACCATGGACGTTCCAACAGAATTTGTAGCAAAACATGCAATGGTAACAGAACAGCTCTCATCATATAGATAACAAGTGTTATTTGTAGACAAAGAAACATTTAGGATATCATTTGAATTCTGTTCAAATTCACATCCTTGTAGTACATTAGATGGTATACATGACCATGAAAAGTTGGTTATTGTAGGGTACGCATCACCTTTGCAAATCAGTTGATGTTTATAAGGTTGATCAGGTTGTAGGATTAAACTTGCTGGAGTAAGAGTGAGATGAGGTTTATGAAGTATGATGAAAGGGCCAATCTGAACTGAAAGCTTACGATCAGGAAATGCTGCAGGACTTGTGACCTCACAGACTATAGACCTGTTGTGTAAAGTGTGCACCATCTCCAGATTTTGCAGTAGAACCTTGTGACTACCATTTACATAACTAGCTGCCAGTGTTGTATCACTACCACTCTTAAATTTCCAAGTCAGATGAACTTCAGGATTTCCTTTCAGAACCTGGCACCAGATCTTCAAGATTTGCCCCTCTGTCATCATCTCTGGATGTTGAGGCTTACAGAGTAGCTCATCCTCAAGTGGGAAGTACAGCACATTGAGATTAGCAGCATCAGAATAACATGCCTTAGGGATGTAGTTGGAGCCTAGAATGAAAGCGACACATTGTTGAACCTGACTTTTCCTTCCAACTCTGAAGACGGTCAAGTTGGAAGTCATCCTGCGAGTCTCTGGATCATAAAATTCTGATATAACACTGAAATACTTTAAAGGATTGACTTTCCATATCAGTGTGTCTGTCATGTTGTCAAAGTTAGAAATAGTGCAGGTGAAAATGGCATCCTGACCTTCATTAACTGCAATGCTTTGTGGGTTGGTTTCAAATACTGCATTGTTGCATTTTGAAGTTGCTCCACAATGGAAAAAGTATGAAAGAAAATAAAATGCAAGAAAGTAACATGTAAGAAAGTTCGATTTCTTATACATGAAGGCCATGATTCATAAGAATATTCACAAGCCAAGCTGTTAAGAGGTAGAATAATTTGTCGTGGAAAAGATGCCTCTGTAGCGCCCTACCTTTATCAAACACCAGATAATAGTATTGTTTGATTGATTTAGTTTCATCTAGAGTATAGCATCCACTTACTTTGTTTCAATTGGTATCTATTGTTCAAGGATCAAACCCTGGGAGAATTTTTATAGCGAAGAAACCGTACTTTACTGTCGTATATGCTGTTGGAAATGATTTATGTGGTAATTTCCGTTTTCATTAATTGCTCTGATGTTTTGTCTACCATTGTCAGACATATTATAGTTAAGTGCAGATTGTATACTTGTTATTGGTTTAGATTTACCCCATGATCCCATGAAACTCTGTGAAATTTTTATTTTCTAACCTGTGTTTTATCACTGTAACTGGTTTAGGGATCAATTGCCCCTTAATTGGCTAAAGGTTGTCATATTAGAAACTCATAAAGAACTTGGCTTAAAGCCCCGAAAGTGTAATATTTAGAGGCCTGTGTGATTAGGCATACTTTTGGTGTTGTGCCTTGGCTTATGAAAGGAGGGTGTGTAGTGTTGTACATCTGCCCATATTTGGTTGAATTTGAGAGAAATAGATTCAGAGATACTACAACTGATTCTGATTCATTTGTTACCACTTATTTCATATTAAATAACTTCTTGCTCCACATCACAGGATCTACTGAACTATTTTCATTTCAAGTGGATCATTGTTCGGTTGTTTTCCCCTAAACACTTAGGAAACAAAAGAATCATGTAAGAGCACAAATTTAATAGGATAGGGGCTTATTGGGCCTACATAAATGTTTGTCGATAAAAAAACCCCGCAGATATTATTAATTGTTCTCAAAGGAGGTAATCGGTCCCTTTTCAGAAATTGACAAACTTTGTAGACAATCTGAGCATGAATACTAATGCCTAATGTGGATAACACATTATTTATCTTTTATATGTTTTTTTTAAATGAATAATTCTCGTGTATTTGCTGAATTAGAACAAGTGTAGTTAATTCCTATATTGAAAAGTTATTCTTTTCATTGTTCTTTCCTTTTTATGTTTTTTTTTTAATGAAGGAAGCTTTAGGTATTTTGAGAACTACTTTGATATGCCAGGATGTGTTGTCTGTGCCAGATTAGTGGATATCATTGATAAACAGGTATTGTATACATTCTACTTTGTCAGAATGGACTTGTGTTGAAAAAAATCCAAGCTTTTGCAGATGATTAAAACTATGCTATGTACCTGTTCACAAAACATGTGTTAACTGAATGTTTTGACCCTGTTTATAATAGCTATGTATTAAAAAATATTGACTGATCTCAGTAAGTGTGTTTTATGTGTGTGTGAACAGTTTTAATCTTAGATTTACAAGAAAACAAACTGGAATTATGATCATCATCTTTATCGGTAGGCTGTATAATTATGTTAGACAGAATTCAGCAAGTAATTTATTATTACAGTTTAGTTCAAATCACTGGTAGGCTTTAGCAATGAAATTTACAAAAGAACAATGTAATTAAGGACAGAGCTGTATCTGATTTACATGAAATTTATGATATAAAAAATTATACTTTGGTGTGTTTCCTTCCTCCATCCTATCATTATTTTTTTCTCTCTCTGTTTGTTTTAACTTTTCCATTGCTCTTGCCTTTAATTTGAATATTACTAGGCAGGGAAAAGACAAGAAGAATACACATTTTGGCCTGATGTCTTGGAATGCTTCGGTCATGTGTACCAAAGAGAAAATTTTGCAGGTGAGTTTCAGAAAAACAGTAGTTTAGTGCCTGTGCTATTTTATCTAATTGTCCCCGCCGAATGAAGTTCGCGAGGGGACTATGAAACGGGCTCCGTTCATGTGTGCGTGTGTGTGTGTCCGTCCGTCCGTCCGTCCGTCCGTCCGTCTGTCCGTGTGTGCTCAAATGTTAGAAAATGCTACTTCTCCGTCATTTCTTGGCCGATTTTGATTCTGATTGTTTTATCTGATAGGTCTGGGTGGGGGCTTCCAAACTTCTACACAGAATTTTGAAATTCATTAATTATGCAAATTTATGCAAATTTATTCAAAATTGACGAAAAATGCTACTTCTCCTCTATTTCACATCGGATTTTGATTCCGATTGTTTTATCTGATAGGGCTGGGTGGGGGCTTCCAAACTTCTACACAGAATTTTGAAATTCATTATTCATGCAAATTTATGCAAATTTATTCAAAATTGACGAAAAATGCTACTTCTCTATTTCACATCGGATTTTGATTCCGATTGTTTTATCTGATAGGGCTGGGTGGGGGCTTCCAAACTTCTACACAGAATTTTGAAATTCATTATTCATGCAAATTTATGCAAATTTATTCAAAATGGCTGGAGGTTCATAATGTTTTCATGTTTTATATTTCAGTTGTATACATGCATTGTTGGTATTCTCTTCTTTTGCATGCAGTAACATTATTATTTTATTCACTAAAGTTTTTCACTGAAGATTTAAGGTTCAGGCTAGTTAATTTCCACAGATCTGCACTTCCGGCGGGGACATTTATTACGCATTGCGTAATTTACTCATTCACTTGTTTTTGATGACTTGCTGGTGTTTGTATGGAGTTGTATGGTGTTGGTATGGAGTAATGTTGGCCAAGACAAATATTGTGGGGCTGCAATTGTCATTTTTTTCACAATATCTTACCAATCTACTTTGATATCCAAAATGGAACATATTTTGTAGTTTTCCTCGCCTCTTAATTTTGTATTACTGTTTCTGAACCCAAACAAATTTTCTGCTTTTACCCATAGTCAGTAGGTAATGTTGATACTTTTATAAGTTGTTTTAGAAATATGAAATTCTGTGTGTGCATGTGTGTGTTTTGTTGTTGTGCTTGTTCTTTATAAATTGCCATTTGTTTTTTCTTTGAATTTTGTAGATAATATAGGAGGATATTTCCCCACCTACAAAGGTGATCCATTGACATACGTTGAACCCTGTAGTGATTCTGTCAAGGGATGGTTCAAAAGGCTAAAGGATGCTGGGAAGGTGACATTCCTTCTTACAAGCTCTCATGTTGATTACGCTGAGTCTCTGCTGGAAAATATTCTTGGGTAAGATCTATTAACTCTTTACTTGCCACGGAATGATACCCTGGACACTGTACGTGTGCTGAAAGTTGATTGTGGCAGTACACTGTTTGTTCTATTGGTCAACCAAAGCCACTAAAAAGTTAAAGGATTTACTTGTGATAGTAATTTCTTAGACAATTTCATCACTCAGTGATCCATCATTTTTTCTGGTGACAATAACTCTCAGACTCTGTATTTTTCAAAGATACAGGGTTAGTATTAGGTATATATTTGAGTTTTAGGTTCGATTAAGGGGGTTAGGTTAGGTATAGTGTTTGGTCTAGGGTTTACGTTTGATTAGTAAGAAGTTAGGAACTTGACCGCATAGCTATTGTTGCCAGAGCAACCATTTGTCATTAAATGAACTGAAGATGGTAATTGATATTGACCACTGACGGATATATCCTAGAAAATCAACAATGAACACATAGTTTCATGCAAACACTGGACTCCAGGTTTGACTTTTTAGGCATTACTAATTTCAATTCATTTCGCCCAAGCCAGGGAAAAAAAAAATCACTCAAAAATTCCCACTGATTAGTATGGCACTGTGATAATACTTTATCATTACCCCATAATCATCAATTTCTATGATTGAAAAATATTTTTTTGCTTTTAAATCTACCTTGACTGTTGTTTCCTTCATTCAGAACCCAGTTTCATTTTTTAAAATGAAATTACAAGTGATGGATGAAAGCCTAATAACTTGTGGTTTACTGTAATAGAAACATAGATACATTGTCACACATGAAGGACTGACTATAGCCATTGTCCTTTCAATGAACCTGTGTGTTCCAATAAAAGATTATTGATGTTTTATCAATTATTTTGTTACAGTAAAGACTGGCAAGATTACTTCCATGTTTCCATGATGTATGCAAGGAAACCAGGATACTTTACCAAAGAGCAGGCTGAACGACCTTTCTATTCTATTGGTAAATTGCAATACTTTCTATGGATATTTGTTCTTCATGAAATGTGAATATATTGAATGATTTCAGAATATTTTGCTCCCTCCTCAATATTTGTTTCAACATTGATAATTTATTCTGTAAATCCCAGACACCACTATCACTACAGTTAAGTCTATGGCAACTATTAGCATAAAATTACTTGAAATAACATTAACCCTTTGCCCACGGGAACCAGGTAAATCCCTTTATTAAGCCTATGAGAATTACAGAATTGAGTAGTCATCGGGTTAATATGTGTATGTTGTAAGCAGGAAATTTGTAATTTTCTATCAAGCAAGACTTGAAAGTCAATTGATCAGGAGCTACTGGTCTTTCAGTTTTGATTGATGGTGGTCCGACAAAGGCTCTTTCAATGTAAAGCGTTAAGCCTTGTATCTACACGTAGTAATTTTGTTATTTCAATAGGAAACATTCATTTTTTTTTCTTCCATGATTATAAGACGGTGACATTGATTTCTTTTTGTGACTGCATGAACACATTTGAGTAATGTTCGCTTTTTACTGATTTTCAGTTGATAACAAGGAGGGAGATGAGATAAGTGAGATACAGACTGGTAGTAAGTACCTTCAAGGAAGTGTCCATACATTCCACTCCTACTTGAAGAAAGTGACTGGCAAAGAAAACCCAAAGGTTTGTAATATTTTTTGATGAAAATTAAAAATTTTGTTCATGTAACTAAAGAAACAGGCGAATATGAATTCACCTTTGCCCTTCTTGGTTCCAATGATATATTTTGTCTGCTGAGAGCAAGAAGGGTGATAACTCAAATCATTTAACACAACATTAATGTCCTTCTGGTTCTCACCAGACAAGACAAGGTTTTGAAATGTCTGTAGTCTGAAACAATGGAAAATTAGGAGTTAACCCTTTCGAGACATATGACCACATTTTGTGGTTTGGCCCAATAACTTTTGATACAGAGCTCTAAAAAAATATACCAGATGCATCAGTGGAAAGAGCAAAAATTTCTGCACACATTATGTCTATTTTTGTTGCATGACCATATTGCGTTTGATGCCAGGAATTTAAAAAATGAGAATAGGCTTTAAAATCCTTAGATCGGCAATACATTGAGAGGTTCAAAATCATTGTTTTTTTAAATCAAAATTCGCAATTTTTTCAACTTTTCGACAAATTTTCTAACCAAGTTTATTGTTTTCAAAGACATTACACCTTATGAGAACCATGTAGCACTACGAGAAAAATATTATTGTTGCCAATTTGAAGAACAAAATGTGATCAATTTAGCCCTTAAATAGTTCTTGTCCTGAAAGGGTCATGTATTCGTTTTTTCCATTTATGAATGGTATTATCTCCACTGGCTTCTTGATTTTTTTTTATAATGGCACGTTTTTCTGAAAGTAAAAGGAGAAATCAGAGATTGAAGCAGATTAGTGAAAGTTTGAATAAAATTGAACAAGCAATAAGAAAGTTACATGTATGAGTTTGGGAAAGTTGCAATCACTATACATACAGGAATTTCAAATTGGCAGAATCGGTAATATCGCTGTGTAGTGGCAAACAACTCCCCTATTTTCTCCAACACACAAAATGACTAAACTGTCATTTCATTATTTCCTCAATGCATCTATTGGTTGTCAGACAAGCTTTTGCATACATGTGGAAGCTCGAGCCTCCAGGCCCAGTAATACGAAAAATAAGTTTGATTGCTGTGTTGCAAGTAATTGCTTTGACATTCTATTTGCAATTTATCACAAAATATCAATTATATGATCAATTGCTAAGCTTCATGTTACGGGGCCCAGTTCTGTTTAGATTAATGACATGAAATATATGTGTACGTTGCAAAAGAATGAATCAGTGGATTAAAGAAATGGTTCATCTTCTCTCTGGTTATCAGAGACAATTGACCACATTTTGTGGTTGGGCTCAATAACTTTTGATTCAGAGCCCTGAAAATATACTAGATACATGAGTAGAAAGAGCAAAAATTTCTGCACACACTGTGTCCATTTTTGTTACATGACAATATTGCGTTTGATCCCAGGAATTTTAAAAAGGAGAATAAGATTTAAAATCCTTAAATTGGCAACACATTGAGAGGTTCAAAATCATTGTTTTTTATCAGAATTGGCAACTTTCTCAACTTTTTGCCAATTCTTTTAACCATGTATATTGTTTTCAAAGACATTACCCCTTATTACAATCTTGTAGTACTAAAAGAAAAATATTATTGTTGCCAATTTGAGGTACAAAATGTGATCAATTTAGCCTTTAAATAATTCCTGTCCTGAAAGGGCTAAAGAAATGGTTCATCTTCTCTCTGGTTATCATTAACTACTGATCTCAATCTCATCTAGGTTGCATACTTTGGTGACAGCATCCGCTCTGATGTTCTCCCTCCCCAGTCAGCTGGATGGCATCCTTTCCTTATCTTGGAAGAGATGGAGGCAGAAGGCATGGTAGAAGAACCAGCAGGTGGAGACCAGATGGATGGACCACCGACCAAGAGGGGAAAAATCACAGTGAGTTGATCAGAATCTTAAAACAACTACTTTGGAAGCAATTTTTGATGGAAGAAAAAATTTTAAACTAGGGTTCCGTTTGAAAACGTAATGTCATAGCCTTTCAGTGGAAGAGAAAGGGATTTGATCAGAGTATGTTAAAGGAAAAAAAAAAAAAAAAAAAAAAAAAAAAATATATATATATATATATATATATATATATATATATATATACTAGGTGTTACAAAAAACATTTCCCACTTTTGATCCTTAATAGTTCAAAAACTATATTTCAGATAACACTGACATTGATATGAGCAATAGCTGAATAGTGTACAATTTTGTTGGAGGTAATTTAAAAATGAAAGCATAAATCAGTTTCATTAAATTCAAGATTAATTTTTAAGTTAGGGTTCAGATTTTGCTCTATTTTCAACCCTCTGTACAAAACTTTAACTTTGCACAGGGGTCAATTGGTGTGTATGGGAGTGTGTGGTTAACACCCAGACAATGGTCCTGGACAATGGCCAGGGTTTTAATGCTTTATTATTTATTCATGAGGAATTCCACTATCACAGCTAGTCTTTATTCATCCTCTGGCATTAACTGTGTAAAGTTATTTCACTGAGATGTCATTTTAATGGATTTTGAAGCAATCAAAGTAATGCGAAGTGATTTAAGTCATTCAAAGGATAGGAATATTGATGTTGTCCTTGATGATTATGATGATGATGATGACGAAGATGATAGTGATGATGATAATGATGATGACAATGATAGTGATGATAATGATGATGACAATGATAGTGATGATAATGATGATGACATTGATAGTGATGATTATGATGATGATAACGATTATGATAATGATAGCAATGATGATGAGGATGATGATGATTATGATGGTGATAATAATGCTGCTGCTGCTATTAATGATGATGATCATGATAGTGACAGTGATGATGCTGATAATAATAATGATGAAAATGATTGTTAGCTGGAATGAAATGTAGTGTATGCAAGCACATGGAAACATGTGCTTACCTTTTTCATGTGCATGCATTTTACCCTTTACCATGAATTCGGACTAGCAGTGCCCAGGGCAATCCGTCATGAATTATTAATAAAGCATTCATGTGCCTTGGAGCAAGAGACGAGAAGCCTGGTCAGCAGAGCTCTGAAAAGGTGGTATTCATGTCCACTGTTCAGGGTCATTGTAAGCACACACTCACATAAGCCCCTTTCACAATTGGTCTGCGATCAGTTTGCGACCGCCTGCAACAGATTTTTTGGGGTGTTGCACGACCGATCGCTTGGTGTCTTGCGACCACTCGCAGTCGTTGCAGGCGGTCGCACAAACCTGAGGCGGTCGTGACTGGTCGCATCTGAACTTTGAACATGCTCAAAATCCAGACACGACCAGATGCGATCGATTCACTCGCATTAGGTCGTACGACCAGTCGTGCGATTCTCATATGAGAGTTGCACAACGTTGCACGATTAAATGCGAGAGTTCGCACGACTCAATAGTCGCAGTGGGTGGGCTGGAGGTCGTGCTACTCTTGCACGTGCGCTAGCGACCTATAGCGACCAGTCTTGCGAATGGGTGCGATTGTGCTAAGACCATGAGACTGTTGCACGACCGATCGCAGCACATCTTACAACGTTGTACTACTGTTGCACGACTGTATGAGACTGTATGCGACTATTCCTCAGGGGTATATATATATATATAGGGGGACTATGGAGATGATCCTCTGCAACAGGGCCCTCCTCTAACAACTTTCTCTTCTTTGTAACTTTCTTCTTTGGCATCTTGACTATTAAGAAGGCCAACTTGAAACTGACTACCGGTCAATTGTCAAGGGGGTTTTTATACCACACGCCACTCGCACGAATACTCTCACGACCACTTGCACCGGTCTCATTCAATCGCACGAGCGATCGCATGGTCTCACATCCACTCGCACGACCATGCAATCGATCGTGCGACTATTGTGATTGGCGTCAAGCCACTCGCAATCACTCGTGCAACACTCGCATGTGAACGCAAGACTACTCGCACGAGCATATGCTACCAAATGCGACTTACTCGTGCAACGGTCTCTTCTAGTCGCTTTTGTTTTACGACCTGTAACATCTGACATCATATCCAATCGCTAATCACGGCCATCGTTTTCATGATCCATATTGCTCAGACCACGCGACTGAATAACTCACACGGAGTCCAAAAAGTTAACGTTTCTTGAGACTTTACTTGGGTCTCTCAAATCAAAGTGTTACATAGAACGTGGCCATTATACTGAACGTTGTTTTACGTTGCTAGTCTTAAATTCAGGCTTTAATATGTTTCTACTTGAGGATACTACATTTCTCCTTTTCTTCAAAGATCCTGGTTTCCTTCTTGATGAAGTAACAGTGTACAATGTATTCTAATAACATATTTTGTCAAAATTAAATCCAGTGTTTAAATCCAGTATTTTTCTCGTTCTTTCAAAATTAGTGCTGTCTGTACTGAAAAATATGCATATTTCCCTTTTGGCTTCTACTATGCTTAAGTTATTTTATTAATCTAACTTCTTCCCAAAATTACTTAAGGTGTGTTTCTATGAGTGTGTATTTGTATTTGTATGCAAGCCACGTTAACATTCATTACATCGAGATATTCAACTTAAAACTTAACTACCGCAGAAAGTCTTTCTTCTGTTTTCCTGTTTGTTTTCTTTCTCAAAAGTTAATAACATAATCGTTCAAGTAGGATGGTGGCTTCCTCATCCTTGTTGGTCTCGACATAGGCGTCTCAGTTCCACTTCTTTGGTTACTGGGTGAGGCTATGTCATGGTCAAAGTGGTCCATCTGTGGTTGTGCGGTTTCAGTTGGTGTAGCGCTGTCATTGTCCTTCTCCAGTCTTACATTCTGGAGTATTGTCTCTCTCCAGTCATCTTGACCTGGTGTTCTGTCCTCATCTCTGTTGTTCACGATCATGGTTGCGAGTTTGAACTGACTTGAGTCTCGGTAGATCTCTCTTCCATCACTGACTCTGCGAGCAGCAATTGAAGAACCGTCGATTCTGTAGATCACATAGAAAGCTGGTTCATATGCTGTTGTCCACTTGTTCTTTTTCGTCTGCCTCAGCAAGACAAAATCTCCAACAACCAGATTGTGTTGCTTTGTGTTTCTGTTCTCTCGTAACTTTTTGTTTCTTGCTTTGTAGTCACTGTCTCGTCTGTTGATTTCTTCATCTTTCGTGCTGACTTCATCTCGTGGCTTCACATGGTCAAGTTTTGATCTAACTGACCTTCCCATCAGTGCTTCATATGGTGGAGTATGGGTAGCTGGGTGAGGTGTTGATCTGTATCCCATCAACATCTCTTGGATAGCGATCTCACGATCCTGTTTCTGAAGATGTGCGATCTGTTCAGTTTTGTTTAGCACTTTCATGAAACTCTCTACTTCTCCATTGGCTCTGGGGTGGTCAGGCGTGACCTTGTGATTATCGAACCCTTCTTCCTGTGCAAATTCTTTGAAATCTGCGGAGTTAAATGGTGGTCCATTATCACTTTCCACCCTCCTTGGTATGCCATGTGTTGCAAAGATTTTCTTCATCTTTCCCTTGATTGCTTGGAATGACGTGGATCTCGTGACCTCTACCTCCGGATACCGGGTCCTTTTGTCAATTATGACAAGGTTGTAATGACCATCCGGATATGGTCCACCAAAGTCAACTGAGACTGTCTCCCATGGCTTCTCTGGGATTGGTGTAGATTTGACCGGCTCTTGTCTGTATTCCTTGGTCGTTACTTGGCATTCATAACACTGGCTTAGCAATTCCTCAGTCAATCTGTTCATCTCTGGGAACCAGTATTTGCTTCAGAGTAACTGCTTGGTTTTTGTCATGCCAAAGTGTCCCATCTTGTGAGCTTTCTGGATTACCTTTCTTTGTAGACTGGTTGGGATCACTATGCATTCAAGTCTGAAGATAACACCTTGAGCGATGTAGAGTTGGTGACGTATTGGGTAGAATGGTTTAATGTCTTCGTCTTTCTTGAAGTCATCCCAATCATCACTCATGAGTCTTTCTTTCACTTTCTTCAGCTGTCGATCTTTCTTTGTTTCCTCACGGATTCTGTCAATGATGATTGCATGCTCTTCTTCAATGATTTGCTTGATCATTTTCTCTGTATCATCTGAGCCTGTTTCTGGAAGTGGGTGCCTGGAAAGAAAATCCAGTGGGTCAGCTTCATCTCTTCCTGGCTCATAGACTAGTTCATAGTCTACATCTTGCATTTCCATCACCCATTTCTCGATTCTTGGTGGAAGCTTTGCTGTAGGCTTGTTGAACATGGGGATCAGTGGTTTGTGAGCTGTTACTATCTTGAATCGTGGTGCTCCTAGAAGATACATTCTGAATCTGTTCTTTGCCCACTTGATTGCAAGAGCATCTTTCTCTGTTTGACTGTATCTCTTTTCAGCCTTCGTCATTGATCGACTGATGAAATGAACAGGTTGCACTCCTCTATCAGTGCGCTGAAATAACCCTGCTGAGAGTCCATCATGGTAGCTTGCTTCCGTTCGAAGGATTATCTCCCTGGATGGATCAAAGTAGGCTATTACGTCATCGCTTGTGATGCTATCTTTCAGCTCCTCAAATGCTTTCTGTTCTTCTTGTCCCCATCTGAACTTTATGTCCTTTTCTGTCAGTTTTCTCAATGGGGCTGTGAGACTTGCATAGCGAGGAATGAATTTTGATAGATATCCAATCATGCCAAGGAAGCTCCTCACTTCTCCCTTTGATTCTGGTGGTGAGCTCTCTCTGACTGCTCTGACCTTCTCCTTTGTGGGTTTCAGTCCATTCTTGGTGAAGAGATAGCCATAAAACTCAATCTGTTCAACAGCAAACTCACATTTCTCTTCATTGAAGGTGATGTTGAAGTCTGACGCTGTCTTGAAGACTTGTTCAAGTGTTGCGTTGTGCTCTTCTAGCGTCCTACCTCCTATCAGAATGTCATCTCTCTGACTAAGGCAGTATGGAATGTCACCAAAGATACGGCCAATAGTCTCATCAAACAAATCTTGTGATGACTTGGCTCCAAAGACTAATCTCTTGGGACGCAGGTTTCCCCATGGCGTGCTGAATGTTGCCACTTCTCTCGATCCTGGTGCAAGCATAAGCTGGTGTTACCCGTTCTCCATATCAAGCTTTGAAAAGATCTTACATTCGTGGAATTTGTATGTAAAATCTTCAACCACGGGTGTTTGTGTGATTCTACTCCTTTCCATTTGCTTGTTTACCACTCTTAGGTCAATACTTGCTCTGATCATGTGTGACTCAAGTTTGTCTTTAGGTGTCTCATTGTATCTGGGTTTCGGCTGTACTACCAATGGAGAACACCATGTGACGGGTTCATCCTCAGGGATAGGCTCAAAAATGTCCTCATCCACACAATGATCAAGCCATTCCTTCAGGGGTTTCTGAAGGTGATATGGTACAGGACGTGGTTTCTGTGCAACTGGTGCTGCTCCCTCCTTCATATGGAAGTGTGCATAGATGTCCTTGTCATTTTTCTTGTCATAGATCCTGCCTACACCTTGGAAAACATGTCTGTTCTTCTGAAGTATCTCATCAACAGAAGCTGGTGCTGTAACTTTTCTAGCTTGCTTCAGAGTACCATCTGCTCGGATCTCCAACATTCCAAGAGCAGTAGCTGACTCTTCTCCTAGTAGTGGGATACTCTGCATTCTTCCTCTTATCACATAGAACTCTGTCTCTATGCTTTTAGTCTTGTTTTCCACAGTTGCTATGAACTTTCCTTTCACATCAAGTTCAGAGGTCAGGTCGTTCAACTTGATGTTTGTAGGTGATAGCTTCAAGTCTTGGGAAGATCTGTTGGCAAGTGCACGGAATTGGTGCTCATCCATGAGATTAACTTCAGCTCCACTATCAACCTCAACTTTCACATCAAGGTTAGCAATCCTGATGTCAATACGCTTGTTAGCATCACCCACTTTCTTAATCCTGACCATTTTTGCCTGTTTGGTCAGATGCTGGATGAAGTCATCATCTGAACTCGTGTCCTGCTCTTGCTTCTTCGCAGTTTTCTTGACTGTGCTTGGACGTTTCCATTGCTTACTCTGTCCTTTCTTTTTGTTATCAGTTTTGACACTTGAGCTAGATTTACACACAGAGGCAAAGTGGTTATACCTTTGGCATTTGTTGCAGCGTTTACCATATGCTGGGCAATCCTTTCCTGCTGGATGTCTTCCCACCATGCCACAATATGCACAGGGCGTAGCTTGTGTTTTCTGCTTGTGTGCATACGTTTTCTGTTTCTCAATCTTCCTAACTTCGTGAGTACTCATGTCTGCAACTTGCAGTGACACATCTTCTTGCTGTGTAGCTTCGCTCAGCAATTGATCAAGATTCCATCCCTTGCTGATTGCTTTCTGTATTAGGGAAGTGTTCTTCAAGGTCTGGATTAGATGTTCCAGAATTCTCTCATCAAGTGCAGCTCCAAACTCACACTCTGCAGCCTTCTCTCTCACTCTAGCAGCATATGCAGCAGTTGTCTCCCCTTCCTGCATTTTTGTCTTCAAGAACAAATAGCGAGCATGATGCTTATTTTTCTTGGGCGTGTAGTAATCATCTAGCTTTTTCTTTATCTTCTGGAAAGCGTTCATTGGGTGTTCTGCATTATTCTCTGCTGGATCTGGGAGTGATCTAGCTAATCGAGCAATTTCTTTTCCCCCATAGATGATGAGTGCATCAGCTTGATCCGTCGGATCCTTTATTCTGAAGTAACGTAATTCTCTCTCTAAACCTTCTATCCACTCCTCCCATGCTTTTCCAGTTGATATCTGATCATCTGGATGAGTGAAGGGACCAGTCTTCAGATTTCTGGACTCGCTTACGACGGTTATTCCCTCAGCCATCATCAATTCATATGCTCATCTCATTCACAAACATGAATTCCAGTACGTGGGACTCGATAGTGAAACTGTGCGGTAACCCGATATAGCTTACTGTACTCACCGCAGTGTCGCCGTACAAATCAATGCAAAACATTCCAATGTCCGAATCGAATCAAACTTTTGGCAGGGTCGCCATTGTGACATCCGACATCATATCCAATCGCTAATCACGGCCATCGTTTTCATGATCCATATTGCTCAGACCACGCGACTGAATAACTCCCACGGAGTCCAAAAAGTTAACGTTTCTTGAGACTTTACTTGGGTCTCTCAAATCAAAGTGTTACATAGAACGTGGCCATTATACTGAACGTTGTTTTACGTTGCTAGTCTTAAATTCAGGCTTTAATATGTTTCTACTTGAGGATACTACATGAGGGCTGTTGCATTTGTGAATGCCTTTCTGCGACCTGATTAGATCGATGGCGATTGAAGCCTGTTGTAGCCTGTAGTGCGACCAAATGGTCGCAAACGGTCGCAGACCAATTGTGAAAGGGGCTATACACATTATTGGTTCCTGTGTAAAGTTCAAGTTTTGTACAGAGGGTTAAAATTTGACCAAAATCTGGAACCTAACTTTAAAATTAATCATGGATTTAATGAAACTTATTTATGCTTTCATATTCACATCACCTCCAACTAAATTGTACACTATTCAGCTATTACTCATATCAATGACAGTGTTATCTGATATATAGTTTTCGAACTATTAAGGATCAAAAGTGGGAAATGTTTTTTGTAACACCGTATATATATATATATATATATATATATATATATATATATATATATATATACACATGTATATATATATATATATATATATATATATATATACATGTACATCCCGGACTGTAACCCCTTACTCATATGATTACCCATATAGAATAAATACCATGTACAATGATGTCTTTATGTATTCTTTCTTGATTAGTTTCCCTTCTGAAAAGGCATAGTACCTGCAAAATATTTTGTATGGTAGATATCCTGTAGACTGCAAGATCCTAGATGAGCACTACCTGAATAATTACCCATTTGTTTGTAGGATAATGTCCACCTTGATGATCCCCCACACCTCCCCCTTCTCCGTGGACAGGTTAATATTGTGAGGGCAGTTGTTATTGATTACCCTAAATGAGTGGTCTTGTCTTTACTATCAAGTGAATGCCCTAGAAGTGAATTTCTTGAGAATAGTAAGGTAGCTTAGGTAGCTTAGCGAAACGTTGTGGCGCGTAAGAACGCGGGAAAAACGCATATGACAGATTTGCTCAAAATCATAATTTTATTTTATAGAGGCAGACTCAAAATATTACAGTGTAGAATTAGTATTCAAATATTTAAACAATTTTAAGCAAAATAATATGGAAATTTTTTTTCAGATATGTCTGATTCTACATGTAATTTTATAAGCACATACAAAACTTGCAGTTTTCCTCTATGCGTCTTTCCTGTGTTCTTACGTGCTAAGCTACTTTAAATTGATGAGAATTGTTCATGAATGTCCAGATACAAACTGCCTAGAAGGTTTGGTCTTATTTGCAGTAGGTTTCAGTCCTTTCTGCTTCCTAGAGGGGGCTGTGGCATTTTGATTGATGAACTGGTTTAGAACATAATTTCTTTCATCAAATATCACCATTTCATAAAAAACTTCTTTATTTAAATGTTACTATTGACACTATAATTGTCAATAAAATCCGGATTTTGCACTCTAGTATCAAGTCAGTAAATATTGACATGATTGCTAACAGACTGTGTACTTTTGAGGTGCAGTTGTATGAGGTTCAAGGTGCTGAAGCTGTACAATCTATATAAATTTCCAAACCCAATAAGTGTTTGGTTTGTTAGCTGTATGCTTATCAAACAGTAGATGGCACTCTTTCTCCTTTGTGTGAGAACATGTAATTGTGTATTCCACTTTGGAGAGGAAATCTTTGTGTTTGGCTAAGCAATAGAATAGTAATATTAATATAATTAACAGTCATGTTTTGCGCTATACCATTTAAATTTTGGAATTTGTGGCGAGAGATGATGTGATTCGGTAATGATGTAACAATCACATATATTTGACTGAGAAAGTACATGTTTCAGTTAACAGGATGCATATCATCATTTTGTGAAGTTTATTAGTGTTTTTCTTTTGCCCATAGCCACAAATATCACATTCTTCACATTTATGTAATGACAATAATCATAATTGAGTTGTTCAGCAAATGTATCGGTATGTAAAACAGTGGCTTTTTAGCAAAGGACCCCAATTGATCATTTTTGATATTCATGTGGGATCTAGCTAGTCGTAGCAGCAGAGTGGATACATGCCCCAAAAGGAATGTCCTAGATACACCTGTAAGGGGAAAAAATAACGCTGATTGGCGACATGCATTATTTTTTCTTTTCTTTTTCTTTTTTTTTTATAAAGCAGCATTTTTACATATCTTTCCTCTTGCCTTTCATTCTTTTTTAAAGTGGCATTAAACTGGTAGAATTAACTTGAACAGTGCCATCTTACAGTGACTGCTGAATAAAGATTATAATTTGAAAATTAATTGCATTTTATTTTGAATTTCGACAAACAGTTTGTTTGGATAATAGGCACATTTTATATTTGAAACTATTATTTTTGACTTTGCAAATTTAAAAAATAGCCTACTGGTACATTCTAAGCTTCTACAAACTAGAGTGGGGCATGATGGGAAAATGAGAGGCACAGACACTTTTCAAATCCTGTTAAAAGATTGTGCTATTAGGGGCTTCAGTTTACTGTCAGTTTGCTAAAACCCTTCAATTATGTTTTCCTTTACTATCTTTAGATCATACCAACTGCTTTAGTACTGTAAATTACACCCAAGTCTATAGAATTATGATGTGTCTATGTATATAATTGTTATGCTCCTGTTCTTAATTTTAATATGTAGGCCTACTGGTAAAAAAAAACATAAGTTGAATTAAATAAACTAAAACTTTGAATTGCTGTGCTTTCTTTACAACCTATAGGGTCCTTCAACCACTGAGAAGGAGTTTATCACATCAAGCGTGTGGGGGTCTTTCTTCACAGACCAGACTGAGTTAAACCTCACCGATGGAAGTGTTCACACTGGAGGAGATGAGCAGGATTGCCAGGGTGGTGCTGATGGGCAGGGTGATAGTCAGTACCAAAGTCTGAACACACTGTGGGGATACTTCATACAGACCTTTGCAGATGTTGCTATACCACAACTTGATTACATTGCAGGTATGTGACATACATGTACATGTATATAGCACTTTAACCCTTTTGAGACAATTGACCACATTTTGTGGTTTGGCTCAATAACTTGATTCAGAGCTCTATACCAGATGCATGAGTATAAAGAGCAAATATTTCTGCACAAAGTATTTCCATTTTTGTTGCATGATGAAATTGCATTTGATGCCAGGAATTTTAAAAAGGAGAATAAGCTTTAAAATCCTTAAATTGGCAACACATTGAGAGGTTCAAAATCATTGTTTTTTGTCAAAATTGGCAACTTTTTCAACTTTCGATAAAGTTTTTAACCCTGTTGTTTTCAAATTGAATAATTCCTGTCATGAAAGGGTTAAAGTTGAGTTCTGCTCAGGAGACTGAATTGCAAAAGAAATTGTCTCGAAGCAATTGGGAAAAGTTGACTGTATAGCACATAAGAATTAGTGTATGCTGTAAGGTTTTGGAATCACCAAAAGGATAAGAAATTGACTCAATCCTGCTGAGAGTCACATGCACTGCACACGAAATTTGTATATGGGACTACACACAAATGGTCGGGCCAAACATTTCAGCTGTTTCTTGTCATATTTTGAATGTGAGGGCATTTGAAGAGCAACCCTTTCCAGGCGACATTTCTACTATGATAATCTTCCAAACTAACATATAAAGAATGAGAAAGCTCACAAATTATTTTTTACCTTTCCCGGAACTCAACCTTCCCTTTAAGCGAAGAATATCATTTGCAATGTTGAGACGATGATTTTTTGTTTTTTGTTTTTTATTTTGTTCATTAATATTCTTTTAGTCAACATATGAGAAAGAGATGTAGTTGATTAAAAATTCATAGTCGTGCGGAATTTGACACCATTTGTCTATTGCGATATCAATCAAAGAGAATAGACTTCACTGTTATGACCTACGGGTTTTACGTAATGCATACACCCTCCACTCACTTCACAATAACCACTCTTTAAGGAAAAGTCATCCAAAAGATGACTAAACTTTCCAAATTTCTCGCAGCAAGTTCAATGTGGGACACAAGTTTCACTGCATGCAAGATTTTCACACACATTGATAGGTAACTCCACCCTATGCCATATATGCACACTGTGATGCAATGCACATGAAAAAAAAACGAGTGCAGATGCATGTCCTTTAAAGAGAATGTTGAGTTCTGGGAAAGGTGAAAAATAATTTGTGACTTTCTCATTCCTTTTATGTCTGTTTGGAAAACCATCATATTAGAAATGGGGGAATCCCGATAGTCCGCGGGGCCGATAGACCGCGGGGCCGATAGACCGCGGCGTCTCAAGACCCGTCCAGCATCCTCGAACTTTACCCCCTGAAAAGCACCCTAAACGAGGATTCAGAGTTTGTGATTTTGATACCCTAGACAGGGATATTTTTTCATTCTTGATTTTGATACCCTAAACACGGAGAGAAATAATTAACAGCTTGTTTTTACACACTTAAGAGGGCAAGCATATACGACCAAAATTCTCAAATTCTGAATAAATTGTACCCTTTCCGCGGATTGGCTGTGTTAAATTTCATACCCTTTTTCCCTGCATTTGGTCTGAAGTGTGGATACCCTTTTATATGAAAAGGGTATCATGAGATATGAAAGCAACTTAGATAAGTTCAAAATCTCCCTTAAAAGATATCTGTTTAATACTTAGAGTATGAACTCAGTGTCCAACATTACATTGCATGCACCTTCTTATTTCTAAGTTATTTCGTTCTTACTTTATAAAGCGCATAGGGACGTGCAGTGTTGCTATGTGTAATTTGCTGTACAAGAACCAAGTATTATTATTATTTTTTTATTATTATTATATATTTTTTGTTTTTGACACCCTAAACACTGATCCGCGCGGATCCTCGCCCGACCCTGAAAACCTACCCTTTCCCCTCGTTTTCAGGTTTCGCGGATGCTGTACGGATTTCAATGGAAGATCCCCCCCCCCCCCCGGGATTAAGATACATGAATTATTTGAGTCATTATGCTTTTAAGACGTGATGTGAAAATGCGTTGCATTTCAGACACCGCGGTCTATATCGGCCCGCGGTCTATAGGCCCCGCGAACTATCGGGCGTAGACCTTAGAAATATCTCCTGAAAAAGGATTGCTCTTCAAATGCCCTCATATTTGAAATATGACGAGAAATAGCTAAAGTGTACAGGCTGAACATTCATGCTATGTGTGTATGTACAGTCCTATGTACCCATTTCTGTGTGCAGTACATGTGCTTTTCAGCGATAATGGGTCAATTTCTTACAATTTTGATGATTCCAAAACCTCACAGTATACATATATTCTAATGTAGACATGACAACCCTTTCCGAGTTGCTTTGAGTCAGTTTCTTTCAAAATGACCACAACACAACTTTATCTTTAATCTAGAGTAGTATGAAAGTGTGTTTTAAACAATGGATATTGCTAGCAATGTCAAGCCACCTGTCATGGTGGCTGTCAAGACAAACCCACTAGGGTTTTTATACAGCAACCAAATTCCTATTTTTCTTGTCAATCTTTTAATATTTTAATGATTGCATGTGAAATATAATGATTATGTCTTAGTATTCAATTATTATGTTACATATTTCTTGCATGTTGATATTAATGTTTTTATATATGGAATTGAATAAAGCTGAACTGAACTGAAGGTAACAGTTTAGCGTTTTACTTTACTGGTGCAATTTCGTTGTATCAGCATTATGAAAGTACATGTAGTTAATTAGTCTACACTAGCATAGAGTTTAGTTGATAAGGTACTGCAAAAGTATTTGGTCATCGATGATTACAGTAAAAATAGTAATTGGAAGCTCCCAGATTGAGAAATAAATGTACAAAAAATATAAATATAACTTCCACCCTGCCCAGGAAAAATATTTGATGAAACTCTTCAGTGGCCTGTGATGTTTTTAACACATTTATCATGTATTGAGTAGATGTGAATGAATTTAGATGTAGACTTGTGGAGAAGAGCTTGTTAACATTCATGTGTTGATCCATTCATCACTTCTTCCACTCTGCCCTGGAAGAAATCAATGATTTCATACAATGTATTTGTAGCTTAAAGTGATTGATTAACTTTGCCCAGGATTGAAAAAAAAAAAATCACTGTTCCAGCTAATGCTGTAATCATAATTGCAAACCTTTAGGTCAGACATGAATCGCCTGAGTTTTATAAACTGATCGGTCGTTTATATATCAAGATATTTACGATTGAACATTGATGTCGGGATAGAGTACCACCGAACCCTGAAGAACTCTTACGGTTGGCATACCTCGCTCTATCACAGAATACCATACGAGCTGGAAACCCGCTCTGAAATCGCCAAGCACCGGAGCTTGGTTTTTGTGACAACAGCGCAGCGAAGAAGCCGAGCGACTTGCGCTAGCGATCGATCATCACGATTTTCTCTTTTTTAGAATAGTAAACGGGTTCCATTTTCTCTCATACTTTCACATATCCTTAATTATATATGTAGTTAGAGGATTGCACACAATTCACTGGCATTTGAGCTGATTTTACAATTTTTCACAAAGTTAATCAATCCCTTTAAAGGAAACCGCCAGCAAAGTATGTACCAGTAGGAGTAATATAACATTGCCTGGTATTTGACATACTCGTATGGCTGACCTTATCTGTTTTATTACCTTTACAGATCTTCCACTTGACCACCAGTTCAGTACTTTTGCAGATGTTTCTCACCATTCAGCAGGCTTCTACCCTCAACCTCCACAAACCCTCCAGAAGAAGTAAAGTCAGCCGAACAGTTCAGTACTAGTGTGCAGTGTGTGATTATGTCTGGCAGTAATCATTGACATTTTCTGGCATTGATTCTGTAACTGGGCTAAATAAATTGGCATTTGGTATTGCTGTTTTTAAGGAAAGGATACCTGTAGAATTAGAAATCTTTGTGTGCATGAAACTTTCATAAATTTTGCAAGTGTTGGAGATTCTCAAGAGTTTCACAGATTCATGAACAGTATGGCTAGCAATTTTGGGCTAGCGTTATAGTTGTGCAACATGCAGCAGCTTTTTGCTGGATAAAGGAAATTCTTGATAATACCTGAAAGTTTCATGTTGTAAAAGTTTCTGGGTTCTAATATGGAAGCACCTGGTCAATTAGCAATCACCTTTCACCAATATGGGATCTAACTAGCTGGGGGAGGCATGTACATGTACCAGAAGTAGAAATTCATCTTCTGGTGCATACCTGCCTGACTACAAAGATCCGAAGTAGAGGAAAGATGTATGTTGATTGACCACATTTCGTCGTCGTTTTTATGAACTGACGAATCCATGCACGAGCTTGAATGGCCAGTGCTTTCTTATTCCATATTAATATACATGATAATATACAACATTTCAAAATTAAAGTCATAAGCTTTCTTTTAATGTATATATCGATACATGCAATTAAGCAAATTCCGTTATCTAAGTACACCTAAATTTATAAATGCATTTCCGGCCAATTCACGTTTCTGCGCAGCGCTTACGGATTCTTCAGTTCGTAAAAACGACAACAATTTGTTCATTTTAGGAATATCCACTACACTTAACATGCCATAAAGCTATTTTATTGTGTACATCTACCTAATGACTATTGAATTTTTAGATCATGTATTTTCTTATCAGGAGTGAAACAAGGTCTGTTGTTTTTATTTTTATGGAAACAAGTTTATGTATGTCCTGTATGTATTCCTTTTAGTTATTTTTGTTTTCAGGGAGGAATGATAAAATGTTTTAAATATGCAAATAGCTTTGACCATTTCCCTTCATGCTTGCATGAGAATCATGCAGAATTTATGGTAGGAAAACCTCATTGGATGTGGAGATGGTGCTTACTTGTGTGCTGGTTTGAAATCCAGTATTAGAGAAGTAACAATAACAGAATAAAGTGCAGTATTTATGTAATGCACTATGTAAATGTATAATGATATTTTATTATTGTGGATTTTATTAAAGGGCAATCCAACCTTGGTAATAAGATGATTTGTGTGAAAGCAGAAAAATAAGATAAACAGGATGGTGAAAGTTTGAAAGAAATCGGACAAGGACTAAGAAAGTTATGGATGTTTGGAAAATGAGATCACTACATCTATGCGAATCTCAAATTGGCAATTTGGTGAGTCGATTGTGACATTTTTGTGGACAACTCTCCCATTGGTCGTACACAAAAATATCATTAATTTGCGGTTTTCTTCGAGGCGCTTTTACCCTCGGGGCAGAACTCAAAATATATTGGAGATATCATATTGTTATAGGTCCTCATGAAAGAAAAAGATCCTACTGAGTAATACATTTTGAAAAAAAGGTGACATTTTAGTCATTTTGTGTGTTGAAGCGAATGGGGGAGTTGTCCACAGCTACATCACAGTGACATTACCTATTTGGCCAATTTGAAATTCCCATATGTATAGTGATTACAACTTTCAAAAATTCATAACTTTCTTATTGCTTGTCCGATTTCTTTTAAAAACTTTCACCAATCTGCTTCTCTGATTTTTCCTCTTTCTTTCAAAGCAACTTGTTATTAAGGTTGGATTTCCCTTTAATAGTAGTAGTATCGCATTTTTTAAATGAAGTGCTGTCAAATGAAAAAGAAAATAATAGCAAATTTTATCTTCTTAGGAAGATTGTGTTCAGGTGTTGTATTAGTATATGATTTAGCTCAACAAGTGGTGCTTAAGGATGTATCTGGAATGCAAAATGCATAATTGTTAAATATAACAACTTCATTGCTCAGAGGTAGAACCATATTGATATAATATGTAGCTGGTAAGTATCTCTACTACCTTAAGGCTTAAAATAAGCAAAACTGCCATTCAGATATCTGAAATTACACTTTTTTATCAATATCACCGGCATTACAGTTTTTAGTTCCAGACACGTCATCTTAGCATGCCATTACATTTTGCCAAGCTACCTATGTGTAGCTTTTTGACAATTTCTACTGAGTTAAAGATTTTGAAATATTGATAATATTTACTCTTTTTAAGTTGAAGAAGTTATCAGTGTCTTCTTTATCGGCAATTAATTTTGGCCACATTTTAGAGTATATAATGCTCGATATTATTGATGGTTGGATATTTTGTTTGTTAGTTTGTTGATCAGAGCCTCTTTCGTAAAGAGCTCAGTCAGAACAAAGCCAGCAATCAAGTGCATGCAGATTGGCCTTCAGAATTTTGTATTTTCCACTTTTTTTAGTTTGCATTTAACTTTCCCTTTTATGCAAGGAGCCCATGGTCCAGTAGAATATTGTACATGTATATCCTTTTAGACATGTTTAACATATGAAATGTTTATTAAATAACTGCAAAAATATTGTGTGAGCCACATCTTTGCAATACATTTCATTCCCCCCCCCCCCCCCCGGCGGAAAAAAACAAACAAACAAACAAACCCCTCCCCCCTTAATTGCATTAGTTACCATATCATATTTTTATGTTTATATTGCCTTCATTGAATTCTTTCCTTAGAGACTGTCCCTCAAAATGAATGTGGAAAGAATGAGTAAAAGTGAAGGCCAATGTGATGTGGCAAGCATAATGTGCCTAGTTACATGTACCTTATGCAGCATAAACAGGCTAAAATGTAATGTCAAAAAGTAGAGAAATTTCATATTCAGTTTTGTATTTTATATTTTATTTTTTGGCAACAAATTATTATGCCTCCGCCCTTGAAGGTGGTGCCGGAGGCATTATGTTTTCGGGTTGTCCGTTCATCCGTCCGTCCCGCTTTCTCGTTCTAGCGATAACTCAAGAACCACATAAGGTATGAACTTCAAACTTGGTGCTAGTATGTATCACCATAGGAAGACGATCTGATTAGATTTTGGGGTACGTACATGTAGGTCAAAGTTCAAGGTCATAGAGGCCAATTCCTGAAATTTCAGGTGTTAGCCTCGTTCTAGCAATAACTCAAGAATATGAGGTATGAACTTCAAACTTGGTGCTAGTATGTATCACCATAGGAAGACGATCAGATTAGATTTTGGGGTACGTAGGTCAAAGGTCAAGGTCACAGAGGCCAATTTCCTGAAATTTTAGGTGTTAGCCTTGTTCTCGTGATAACTCAAGAACCATTAGAGGTATGAACTTTAAACTTGGTGCTAGTATGTATCACCATAGGAAGACGATCTGATTAGATTTTGGGGTATGTAGGTCAAAGGTCACAGGTCAGTTTGTGAAATTACAGGTGTTAGCCTTGTTAACACGATATCTCAAGAACCATTTGAGGTATTTCAAACTTGGTGCTAGTACACTGTATCACCATAGAAAGACGATCTGATTAGATTTTGGGATACAAAGGTCAAAGGTCATAGAGGTCAAATCTGAAATTGCAGGTTTTAGCCTTGTTCACGTGATATCTCAAGAACCACTTGATCTATTAACTTCAAACTTGGAACTAGTATGCATCACCATAGTGAGACAAACTGATTAGATTTTTGTTCACGTAGGTCAAATTTGACAGGTCATAGAGGTCATTATACAGGTGTATGTGAAATTAATGGGTTTTTTTTTTATAGCTTTATTATGACCATATACCTCAACTATTTTGTATTCATGACTAGGAGGAGATGAAGTCATCAGACTTCTGGGTTATAAGGTGTAAGGTCAAATGTCAAAGAGGTCAATTAACATGTAATTAGAGGCTTCTTATTCTGGTTATCACAATATTTCAAGAACAGTTTGAGCCATCAACTGAATTTAGGCGGAGGCATATAGGTATAATAGAGGTCATTATACAGATGTATGTGAAATTAATGGGTTTTTTTTTTATAGCTTTATTATGACCATATACCTCAACTATTTTGTATTCATGACTAGGAGGAGATGAAGTCATCAGACTTCTGGGTTATAAGGTGTAAGGTCAAATGTCAAAGAGGTCAATTAACATGTAATTAGAGGCTTCTTATTCTGGTTATCACAATATTTCAAGAACAGTTTGAGCCATCAACTGAATTTAGGCGGAGGCATATAGGAGACGCAGTCGCATTCATCTTGTTTTTCCTTTGTTATCCAAGCAGTCCTGATGTGAGCTATTCTATTTTGATGTACCAACTAAGCTAGTTTTTTTTTTTTTTTATGAATAAATACTTAAGCATATCACTCCTCTTTAAACTGCCAACTGTCCATGTTTTTTATTCTTTTTTTTGTTCTTTTTCATGATGCTATTTAACTCTTACTGTGCCAAGGGGTTTAGCTCTCGTCATAATTTTACCAAAATGTGATCAATGCTTACTTTTCAAATGTCTGCACTTCATTAACCATCTATTATTTCACAAAATATTGTGTACAAAACTTGTAGGAAATTTATTACCATTTCTTATGATACCAAACATTACTTTACCCAACTTTATGCACAAGAATTATCGAAAATTACATTCAAGTTTCTTTTTTGTCCATTATCTTTTGGTTTCTCATTTGTTTACTTTAATGTTGAAATAAGGTAATATCTTTTGAAAAGTCTGCAATTTTCTCTGAAAATTTCTAAGGTAGCATATAATTGTAACCATATATTCAGAATGCTTGATTTACATGTATGCTCAAAATGTTGATATACATTGACCACCATTTGCCTCTCCTTTGTTCGAGCAATTGGTGAATGAAAATGACAAGTCTATCTGTCACATATAAGTGACATCAGCACTGAAAGAGTTAATAGCCAACTTGGAACAAAAAAAATGATTTCTGAACAAAATGTGAATGAGTCCTCATTAGGAGAATTTTCAATTCCATATTTAATTCCATTTCAATTTATTGTCCAGTATTGGAAATTTGTTTTGCTCACATTCTGCAAACATACATATATCAAAATAACTTTACAAACATATATACATGTATGTATGTATAAAACATGACATGTGAGATGAAATTCGTGAATGCTTATTTTATGCACTATACTGGAAAGATGATCACATATGTTATTTAGTTTTATTTCATTATTTTGATTCTCAATAACACTAAATTGTAAAGATAATGTACCTGACATGGACTCACATTTGAGTTATAAATTTATCCAGAAACCCTCTTCAGCTGTATCAACCATTTGATTTTGTTATTGAAGTGTGAAAACAGTAGTTTCATTCTTATATCACTATATTGAAAGTTTTCAAAACTTCAAAACAAGAAGCAAAATATCTTGTGGAAAGTATTTATATTGCAACAAAGAAATATAAAACAGCCATTATTAACAGAACATATAGAAAAGAGGTGCTGAGTAGTGAGTAATGATTCGTTGAAAGTTTGAGAGGGCAAACGAGATGGGAGGGAGGGATGGAGAGAGAGAGAGATGGGGGTGGGGATATAAAGAGAGCAGATGAGAAGAGGGTGGGGTAGATTATAACAAAGCTTTAGAAAAAAAAAAGTTTCTGAGCCCAATATACTATTATATGTATTTTGTATGTATAGTTTCATTTTCATTTCACTCTATTGAATCCGTGGTCATCACATATTTTTTCTTTCGAATCAGAAATAAACGATAATGTACTAACCTAGTTGAATTTACAATCCTCAAAAAAACTAAGCCGTAAAATGCCACATCATATTCACCATACTACATGTACATGTATTTCACATAATGCACCTATCCAAATAACTACTCATGTCATTGGTGTAATGCAATTACATCATCAGTTTTAATAAAATGATCAAGAAAAGAGATAAAACAATATGAGTGACTTTGATCAATTTAGTTGATTGCAACCAAATACAATAAACGTTGATACATGTACTGTCAAAAATAATTATTCACAAAATCTTTTCGGTATCCTTGAATATATGGACAAATTATGGGGGCATAGAATAATTGAAATTCTACGATCTCATAATAAACACAATAAACAAATTGTCAGTTTACGTCATATGCAAGCAGTTAAGAAGATATGCTTTCCATTTCAAAGACATTGGTTGCTTAAAATACACTGTGCTCATAATAGTGACATAAGTAGCCATTTATTGTTTATCTTATCATGCTTCTTGTCTATCATTAATGGGTCTGTACAATCACATGACCAAAACGTATATTTACTACGAATTGATGAGTAAAATGCACATTTCAATGTTTGTTTCATATCACAATTCATGTCACAACAATGGAAAACTGAAATGTGGAAAATATGGATAAACTGAACATTTCCATTAATGAGTTTAATATTTGCTCCTCACAAAGAATAAATAAAGAAAAGATGAACCAATCAATAATAGCAATTATTTCATGAAGTATATATGTGTCGAAAAGCAAAATGTTGACATGACATGTAAAACAATAGAGATGTAGTAGTTATTCTTTTATTAATTTGATTCAATCACATTTTGCTTCATGAACTTAAGTGAACATAAATCTTGAGCCTTGAAATTTACAAAATTGTTAGCATTATTTGCAATGTTTACAAATGTCTAAATTGTTATCATGAATTTGACGACCAGTGAAAACACCAATTTAGATCTTGACATATATAGGCATTGGATTTATGTTTTTAACTGAGCATATAGTCCCAGACCAATTTTGAAAATTATTAGCCAGTCTACGACAGAACATAAACTATTTCATTTTCTTATTTCGTTTATGACTTATTTTGTATTTGTTTCGAATGTACTTTTTAATTGAAAATGAAATAAATGAGAATTGAATTGAATTAAATTATCAGATCCAGAGGGTGCAGAACTGCATGCTACGACGGCAGTATCTTTTCAACCCACACTCAATAATACTGGCCAAATCATTTTGTCTGATTTTTGTCAATCTTAAAAAGTGTGTTACACACATTATTTTTACTGTTCCAAGGGAGTATGAAGAGTTTGGTCATTACAATGCTCTACTGAATTGTCTTTTGTAAACACAAAGCAATGTGACGAGCAGAAGCGTCGCTCAGCTCATCACATCAATTATCAACAAAAAAAAAAAAAAAAATGCTATCTAAATGGACATATCTTTCGTTATATGAAGAGCTCGGTTCCAAAAGGTACTACATCCATTTTTGGTCAAAATTGATTTTTTTTGCATTAATGTACTCAATTCAAGTAGCTTTATAAGCTAATCCTTACAAAAAGCTGAAATTCCAATTGGAAAATATAAAAAAATGGCATTTAAAAATCACTTCGGTTCCAAAAGGTACTATATCCATTTCAGTTTGGTTCCAAAAAGTACTACATCCATAACAATGCCATCATAAGGAATTGACCAATCAGAGAGCAGTATTGATTATTGACCTTGCATTGACCTTCATCTGCATAACAATAGAGTTTGGCTTTTTGGCTTTCTTGCTGTCTGCTGAAACTACAACAAAAATCTGGCAAACTACATATTTCTTGAAGAACTGATTACATTTTGAATGAGCAATGGAGGAGAATGAAGGGGAACTCATTGACATGTGAGAAAAATATTCAAATTTGTTTATATTCATTCACAACGAATGAATAAATTTGAATGGGGGCCTTGATCCTTGACACCTCTGTGTTTGCCAAGATTATACTAAATCAACACAAAGTATGTCGTATTGATATATTTTGTGTGCATATCTCTGCCCTCTCCCATAATAATATTCAAAACAACACAAGATCTGACTAAAATTGAAAAGGGGCACCCCATACACAAAATAGGGGCACTGTCTCTTCATGACCCCCCCCCTCCTACATTTGATATTTACCTTAAAACTGTCAGACTTATTGTCAAAATGAGAATCAAACATACCTGACCTCCGCCCCCACCCCCTCCTCGCCATCTCATCAAAGCAAAAAAAAAAAAAAAAAAGAATGTTAAAACAACAGCAGATTTTTTTTTAAAATAGGAGAGGGGTACACCCCCCCCCCCCCTTTAACCAGAAAATATGAATCAGAACAAACATCTATCAACATTACATCTCTCTTATGATAGTGTGAAGTTGTAACAAATCTTCTCTGGAGAATAATCAGTTCGAGTGATGCATTTGTAATTTACAGTATGCAAGATTTCGGTTCCAAAAAGTACTACATCCCGTTTCGGTTCCAAAAGGTACTACATCCACAAAAATAAAAAATTAATAAATTGATTATAAATAAATATGTGGACTTAGATTTCTTTAAAGAGTGGTTTTACTTTTGTATCATACAGTAGTACAATCGGTGAAAATTTCATTCCAAACTGACATTGCTAACTATGATAATTAAAAAATCACGTTTTTCTCAGAACTTGGATTTATGGATGTAGTACCTTTTGGAACCGAGCTCTTCATATGTGTTTATATCTAAATGATGCAACATATTCATGTACATGTAAATGGCTCTTACTGTTCCTACTGTTAATATAATCAATATCCATTCATTGATTTCTTTTAAAATTCTCCTTTTCAGATTTTTTTTCTTTCTCCAGATTTATCCCCTAACGTCCCAAAATAATAACAAAGTTCTCCAAAACGTCAATTCAGTTCAAAGCATTTATTTCCTTCTGATTTGTTATACATACATGAAATTACAAACAAAAGAAAACGTTCAAGTACAACTGAAGGATGCATGGTCCCTGAAAAGCATAACGATGCTTGTGATTAGGATGCCCGTTTACACACACACACACACACACACAAACCAAAACAAAAAAAAAAAAAAAACTAGTCAAGTAGATATATACAGTATTAAAAAAATATAAGAGGACAGAAAGTTAGAGGAAATGGGATAGAAAGAAAGTAAGATAGGATAGAGGATATAATACCATGAACAATGAGAAAGATATATTTGAAAATTAATATACTGATCACTGTTGATTGTTATAATCAAGTGCAAATAAGTATACATTTAATACGAATACTGACAGCGTATATTTTTAGAATGAGTTTAAGTTGCAATGCACAATGGCAATTGTATTCTGAAATAATTACTTATACACACAGATTTTGTGACCTTGATTTTGCCAAAAGTAAAAAATCTAATTAAATATTCAGAGCAATATTTTAAGAAAAGAATTCAGAAAAATGTCAAGAAACTTGCTCCCAATGAATTTACATCCTTAAAATTACAATGTAAAATCCTGATTCTGTTACCATATCAATGAGGTCATGAATGCGTGGCCAGCTTTCTCGAAACTGCATGTTTTGTTAATACATGTATTATGATTTTGATTACAAGTTATATATTTCGTTAACAATCTCAAGAAGAGGTGTTTTGGAGAGTAGCTTTCAACTTCTCAATCAATAACTCATTCATGATTAAGTTTTGCTATTTGAGTCTTTCATTTTGAAGCAATATTCTGTTAACCCTTTCAGGACAACTGACCACATTTTGTGGTTTGGCTCAATAACTTTTGATTCAGAGCTCTAAAAAATATACCAGATGCATGAGTAGAAAGAGCAAAAATTTCTACACACACTATGTCCATTTTTGTTGCATGACCATACTGCGTTTGATGCCGGGAATTTTAAAAATGACAATAAGCTTTAAAATCCTTAAATTGGCAACACATGGAGAGGTTCAAAATCATTGTTTTTCATCAAAATTGGCATTTTTTCAACTTTTTGACAAATTTCTAACCATGTCAATTTTTATAAAGACATTACACCTTTTTAGAAGCAATTAGCACTGAAAGAAAAATATTGTTGCCAATTTAAAGAACAAAATGAGATCAATTTAGCCCTTAAATAATTCCTGTCCTGAAAGGGTTAACTATTAACCGTCAGTTGAAAAACGAATGCTTTACGAAGGTAATTAAGCGATATTTTTATTTTTACGCTCTTTTTTTTTGGGGGGGGGGGGGGGGGGGGGTGGCTAGCATGAGGTCACAAAATGTCCAAAACATGCAAAATGTCAAATCGTTCTTACAGTGGTACACACAATTTATTATTTTGTTTTTTAAATTATTGTCAAAAATTGTATAGGGGGATAATGGGAAGGGAAGGGGGTAAAGGCCCTTCAGTACATTTGTGATTATTGGATACAACAGTAACTACGACTAGAGATGTCCTGTGTTTCCGATTTAGAAACTGCTGATATGATTGGAGAAATTAATTCAAATCCCTCATCCTCTTGTGATCCTATTTTTTCACCATCTTCTTCATTTGATTTTATATTTGAACCTGAAGTTTCCTCCTTGTTCTTGCTGTCCTTACTGGGAGAAACTTCTGTATTTTCTTCCAACTTTTGTTTCAATTGTAGAAGCTTGTAGCTAAGTCGCCTATCTTGTAAAAAGAAGAAATATATTGAAAACAGTGCCGTTACCAGCATAAAAAACCATGTAGCATAGCTGCATTCCCTTTCTATTCTGACAGTGACAGGAGTAGGAGACATATTGCCACTGTTCTTTTTCGGGAAACCCTCCTGATCAGAATACTTCTCTGTCTTTACCTTCGCCTTATTTATCATGCCAATATTCCATGTATAGTCATTACACTGACTTATGTCTTTCGGATTAGAGTAAGTAGACCAGCAACAATTTGCCGAGAGTCCCCTTTTTACCCAAATTTGCTGATGGGTGTGAGTTTGGTTAGATGTAGGAATTGTCAATGGAGGGGAAAGATCATCATTTTGATAACACAATATATATGCGGGCTGTGATCCTAAAGTAGCTGAGCAGTGGAGCACCGTCCATACTTTATTTATTTCAAAATGGTTATTTTCCCTGTGTTCCTTACAAAATGTCTTTCCCGGAGGGTACTTCACTAAAACTTCAACCGTTTGAGCTTTGCCCTCCACAACTTCTCCATTTCGTACAATATCGCAAATGTATTCCCCAGCATCACTTCTCGATACATTTTTCATGTAGAAGTGTATAATCACCACTTTCGAATGTACTGAAGATAATTTAACTTTAAAACGGTCATGCTGACTTTTTGTCAACACATCGTTCATCATTTGCCCATTTTTGAATATTGGGGGATTATTACCTTTTCTGATTTCCATCATTATCGGCATACTCACCTGTCCCTGTTTAACATTGCTATTCACCCCACCCCACCCTCAACAACACCGGTAAGATCTCCCACATAATTTATGCATGCCCCTGGCACGTACAGCGTGCAACCCGTCAGGGGTCACCTCGTGACCTACATCCCTCGTCACTTCCTCTTTCACTACCGCGCGCCCTTACAACAACACATAAGTGCATCGTAGAGTGATAAAATTCAACTTTTGTGCCTCTAATTTTCATTTTCTTACACCTCTGCCGATGTCTGAGAAAAAGAAAAGAACCAAAGATAACCCCGGGTCGGGTATGAAATCAAGAACACAGCCGGGTTCGGCGGAAGAGAGTTCAAATCCGCCTGATAACGAACCCAATATTGCGGTGGGCATGGAAACCCCACCTAGTACTGAACACGAGAACACAACCTCGCCGGCGGGCAGGGAAAACCCGCCAGCAGGCACAGAGAGCGCGGGTGCGGCAGCTACCCGCTCCAATTTTCTCCCATCATTGCCCCAGCCTAAGAAAGGGAGTAGATCGAAAAAAATATCCAAGGATAAACCTATCGCTAAACGTCCCCTTGGGAAAAATGTCGGGAAGCCCTCGGAGGCAGAACCTCCGACTAAAAAGACCAGAAAAGATGATAACTCCTGTAATCCTATCCCCAAGTCCCTCCCCGAGCCAGGTACGAATGCGGCGGGGATTTGGTTCATGAAAACTCTGCAGGCGTTATTGCCCCCTAGCTCCACATGCACAGTAAACGCACCTAACCCTAGTTCCAGGGCTGGGAAGGACCCCCCGGCGGTCCCCTCCTTCCCAGACCCCGACCCGTATGATCAACACTCCATCGAGCCGGGTCAGGCCCAGTCTGAACGTTCCTCTCGCTCACGCCAGCGTTCCCCTTCTTATGCTCAGTCTCGAAGAAGAAAGGAAAAGACACGGGAGAGTAACCGCGATTCCCCATCTCGGGCAGCCCTGTCGATCGCGGGAGAGTCGGACTCTGAATTTGGGTACCACCGACCTCAAATTTCTCGGAGAGATAAGGGATGGGGTGATTACTCCGCATCGTCTGCCTCTGTTATTTCTTCCCATACCTCTCGCTGCGATTCGGACACAGCGTCTAATTTTGAGCAAAAAGTTGATAGGGAAACCCCTTATTCTCATACGGCTCAACAGTCAGTGGGAGAGAGAATAAACGCGGCCACTGCCGTCATTCTGAAATACTGCCCTCAGTTGGCAGCTGAGCGGACAACCCAAACTCAAAACGAAGAGGAGGTCTCGATCTTCCGCCTATCTTCGTCGCTTCAATCCTCGAAAAAGGGTGAATTTTCCACGCTAAAAATGGATGCTCCCTACAAAAAATGCTTCAAGGACCTTGACAAGCTGAGAGGAAAACTGAATCCTTGCCGGTCGGAAGTTCAAAAGAACGCTAGAATAGACGCCAAGGACTATGAACGGTTCTTACAAACTCCGGCCATCCCCGAGGTAGCCCGCCGGGTAGCGGAGGCAGCGGCCTCCCGTAACCGCACGCCCAACCCGCTGAACTCGCGCACATTCAGACTGAATGACGGGTACTTTGATAAGCTGGACTCATCAGCTAGAGTTGCAATGAGACTAGCCATGCTTCAGGGATACCTTTCTACAGCTCTGGCGGATGCCGATAGACTAAGAGTGACTGAGGAAGATAAAAGAATTATACTGGATACAATCAGTCTTATCTCAGACCTGCAATTTGACCAGGCAGCCAGATCTGCACTACTATGCTGCAGAGTTCGCCGCACGAATATCACAGAGGCTTTGAGGATGGACAAGAATGTGAGTCATGCCCTCCTCAAACAACCCAATGAAGGTAAGGACCTCTTTGCTGGCAATTTCCAGGCTGTTTTGGAAGATAACATTTCCGCTAGCTCTACTGCAGCCAAAACTTACTATAAGCTATCTAACATTAGACCTAAGTCAGCTCAATCCCAGTCACCAGCCCTTCAAGGCCAATATCAGAACCCACAGTCCCACGCCAACCCCCACGCTGGCAGTGGGCAGCCCCATAGGCCCCATCACAAAGGCCGTAACTTTCGTAGCAGGGCCCCCTCCCCTCTCGGGGAACCATTTCGCTTTCGTCCAACCTCAGGCCCCAAATTCAAACAAAGCCAATACCATGGCGAGAGATCAAGCAGACAGTCTCGCTTCCCCTTTGGAGAACAACAAAGGAGGAATTTTAGAGACCCTCCCTCCGGGGGGGCCCCACAATTCTGACTATGCCCTGACCCACAACCACATTCCGGTAGGGGGAAGACTGTCCCATTTTTCCCAAAATTGGATAGAAATAACAACAGACATATTTATCCTTCAGATAGTCACATCTGGGTACAAACCACGCCTTACTGTCCCACGCCGTCAGATCCACATCCTCCGCCCCACCCCCCTACCGTCAAAAGCCCCTATCAGACTAGCCCTGTTATCAGAAATACAATCCCTTCTCGAAAAACAGGTTATAGTTCAGGTCCCTTTCTCACGGAACCTTATTATATCCCCCGTCTTCCTGACAGCGAAAAGATCGGGGGGATTCAGAATGGTACTAAATGTCAAAGAACTGAATGTTCTCATCACAAACCAAACGTTCAGGATGGAGTCCCTCTCTTCCATATTACCTCTAATCCAGAATCACGAGTGGGCGGCGTCGATAGACCTCAAAGACGCTTACTACCACATTACTATCAACCCTCACGCTCGCCACTTACTAAGCTTCATGGTCGGAAAAGAGTGCTACCAATATCGATGCCTTCCCTTTGGGCTGAAGACAGCTCCTCGCATTTTCACCCGACTGACCCAAGTCGTGGCGGCAGAATTACGCAGGAGGGGGATCAAGATCTTCATGTACCTCGACGACTGGCTGATTCTCGCCCCCTCCCCCGAGGACCTAAAAAGAGATGTACAAACCACCATCAGTTTGGCATCAAACCTCGGCTTCCTGATAAATTTCACAAAGTCAAATCTCACACCCACAAGGACACCCGAATTCATAGGGGCCAAAATCATAATCTCAAGCCTACGAGCCAGACCCACAGACCACAGAATAAGTACAGTCTTGAACGCAGGACACAGCCTTGTAACACACAAGTCAGCCCCCGCAAAAACCTGGCAAAAATTCCTAGGCCTTCTGGCCAGCTTAGTAGACCTAATACCGGACTGCCGCCTCCACATGAGACCCTTACAACTTCACTTCCTAAGGCATTTTCACCCAAGCCAAGACCTACAATCAAAAATTATTCCAATAACAAAGAAAACAAGAGAAGCTATTCTCTTCTGGGTCAATCCTACCATGTTATACCAAGGGAAAGAAATGCAGCAAATGCAGCCCTCCCTTACAGTCACTACAGATGCCTCCTGCCAAGGGTGGGGGGCCCACTTCAAAGACGTTCACCTAACAGGCCGCTGGTCAGGGGTGGACAGACGACGTCACATCAATTACCTGGAAATGAGGGCCGTCCAATTGGCCTTAATCCAACTTGCCCCCAAGCTGAAGGGCAAGACCATTCTCATCAAATCAGACAACAAAACCACAGTGTCCTACATCAACAGACAAGGGGGAACGAAATCCAGGACGCTGTGCAACCTAGCAGTGGAAATGATCCTTTGGTGCAGAGAGAACCATATCAACATCAGAGCAAACTACATCCCGGGTCGGGACAACTACATAGCAGACTTCCTCTCGAGGGGGAAATACCTTCCCTCGGAATGGACCCTACATCCACAAATAGCAAACACCATCTTCGCAAAGTTCGGGCAACCACAAGTAGACCTATTTGCCTCGACCCTAAACAACCAACTTCCAGTGTACTGTACTCGCCACGCAGACCCGTGGGCCCTCACAACGGACGCGTTCTCCATTCCATGGACGAACTTCCTCGGTTACGCATTCCCTCCCTTTTCATTAATCCCACAAGTCCTACAGAAGGTCAAAAGGGACAAAGCCTCTCTCCTCCTAATCGCTCCACTTTGGCCGAGGAGACCATGGTTCTCAGAACTGTTGAAACTACTACTAGAACCTCCCAGAGCTCTTCCTCCCAGGCCAGACCTGTTGTCACAACCAGGGACTCAAACTCATCATCCAGAGATCAAGAAGCTGTCTCTCACACTCTGGATCATCTCCGGAGAGCAGCAGTTAACGCAGGCCTATCAGACAGAGCTGCAGAGATGTCAGCAAAATATCTACGAGCCTCCACACGATCTATCTATGACACCCGACTACTACGATACATCAAGTGGTGCGAGACACAGGGCATCAACCCTAGTTCTGCCCCTCTAGGTAAGATTTCAGACTTTCTAGTCTTGCTCTTTGATGATGGCCTGTCTCTATCCACAATAAGGGGATACAGATCCGCCATAGCAGCCATCCATCAAGGGTTTGAAAATGGTGAAACAGTCTCCACCTCCTGCTTCTTATATCGATTAACAAAATCCTTCTTCCTACAGCGGCCCCCTACACGCAAGTTAGGACCTCGATGGGACCTGCCTCGAGTTCTCCGGGCCTTATCCCGTCCCCCCTTTGAACCTATGCACAGCTGTTCCTTGCTAGATCTCTCAGTTAAAACCGCATTTTTACTTACCATAGCTTCGGGTCGACGCAGAAGTTTCATTCGCGCCCTCAGCCTAGAGAAGGGTCATATTCGCTGGGAAAAAGACAAAGTACGATTAATACCTAGTCCAGGGTTCATTGCCAAAAACCAAACCGAAAGGTCTGGACCTTGTGAAATCGTCATTCCTTCCCTGTCCAACCTCTCTTCCATACCCGAAGACCGCTTATGGTGCCCAGTCAGAGCTCTTAAATGGTACACTCACAGAACCAAAGATATCCGTTTATCCCCTCAACTATTTGTTAGCTCCACTGCCCCTCACAAAGCAGTCTCAGCAGACACCATCTCCCGATGGATAGTCCAAGCAATCAAGTCAGGAGGTCCCCAGGCTATCTTTTCGGACTCTATACGGGCCCATGACACTAGGGGTATTGCATCATCTTGGGCCCTCTTCCAAGGGGTGGGAGTAGAAGAAATTCTGCACTCAGCTTACTGGGCCCACCCCAATACCTTCACGTCCTTTTACCTCTCAGACGTGGTCACCGGGGAACAGAATTTTCCCGCGCAGTCTTGTCTTGCCCCCACTCTAAGTAGGTCCTGTCTCCATTTAGGGGCTCCACTCTTTTACAGAAGGGTCTTAATGACAAGTCTTCACCCTTCTGTTATGTAGTTGCTGTTCATAGTTATACAGTTCATTTTTATGATGCCTTATGGCATTTAGCTAGTTATGGGTTTTTGCTGTTTGCAGCTTCTTACTGTTACCCTTACTATTTGGCAGGTTTGCCTAAGTGTTATGTAGTTACTATAATTGTTTGTATGGTTTTTGACGGTTGAGCCCTCTGAGGGCCATTTGGTAACATTTCGGATCACGGTCCTATTTTCATTGTTACCTCTCATTATCACGATCCGAAGTTTTAATGCGATTTTCTGACATTGTATTGGAACTAATTTGAGTAGGCCTATCCTCCGCTAGTCCTTTTGTGGTAATCTAGCAATGTTAAACAGGGACAGGTGAGTATGCCGATAATGATGGAAATAACGACACTCAATCAGTGAGTGTCTTATTTACGAATGAGGCATACTCACCTGTCAAGTCTCCCACCCTACCTCCCCGTCGGATAGGTTTCCTGCTGTGTGAAAGAGGAAGTGACGAGGGATGTAGGTCACGAGGTGACCCCTGACGGGTTGCACGCTGTACGTGCCAGGGGCATGCATAAATTATGTGGGAGATCTTACCGGTGTTGTTGAGGGTGGGGTGGGGTGAATAGCAATGTTAAACAGGGACAGGTGAGTATGCCTCATTCGTAAATAAGACACTCACTGATTGAGTGTCGTTATTTGAATGTCAATATATTCTTCAGTGTTATAAGTGTATCTTAATTCCACAAATTCTCCCTCTGTGAAGGTAAATTGAGAGGACAAGCATGGACTAAAAAATATCACAAACGTGACAGCAATCATGTATTGTTTATACATTTTAGATGACATTCGGTTTATAACCCTAACTCGATGTATGAAGTAACTCTCGTATATAAGAGAAGTAAAACAATATATCTCATCCAAAACTTTACAGTAAATTCCAAGTTTGATATAGTAGTCGATGAAGATGGTGATGATGACGATATTGTATTTAGTCTACCAAGTTCGTTATTTTCATCGCTATTTGATGTAGGGGTAGAAGTTTGATCGTTTCCTTTGCTTCCAAACTGTTCACCTGAGGAGTCACCAAAAGGGTAGGTATAGTCTAAGCATTCGGCATATTCTTTACCATGAATAGAATTTACGGAGCAACATCGAAGAGGTCTTTCCTTCAGCCAAAACACAGCTTTAGTGACATTTTCTCTGCTGACAAACATAGGATTATGTGCTACAGTGTTTTCATTATCCTTCGAGTAGCAAATAATATATACTTTGGGATATCCACCCTCTGCTCTACAATCCAAAGGTGGTAAATTTCTATAACTCTCGTGTGCCAGGTTGAGGGATCCACTTTTCTGCCACTCGCAGAAGGCAGGTCCTGGAGGATGGTTTACTCGCAAGATATGAACTTGAGAAATATTTTTATCATCACATATGAGAGACCCTTTGTATCGTCCAGCATCCCCAGCAATGACAGAGCTTAGTTGAAGAGAAATTAAAAAGATAGCATTCAAAAAATCTGCGTGAACAAAAGTTCTTGTCAGTCTGGAAGGTGAAAAGTTATCTGTACTAACGAAGCTACCGTTCTTATTAAAGGTTTTACCATTGAATGATACAGCAAATGCGCAATTCCTCAATGGCTCACTAACCGAAAATCCAAAGTTGCAGTGAAACTGTTGATCAACATTTACTGTTGTGCACCGAGCGGGAGCAGGACACGACTTTTGCCACGATTCCGATACGGCAAAGACAAATACAAAAATTGTCAGTCTCCAGGAAAGAAGCATGGTCGATGAAACTGAATCGCAGAAGAGTTGGATACCTATCAATATCAAAGTGAAGATAAAAAGCAATGTTGTCAAATTTCGTATAACACGCACATACGGTCACTATTCAGCTTATAATGATATCATGCATACCTCCAGTGGCGTATCTGATCACAGTGGCGGATCCAGGGGGGGGGGCGGGGCCCGGGCCCCCTCCTCTGGGACCAAAAACAAAAAGGGGCCCCAAAAATGCTGAAGACCTTTTTTTTTTTTTTTTTTTTTTTTTTTTTTTGCTTGTCAGAGATTTTTTGAGTGAAAAAGGTGCCCCAAAATGCTGAGGACCTTTTTTTTTTCTTCTTCTTTTCTTTTTTTGCTTGTCAAAAAATGTTGTAAAGATTGAGCCCCCTCCCTCAAGAAATCCTGAATCCGCCACTGTCTGATCATGATTGGCAAACTGAAGGACGTATAATCCTCCCTGGACAGGAAAGGAGGGGGGACGTAAATGTATCTTGGCAAACCGATGGAAATTTTATCATATCCCTCCATGGTCGTGGACAGGGGGTGGGGTGGGGAGCGTGCACCGTCTCTGCCCTATTTCTATGATGGATAAGCCATCGCCACTACATCCACATACTCTTTGCACATTGTAAACCCCAAATATAAGGGGGAAGATAGGTTTTTTAATACACCGTTTATGTTCTGACAGTGATTTATCTATCGCTACAGGGCTTCCGATAGGTATGATAGTGTGTTCGGACTAATTCATACCATGCTCAGTGACAATAATAAGGGCTGATTCCTGGTCCCGCCCAATCTAGCTATCGAGTTTTTACGCCTCATTTTAGGACTAAATAAGTATATACTATAAAACGTCTGAAATTAAGGGTGACGGAGCATTCAGGCGTCACCGAAAATACAGGACTTCGAATTTAAAATTTAAGGATTCTTAGAATTTATGAAATAATTCGTAATTAAAAACAAATAAGATGAGAAGTTCAGTTTGTGGTTACCATGGTTTACAAATTTCAGTTTATATGTTCTAAAAAGTACAACTCTCCATATGTTTTGTACACAAAATTTCATACTTTCCCCATTATCTCTCAAGGTGCAGCTTGTCTCCTTCTTGGCTCAAGATATATCATGGAAAAATGTATTTGACACAACATGATTTTGAGTTTCACAAAAAGATGAGCAGCATCTTTAGAGATAATGGAGAAAATATGACATTTTGTTTACAAAACATATTGAGAATTGTACTACTAAACCTGCCATTTTTAAGCAACATTGCCAATATTAGGATCGCCATAGAAAGTAAATTAAGACTTTTCAAACTTTCATAAGATTTTCATTTCATAACCGATTTTGATTGTACTTTTTTTTACAATTGCTTCTCTCTATTCTCTCTTTTCATCAAAACAGATATTTCCCAGGGTTTTATTCTCCTTAAGACGGAAAGTAAAGAAACATATATGGCTTCATAGTGATTTGCGCGTGCAACCAAAATATGGAAATTACCCCCTTCTCCACCCCAAATTTTGATTGTATAAAAAGAAGGTGATTATTGGTGTAAATGCATATTGCTAAAAGATTGTTCTACTGATGTTTCCTTTTCGGAATTTTATATGTTGCATTTTAGAACCTTTCTATTTGGAGGTTGCAGTTCGTCATCAGTCCGAGAGTATGGCTAACCCTTTTGAGAATTCTTGATATCGAAAATTCAATTCTGGTATTACGAATTACCATTTATTAACAGAATGAAATCATTTCTTTCTTTCTATCACAAATTGAATTCTTGATTTTACAAAAACATTAAACATTAAACTTTCACAAAGTTTCAGTTTTTATTCCGAAAGAAAACTTCTCCCCCAATTCATTTGAATTTCGAGCGCAAAAGTTTCGCAAATATTCATTTTGGATGCGAGCCATATGTTTTGTGAATATTGATTCGTGGTAAATTGCCACGTTGCGTCACATGTAAGGATTTTCATGTAGGCAAGGTGGCTAGCTATGCCTTTTGAACTTTGACAGCAGAAGCGGCCCCGCCGGTATTGCAGCCCCCCCCCCCCGGGGGGGGGGGGAGAGAATCGACACTAGAATTGGTAGGCATGTGCCGTTAGCAAGACACACACAAAAAAAAAAGGGGGGGGGGGGCTTCGGAACGAGCATATCATGAAAAGGATGGTCTTCGGAACTACTAACAGTTTGGAAAGAGGGGATCTTTGGAACTGGATTGCAATATTAATATGATACTACGGAACTGGTTCCCACAAGCTCCCATTAGGTAAATACGCTGTGTGTCACGGCAGGTCTATTGTGTGTGTATTCAAATAAGCGGGGTTAATTCGCAGCATGCGCTAAGCACATTGGTGTACTGGTTCCACGCCCCCCCCCCCCCCCCCCCAAAAAAAAAAAAGAAAGAAAGAAAGAAAGAAAAGAAAAGAAAGAACTGGAAATGTGAAAAAAAATTACATGTTCATTTTTAAAATACTGAATTTTTCAGGATTCAGCATTCAGGATTCAGTAATTGGGCCCGTGTGCCTATGGTCAGCCCCCTCAAAATTTTTGGTTCATTACGCCAGTGGCTCAGCATGAATGAAAACTGAATGCTCTGGGGTTGATTAGAACGGATTGGAAGCAATTTGGAAAGTCCGGAGGAACTAAGCACTTGGAATAAAACTCGTTTTCAACCTTTCACCAAATAAGATCATCTTCGAAACGGGCCGGAACGACGCAATGACCCCCCCCCCCCCCCCCCCAACAACCCCCCCCCCCAAAAAAAAAAACAACAACACAACAACAACAACAAACCCAAAAACAACAACAAAAAACACGGTGCTTCGGAAAGGAAATTTGAGTGTAAAAATGGGGGTCTTCTGAGCGGCACATACCCACCGCACATTATATATTGAGTCTACACGCTACCCCCCCCCGGATTGCAGGGTTCATTTCAACATGCAGGCTCATTTACAACACAACATACTCGTCACAAACTCACGTCATGATCCCTAATAATTGATAACATAATTATCAAGAAATGATTTCGTGACAAATTGCACATCGGAATCAAAGTACATGTATATTTAACACAAGCTCATGCGACGGAAACAATTAACTTATCATGACCACGAATTTTTTCCCCCGAAATATTTACGCTCGAAACTCCGAAACAATTCTAACTCTTGATATCACAAATTCTATTCTGAAGGATTGCCGAATGATAACAACAGAAAATACATGTTTTAATACATTACAATTCTAATTCTTTATTCTTCAAAAGGGCGTGTCATACGAGCGAGAAATGAAATGAGTATGTTAAAGAACAAATCGACCGCATATAGGGCCTATAAATATCAAGTTCGAGAAAAAGCATTTTAAGAGCACTTGTAAATTAAAAATAATTACACACTGCTTTCTTATTCATTTGAAGTTAAATCATATAATACATGACCCTGTAAAATTTAACGCTACATGTATTTACCTGACATGCCTGATTCATGTCTGCCTCTCTATGACGTTTCATCTCGACAGAACAGGAAACGATTAATGATGGATTTTTACTGACATCACCTTTATAAAGATCTGCAGATACAAATTTGGCTACTAAAAATCCTTTCGGAGAAGTGCTCATCATGCTCATGCATGTTCCAGATTAAAAGGACAAAGTAAACATTTAAATTACCTGGGAATGCATATATTTGTGTATTTTGAACTTTATGATTGCCACTTGATCTTTTAAGATTAAAATTTGTCAAACACGCATTCGAACATCAGGAGAGGGAGCTTGCCAATGACTTACCGAATTAAATAAACCCATCTTGCATTTGAATAAGACTGGGAAAAGTCAATAATATTGATCAATCTGATCATAATGACTATTTACATGCAGATTTTTGTTTTTGTATTGGCTTTCTTTAACAACATTGTTAGCAACATTGTCTACATGCTCTGATCTGTTGATTTTTACGAACCGCCATAAGATTAGCGCAATACCGATTCCGTCAAACTACCTAGTGTGATTTAAAAAAAAAACAACAACACAAAAAACAACAACAACAACAACAACTAACAAACACAATTATGCATGATTGAATGTTTTGTGATTTCAATTTCAACCTTTCTCATTAAATGATCATGATATTTGTGGAACGTTATTCAGAAAAAAGCTCAGATTGCTGTTTGGCATTTTCAGTTATACTGCCAAATTGCATATGGACAGAAGGAAAATCAAGGAAAAACAGCGAATGTATTGTACTTTTTAAGAAGATGCCTATCTATTTCATGTCTACGTGAGTTTGCAAGGAGGCGTAGAAAACAATGGGAAATAAAGAATAAACTTTAAAAAAACCACTTTGCATGAAACTTATAATTTCAGTTTCGATTCCAAATTGACATCCATGTTTCTCGAACAGAAGGGAGCGGAAATGGGCAATACAAAGAGTGGGACAGGGTGATTCCTAACATAAATAATCTAAAATTTTGCACTACGGGAAGAAAAGTTTGCATAAACATTTTGCAATATCTCCACGGCTATGCTTACACCATGTTCAGTCATGGAAGCATTCTGTGTTTTTTGGTTTTTTTTTTTTTAAATTATTTTCATTTTCGAAAGAAAATCAACTTTTTCTTGGGCCTTCGCACTGAGGAGGGGGGGGGGGGGGTAATGATATTTTTCCCCTGGATATACAATGTAAAAAAAAAAAAAAAAAAAAAAAAAAACATTGGTCGTCATCATTTTTGTCTAAATGAATCCCCTTCTCACTGCGATCTTACAATCATTATGGTGAAAGCTGAGCTGTTAAAACTGATGATTATGATGATTACAGAGAATCATAGTTTCGCACTTATAGTAACACGAGAAAAAAAGTAACATTGATGAGGTTTACGGTTCACCATATGTGTAAGTCCTGAAAAGGACTATTGGGTTATAGAAGGATAAAAGAGCAAGGAGAGAAAAGGAGATATAAAAGAGCGAAAGATAGGACAGGAGGACAAAGTATTCTTTCTTGAAAGGGTGAAGTCCTGAAAAGGACTAGTAAACCAGATGAAAGGAGGAGAAGTTGCTCATCGTGTTCAGTGCAAAAATCAAATCAAATCAAATCAGTTTATTGAAATAAAATCCACAGTCTCTGATTATTATCAAATATGCTGGAGAGTACAAGATCAAGCTGGAACAAACGCACAATCAAAG
>CM046837.1:44960037-45150037 GCA_025618425.1 Heliocidaris tuberculata
TAAAGGCAACACATTGTTGGGTCTGGCTTCTCCTGCCAACTCTGTAGATATTCAGAGAAGAAGTCATTCTTTTGGTCTGCTGATCGTATACCTCTGAAATAACACTGTAATACTGGGAATGATGAACTTCCCATATCAACGTGTCGGTCGAAATATTGAAGTTGGAAATAGTGCATTTAAAGACAGCATCTTCTCCTTCATGTAGTAAAACGTCTTGTGGATGGGCTACAAACAGAGAATTGCATGTTGAACTCGCTACATGGTGCGGGTTATAAAGCAAAACATATGCTGCAAGCAAGCTGCAAATTCTGAAAGGCCCAGCCATGATTGAAATCTCTGAACACAACAATGGCAAACATGTAAAGAAAATGATCCAAATGTAATCCAAAAGGCTAATTCTACTTCCAGAATTCAGTATGAACTAAACCGTATTGCTGACAGCAATGAAGCATTGGTCCGCTCCTTTTGAAGAATCTGGTCTCGTTAAATTAAGTGAAAAAAAAGAGAAAAATCCCAGGTTTTTTCCTCCCCCCATCCCATTTTTGGGGGTCTTTTGTAGTCATTCGATATATATCGGAGAGGGTTTGGCATGTGTACCTTACTTCGCCATCCTAAATTGCTTCTGAAATCTCATCTGACACGTGCTTGCTCTCAGTTACTGCTTCTAGGTTTCACTTTCATACACTTATAAAAAAAAATATTATGCCCTAATTTCTATTTCGTGACCTGAGAGACGACTTGTTCTGGATAATTTTGCGGAGAGTGCTTAGATACGTCCTCTCATCTGATGTTATTTACAGCAATAAATCAATGTATCTACCTATTTGCTAGTTTCCCAAACTATGCCGTCATTCGAGAAAAGCTAAGTCAAAACGCGCACGCCCCGCCCGCGTGTGTTCCCCGTCCACCAATCATGATCGCGCAGCCGCCATGCTCTTCCTCTTACTTTCTCGCCCGTCAGAGCAGTGACATCTACGAGCTAAGTCTTAGCCTAAATTGCGAGATTTTTACTTCCAAAAGCTTTTTTGGTTGCTATTCGCTATTAAAATTCCGTTCACCAACCTTTTACAAGCATTTTGGTGTATCGGACTTTTCCTAAGTCCACCTCCTTCACGGTATTTTAATCAAATTAATTTGCCGTTTTTCTTCCCCTTCGGGGCATTACACACAGACGGTGTCTAGTACGCCACGTCGGGCTCTTCCCCCGTAGGTTATCCCCGGGTTGCCCTGTCTGTAGGTGGTTCAATTCAACGCGCATTGGCAAGCGGTTTTTATCAGAACGTTGTGTTTCTCCTTAGGAGTTTTTTTTTCCCACTCTGAATTGTGAGTTGGTTGTTGTTATATATTAGTTCTGTATTTGTTTGCTTGTCTTTGTTTTCAGTCATGTCGAAGTCTCCGTCTCGTACGGCTAGTGTTTCCTCCCCCTCCGTGGGGACTCGCCTAGCCTTGGGAGGGTTGGCTGCGAGAGGTTCATCTCGCACCAATGTTATCTTCCCCGGAGCTTCGACTGTAGGTAAGTTAGGGCCCGCCTCGTGTGAGGCTCGCCCCGTGATGAGTTCGTCGTCTGTATTGACAACCAACTCATGCGGGATGTACCGGGAGAGTGAGTGCCGCACTAGGCCAATATCTCTCTCCGGGATAGAGACGAGCAATGTATTGCCTTTACAGGCAATACAAGGCGACGGGGAGAGTGAGTGCCTCACTAGGCCGATACCTCTCGCCGATAAAACTGTGGGCAATACCCCAACCCGCAGTTCGTCTCGCTCGAGTGACACTCCTCGCTCTCTAGCCACGGATGTGTTCGCTCAGGGGTCGGCTCCCTTTGTCTCTCCGCACGCTTCTAATCCAAGCAAGGCGGGTAAGAGTAAAAGGAGTCGTGATCTTCCTAATGTACCCAGTGCAGGGCTTACTACGGAAGCGGCGCCCGTTTCAAAGGATAAAGGGAGCGGTAAAAATGCTCGCCTGTCCAAGAAACGTAAGCGCCAGAGTCCTGCCCAGCCGGCCGGCGGGGCGGACTCTCTCCCCTCGACATCGACCGCGTCTTCACCGACTGTGTCAGGGGGGGCCAAGAAGAAGCGGGTTAGCCCTCCGAGGTCGACTACTTCTTCCGAGTCGGGCGTCTCCCATGAACTTCTGAAATATCTGAAGATCATTGTGGAGAAGAGTGGTTGGTCGGACTCTATGTCCGTACCCCCCACCACGCCTGACTCCAACCCCTCCCCCCCTAGGGGAGGGGGGGATACCTGTACCCGTCCCGGTCCGGGTCCGGTTTCGGATCCGGTTCGGATACCGGATGCAATTCGGTTTCCGGTTTCGGATACCGGTTTGCCGGTCCCCGAATCCGGTTTTACCGGTTATCCGCCGGTTAGGAACGCTGATTTTCCCTTGGTTTCCACCACTGGTTCCAGTGGATTGGGATCCGGTTCCTCTGCTCAGGTATCCGGCTCAGTGCTGTTGGGCTCCAACAGACATGAGTCTTGCCGCCCCTCTTCGGGCGTCTCCCGACCACGTTCAGCTTTTGATCGTCCGGTCGGGGCTGCTCCCCTACCAGCGGCACTTGGTGCTCCGCCTGGGGAGGAATCCTGGGACTGCCTAAACCGCCCTTCTTGGGATCAGGCTTCGCAGTCGGGATTCTCGGAGGATGATGCCTCTTCACAGGCTGAGGTTACGCCCCAGACCTTTCGGTCCCTGGCGGTCGATACTCAAGCCCTGCTGGAGAAATATCTTCCCGACACGTATTTACCGAGTTGGGTCGATTCGGGACATCCGTCTCTCCTTTTCAAAGGTGAGCGTCCCTCCAAGGGCATCCCTCTTACGGAGGACTTTAAGCGAGTCTATAATGACTTCTCTTCACAGCCTCCTTCCCTTCTTGGTAAGGCTCGTCCCTTGGCCAGGGATTTCACCTTCTCCCAGCAAGACACTCTCGATTTCTTTACGAGAAAGTCTTGTTCCAGTGACCTCATTCATGTAGGTGGAAGGCTTGGTGTCAACTTTAAGAGTACAGGTTACACCAAAGCGGAGAAGTTCCCGAACCTGATGGAAACCCATTCCAGGTCTGGCCTGAGACTGACTGCCTACTTGGGTACGCTCCTTTCCCTTCGGGCTAGGAGCCAGGAACTCCAGATGTCCGACTCGGACATTCTGTTGTTAGACGAAGCCCTCTTGTCTTTGACGGGCTCGTTGTGGTCGGAGCTGTCTGTTACGGCAGCGCTAGCCACCAATGCTAGGAGGAAGCTGGCTCTTTCCTCTCTGGGCATTGCGGACGTGGACATACCTGCCCTTTTGGCCAGTGTTCCCCACTCCGGTCAACACCTCTTTGGAGGTAAGGTGACTGAGGTGATCCAACATGAAGTTGAATCACGTAAGCAGGCGGCGGAACTTTCCAAACGCCTTAAGTCCTCCGCTCCGAAGTCGCAGGCTCAGGCTAACGTTCCACCTCCTCGACGCGGTGTCTCTTCTGGCTATCAGCCCGCTCGTGCACCGCAAGTTCAGCCCAGTGCTCCACACTCGTTTGGAGCCAAGGCGGAGCCTTCTCCTCGTGGTAGGAAGAAGGCCCGAGGTCGCGGTCGGGGCCGTGGTTCGGCCCACGATTCGCGGCGAGTTTGAAGGTGCGCCCCGAGCGTTGGAGGAGAGGGTTGGAGGCCGTCTTCAGTACTTTCTTCCCGCCTGGGAAGAAATTACCGACGACAAGTTCGTGCTCTCCATCGTGCGAGGAGGCTTCTGCATAAAGCTCGCAGAGCCCCTCCCACACGGTGCCATCCGCCGCAACCCTCCTACACTCTCGCCCCTTTTCCAAGAGCACATCTCCTCAGAGATTCAAGAGCTGCTGGAAAAGGGTGCGATAGAAAGGGTACGAGACCACCCCCATCTGTGTCTCTCCCCTATCTTTGTAATTCCCAAACGCTCGGGGAAGCTCAGAATGATCTTGAATATGAAGGTCATAAATACCTTCATACCAAGAGAGCGTTTCCGCATGGAAACCTTGGCCTCGATTCTTCCGGCTATCAGACCGTCAGACGTGGCCATTTCGGTAGACCTGAAAGATGCCTACTTTCACGTACCGATACACCCTTCTTCAAGGGACCTGTTGGGTTTCACCTTCCAAGGCAAAACTTTCCGGTTCAAAGCCTTACCATTCGGCCTGAAACCGGCACCTCGAGTTTTTACTCGAGTAGTCTCTGCCCTAGCCGCTTTCCTCAGGTATCGCGGTCTGAGACTTTTCACTTACCTGGACGACTGGCTCCTGGTGGCGAGCTCTGTGTCCGTCCTTCAGTCTCACATGGACCTACTCCTCTGTACCACACAGAGAGTGGGGTTCGTAGTCAACTGGGACAAGTCGGAGTTGACTCCTACTCGCAAGCCCATTTACCTGGGTGCGGAAATAGACATCGCGAACCAAGTCGCCCGCCCCAGTCGGGAGAGGGTTCAAGCGATTGTCTTACTAGCTCGATCTCTTCGCCTCTTACGTCGAGTTCAGGCAGGCCGATGGCTCCAATTCCTGGGCCACTTATCGAGCCTTGTGGATGTCCTCCAAGACTGTCGGCTTCATATGAGGCCACTCCAACTTCATCTTCTGAAGTTTTTCAAGCCCAGTGTAGACTCTCTCAAGGTGTGGATTCCTCTCACCGGAGAAATCAAACGCCTGCTTACCCCCTGGTCGAAAGAGTCGTTCCTTCTTCAAGGCAAGTCTCTTCGCACGCCCCTTCCGTCAGTCTCCATCTCGACGGATGCCTCTCTTCTGGGGTGGGGCGGCCATTGTTCGGACCAGGTGGTCTCGGGGGACTGGTCACACCTGTGCACCTTACCCCACATCAATGTGTTGGAGTTGATGGCAGTCTTCATGTCTCTCCGTCATTTCGAGAACATGATAGTAGGTCGCTCCGTCCTGATTTTGACGGACAACACCACTGTTGCTGCCTACATCAACCGACAAGGCGGGACTCGTTCCACTACTCTGAACGATCTGACCGCCAAGCTGTGGAGGTGGTGTCGGTCTCACCGAGTAATTCCGATAGCCTCCTATGTTCCCGGCCAAGACAATCTGATTGCAGATTTTCTGTCCCGGGGCATGTGCCTTCCCTCCGAGTGGACACTGAACCAAGAGGTCTTCGATTACCTCAGTTCAGTCTGGGTCCCTCTAGAGATAGATCTGTTTGCGACATCTCTCAACCATCGCCTCCCGCGATACTGCTCTCGAGTGCAGGATCCAGAGGCTTGGGCCCTCGATGCGTTCTCCCTTCAGTGGGAGAACTTCCGGGGTTACGCCTTTCCGCCGGTCTCCTTAATTCCTCAGGTCCTGCGGAAAGTTCAGGAGGATCAGGCGTGGGTTTTGCTCATAGCACCTTGTTGGCCGAGGAGACCTTGGTTTCCTCTTCTTCTCTCTCTGCTGGAAGGTCGGCCGCTCTCCCTTCCCCGGAGAGCAGACCTCATAGCTCAACCCCTATCGGGGATCCTCCACCTTCGTCCAGCGGCTCTACATTTGACCGCCTGGCCTCTGTCGGGGAGGATGCGAGGACTGCAGGACTCTCAGAGAGAGCCTCCCAGTTCATAGTCCAGAGTAGAAGAGAATCTACCCGAGCTGTTTACAACTCGAGGTTAGAAGCCTTCCATGCTTGGTGTGAGGAGGGGGGAGTTTCTCCCCGTTCTGCCTCAGTCGGTGCTATTGCAGATTTCCTGATCTCCCTTTTCGATAAGGGTAGATCTCTCTCTACCATTCGTGGATACCGATCAGCTATTGCTGCAGTTCACCTTGGTTTTTCTGATGGTTCTGGAGTTTCGAACTCTCCCTTCTTGACCCATTTGCTAAGATCGTTTTTCTTAAAACGACCAGCAAATCGCCAGTTGACTCCTGCGTGGAGTCTTCCTTTGGTTTTGGACGCTTTGGCCAAACCGCCTTTTGAGCCGTTGTGCAAAGCGTCGTTGCACCATCTCTCGATTAAGACTGCCTTTCTTGTCGCTATTGCTTCTGGGCAGAGAAGAAGCACTATTCAGGCTCTCTCTACGGCGCCCGGGCATATCAGATGGGAAAGGCAAGGTGTACGTCTTGTCCCTCGACCTTCGTTTATTGCCAAGAATCAGACTGATGCTTCTGGCTCCATCGAAGTGTTCTTGAGTCCTCTGTCGGAATTCTCTTCCGTTAAAGAGGACAAATCTTGGTGCCCTGTTAGGGCGCTCAAATGGTACTTGGATAGGACTAAGGTCTTTCGTAAGGATGATCAGCTCTTTCTCATTTCCCGTCACCCTTATTCCCCAGCATCACGGGAGACTATCTCCCGTTGGATTGTCGAGGCTATCCAAGCTGCGGGTTCGGAGGCTCTTCTGTCTGAGATTCCTCCAAGAGCGCACGATACCAGGAGTGTTTCCACTTCCTGGGCGCTTTTTCAGGGTATTCCTTTGGAGGATATCTTGAGGGCTGCCTTTTGGCGTTCCCCTACCTCCTTCACATCCTTCTATCTTAAGGATGTTCCTTCGGGTGAGGTTAGGTTTGCTACCTCTGGTTTGAGAGCTGCTTCGTCTTCCCTTTCTGCCCCTCGTTAGTTCTTCCCGTCCTGGGACATGCCACCCGGGTTTTTATCCGTGCTATTCTAGCAAATAGGTAGATACATTGATTTATTGCTGTAAATCAAGAAAATTATAACTAATTTTGTTATTTACTAGATAAATCTATGTATCTACCTATGTCCCTCCCTCCAGCCCCTCTCCTTGTCTGACAACATGTCCTAGACTCTGTCTCTGACTGCTCGGAAGAGGAAGAGCATGGCGGCTGCGCGATCATGATTGGTGGACGGGGAACACACGCGGGCGGGGCGTGCGCGTTTTGACTTAGCTTTTCTCGAATGACGGCATAGTTTGGGAAACTAGCAAATAGGTAGATACATAGATTTATCTAGTAAATAACAAAATTAGTTATAATTTTCTTGATTAATGATAAAGCTACATCGATAGAAATCTATCTTTTACATGTAGACTTGAGTGCTAAATATTTGTATGTAATTCGTCTTCCGGAGATGAGTTGAAGCACCCAGTTCCTTTTTCCTATATTAATTTCCTTTTACTAACAACAATGAGCAATGCTAAGCTTTACATAGATTCTCTATAGAATGCATGGTATTAACTCTTACTGTGACATTGTGCAATTTGGCACGGACTTTACAAGCAAATCCCATAGAAGAGTATTTATGTGGCATACCAAGAGTTAACGACAACGAACAAAATGAATGAATACATTAAAAAATGACGGACTGAGAAAGAGAGAGAGAGAGAGAGAGAGAGAGAGAATACATTGTCAAAGTTCATTTTAATAATTTACGCACTGCCACTGTAACAACCATTTAAAGATATACCATTTGACACAATCCCCTCTCTATTAAAACTTTTCAGACAGTTTGAATTCTGAACTTGATGTTTAAGGGGGCACACCGTCCTTTTTGGACTTAACTCCTCAAGCAAGTGGTGTTAAACGACAAGCTGGCCAAGCATGCTTGGCCAACGTGATAGACAAGCAGTCTTGACTGACATAGATTTAGTCCAAGATGGGCATCATCTGGATAAGTTAGTCAGGCTGACCTAATTTAGGCTTTCAGTACATGAATGTATAGAAGCAACCAAAGAAGCTTCAGCGCATCTGTTATTCCTGCTATATTCATGATATTATTTCTAATGTATTGGTGATTATAAGATAACACTCATCATACTGAAGATTTTTATGTTCGAGTAATGTATCCCCAAACTTCAGCAATATAAGTCGTGTAATGTAATTGCACTTGCTTAATCAAATAAATCTTGGAAATCTGCTATCAGTGTTGTAAATTCTTTATCTTATTTTACATTTAAAGCAATATCAATAGGTTAATTTTTAAAAATTTACTTCATACCAAGATATCTGTAATAAACTTGAAGGTATTACATGTCTAGTAAAAATAGTCCAAACATATTATATTTGGAGTAGTTTTTGTCTCGTCCACCGAAGGTTGAAGCGATGGTAAGGGATCCAAATGGCTCTGTTGTCCGTGACAAATGTTAAAGACAAAGTTGAGTTCTGGTCATGAGATCGAATTGTGAAAGAAATGTCAAAGCAATTGGAAAAGGTTGATTATATAGCACATAATAATTGGTGTATGCTGTAAGGTTTTGGAATCACCAGAATGATAAGAAATTGACTCAATCCTGCTGAGAGTTCCATGCACTACACACAGAAATGTGTAAATGGGACTACGCACAAATATTCGGCCCGAACATTTCAGCTGATTCTTGTCATATTTTAATGAGGGCATTTGAAGAGCAATCCTTTTCAGGGGACATTTCTACTATGATAATCTTCCAAACTAACAAAAAGAATGAGAAAGCTCACAAATTATTTTTTACCTTTTTCAGAACTCAGCCTTCCCTTTAAAGTTAACCTGGAAGACTCTCTAGTAACAAATAACTTAGTAACCATTAATCATATTGTGACCAAACTTGGGTCAGTGATGCACTTGTATGACGTTTACGTTATGGTGATCTCGACCGTCACATGCTAAGGTCAAATGTCATTTGAGGTGATTTATCATTAATTTAGGTTAAATATAAGTTCTTACCCACAAGACTCTTCTATGACTGGTAACTTATACATTGTTCCAAGTGCAAACAAAGTTGGGTCAGGGATGCTCTTTGGCAAAATCCATGTTATTTGGTCACAGGTGGGCAAGAAACAATCTGACTAAATGCCTTGGTAATTTTAATATTGTGTTAAAAATGTTCGAAGAGTGATATACAAGTGACTTGATACAATATCTAGCATCATGCAAATAACACCTGGACATGGAATTTAGTTTGAGAGTTGCTGTAGACTGCTTTGAATGATTTTTTAAAAATTTGAATAAGAATATCATGATATCCAAAAATGCAAAATGATGAACCAAAACTTAAAGAGAGAGAGAAAAAAAAGATAATTCAATTGTTTTCTCAAGGTGTCATTCTATCAATTATAGACCAGAAGCCTAGTTAATTTAAACAGACTTTCTTGAACTCTCAACCATCTCCAGACAAAAACTCCTAAACTTTGGCTCATTATGTGATATCTAGCTTTGAATGCATACAGATATAAAACTACTTAATATCAAATAAACACAAGATAGTATGTAAAATTGATACACGTCAAGTGTACTATTGTTTGCTTCTTATTTTCTTTTTCTGGGAATGAATGGGGAGATAGGAAGGATAGGGCTTCAGAGAAAAGATTAAAAATGATAATTTGCATAAATCGCTGTCATAAATTTGGAAAAAAAAATATTGTTAATGATTTTTAAACAAAATATAGGGTGCATGTGGTGTTTGCTGAGCGGGTATCTGTGCTAGTATACGATAACGATTAAGTGAAAGATAGACTTTGTACCTATTAAGAGTAAAGTGTTTTGTTTTGTTTTGTTTTTTATTATGTGTGCCCGTATCTTGTACCATAAATACAGTTATCAATAACTAGTGTCAATATATTACAAACAATATCGGAGATACGGGGAAAAGTCAAGAAGATAGGAAATGTAAATGAAATCTGTAAATCATTTTCAGCGATGTGTTGTTAACCCTTTCAGGACAATTGACCACATTTTGTGGTTTCACTCAATAACTTTTGATTCAGAGTTCTAAAAAATATACCAGATGCATGAGCAGAAAGAGCAAAATTTTCTGCGCACTCTATGTCCATTTTTATTGCATGACCATATTGCGTTTGATGCCAGGAATTTTAAAAATGAGAATAAGCTCTAAAATCCCTAAATTGGCAACACATTGACAGGTTCAAAATCATTGTTTTTCATCAAAATTGGCAATTTTTCAACCTCTTCGACAAAATATCTAACCATGTATATTGTTTTCAAAGACATTACACCTTATTAGAACCCTTCAGCACTAAAAGAAAAATATTATTGTTGCCAATTTGAAGAACAAAATGTGATCAATTTAGCCCTTAAATAATTCCTGTCCTGAAAGGGTTAACTTTGCACGTCACCAAGTCACCCTGATCTTGATAAAGGTCAACAAATTATCTACAAAGAGCCCTTACCTAAATATGCAAAGACAATTTACCTTGAAAAAATGTGTTTAATGTCATTCTTTGTAAAATAATCATTATCAGTATATTATACGAAATTTACGAGGAAAGACGAGAAGATAGGAAAGGTAAATAAACTCTGTGAACCCTTTCTGAGGTTCAGCAATGTTAGTCATGTACGACTACCGTAACTTGATGCACGTCATCAAGACAGTCTGAACTTTCATAAAGGTCAACGAAATAGAGTCCTTACCTAAATTTGCCTTTAAAATGTGTGTAGGATATCACAGTAGAAAAAGGTGATAAAATGCACGAAATTAAATGAAAATCCTGACAATGAAGAAAATGTATTTCTCTTTTAACATAACACATAATGAATTATAACATTATAGACTGACTTACCTCAAAACAAAGCAAAAAATACAGATAAAGAGAACATCTTTTTAATTATAAGTCAGTAGCATGAGAGCCTCTACGTCTTAACCTAGATGACCCATGTTTTTTTGACAGCTGTCACACTGTAAGACGAATACAAAATATTAATGGCTATTCTTAGCGCTTCAGAATGGTGTCAGTTACTTGTAATGCCCCGTGTTCACCTCAATAACATCACCATCTATCGATTATAGAGAGTTCTTACATCCCTTTCAAACAGCACTTCACTGCAATGAAAAATTTTCCACCTCAGAGGATAGGGAATAGGAATACCATACGATTTGACAATTAATCACGCAGTGAGCCCTTGAAATATTCGACTTAGATTCCCCATCCGGAAATGTTTTGCCTGCCACGCTTTATTTTAATAGGTAGAAGCCCACAATGTAGTCTTTCCAGGACAGGGCGGAGCTGGCGTACGCCCCCTCCGTTTCAGATCCAGAGGAGTTTTAAAAAAATATGATGCAACTGTCAACAGGCGACATCGGGTTTTCATAATGTTTGAAAGTATACTGTTTTTCTGGGGCACTTGCTGTTTCCTCCTGTATTTAAAGGCCAAGTCCACACTAATATCAAGTTGATTTGAATAAATAGAGTAAAATTAAACAAGCATCACAGTGAACATTTTATTGAAATCGGATGTAAAATAAGAAAGTTATGGCATTTTGAAGTTTTGCATTATTTTTTGAAACAGTGATATGCATAACTTGGGCGGTATGCAAATTAGTGAACCGATGATGTCACACACTCGCTTTTCCTTATGTATTTTATTATATGCGTTTCAGTGAAACAGGAGCTTCTGTGATTAATTTGCTTTTAGATTTTTTCTTCAATTTGTCAAGCTAATTTAAAATTCAGAAGACACCATACCATGTGTTGCAGCAGCCATATTGTCCTGAAGAAAGGCAGAGTTACTGTCTTCAAGTGGGACAAGAATGTCCCAAAAGTTGGTATTTCCGTTGAGTTTTAACGCCGCCAAAAGAGTGAGTTTAAATCATGAAATATTCATTATTCATTTTCTGAAGTATTAAGCGTCACCGGCAAATTGTGTACTTAAGTCAGTTCTGAAATATGAGTGCAAAACTTTGTGTCAAAGTGTGGCAAGTTGATTTGGTTTTTGCATGCAGCATAAATTAGGGTATTGCACCTGCTAAAATAATGAGCAGTGTTTGTAAGATTTTACTTTGGCTTGAAGTATTGCAATTTTAGTAGTGCTTTGAAGGAAAAGCTGTAAATCCAGCTGAATTTGCAATATAAACACAGAGACACAAAGTATTGCATAGATGTGAGATGAAATGAGTATAGACTTATATGAAACTAGATTTCAATGTTATGTATGTTGGTCTTTTGCCTTAAAAAAGGGAAACTATGTTTGAATTGATAAGTAGGAATTTTATTTCACAACAAAGAAAATTTGGCCTACAAAACTAGGTCACTGCTTTAGGGTCATGCATAAATTAAAGTGATATTTGAATCTAGGATTTAGTTTTATACAAAAGTGAGTATGTTTTACTCCTTTGAGTTACTCCTTTGAAGAAAGTAAATACTATATGTACAGATATTATGTAATTCCAAGCAGATTTAATATTGAGTAAAATCTATGGTAAAATAGAGATTACCATGCTATTTGTATGAGTTCATAAAAGACAAAAGAATGTCAGAAGAGCATTTACAGGTTCTGTCAATTTTGGCAAAATAAAAAAACCTATAAGACAATTTGTATCTTGGATGTACATGTATAAAGGCACGTAAGAAAAGCGTTTGAAAGAAAAGGCTAATATGCAGAAATTATATGCTACATTGGTATGAATTTCTGAAGAATGATTTTGGAGGATTTTATTTGTAACTTTGAAATGAAAGGAGGTTCATATTTGAAACGATTACAGAAAATATCCTTAGGTTTTGAAGTCTAATTGAAGCAGAAGCTTTAATATGGAATTGTGCAAAAGAAATCAAATTTATTTTGACGCATACTATAAATTAGGTCATTCATTTGTGAAGGTCACTTTGACCTTTTGTGACTTATTACTGGATTAAGCGGTGTGCACATTGAGACAGATATGCAAATACTCTAAAACTGAGTTGTTTCTTTTTTTGTAGGATTTTCGAGAAAAGTTAAATTCTTGATATGGCTGTATCTTCATCATACATTATAGATTTAAGCTACATTCAAGTCAGTGTGTTTGCAGGAAACAACTCTTAGATATAAGTCTCAAAACTTGAAATAATGACATTTACTCATTCTTGATTTAATTCTCAGTAGATCATTTATGGAAATATCATATGCATAACTGATGTATTCTTCTGAATATCTGAATGTTAACACAAGATTTCTATCTGCATTTTCTCTTTGATTGCAGATTGAATAAAATTACACCTATCCAATTAAAGAGCGGCGTTCTGTTCACTTTGTCGAGTGATCCAATATGAAATATCATATATTTCTATTTTTTCTTCAATATTGTAAAACATTGTTTGACTCCTTATGGAACATGTAAAATCATCATTATTGTAACTTATTTTGATACAAGGGAGAGATTCTTAATTATCATATCCATACAAAAATTGAAATATTTGAAATTTCATATAATAGAACACATAAGAAAAAGTGTGTGACATCATCGGTTCACTCATTTGCATACCGCCCATGTTATGCATATCACTGTTTCATGAAATAATGCAAAACTTCAAAATGCCATAACTTTCTTATTTTACATCCGATTTCAGTTAAATTTTTACTGTTATGCTTGTTTAATTTTACTCTATTTATTCAGTTCCACTTGATATTAGTGTGGACTTGGCCTTTAAGTCTTGCATCAGCATGGACAAGCATTAGATAGGTCACGTACACCCTCTTAAATATCAATTTCCGGATACGCCAATGTAATCGGCATTTTATCATTTGACATACCGACAACAACAAATAATGGCCCTAAGTAAAAATATTTTCATGTGTATATGTACTTGTCATTTGACTTTTTGGCCGGTCAGAACTTTAAATTCGATTCCTCACCCAAACATGCTAAAGAACACGTTTGAGTATTATTTTGATTATGAAATCATCATCAAATGAGCCATTAAATGTAATATAGAATAAGCATAATGACATGAACATTTACATTCATCATCCAACGTCAAAACGGAGATTGTGATTTAAAGTAACTGAGTGTGCATTGGAGAAGCTAATGAGATACTTATCTACGAAAATAACTAAATTCCTAGATAATCATTCCGTTTTTTATTTCTATTTTTGTGTGTGTTTAATACTTGAATTGTGGACATAATTATTAATATGTATTTTATGAAACACCCCTTTTCTAAGTCTAATGAAAATTTACATTCATCATCCAACGTCAAACGGATATTGTGATTTAAAGTAATTGAGTGTGCATTGGATAAACTAATGAGATGCTTAGCTGTGCAATAATTAAATTCATCTATAATCATTCTGTTTTATATTTTTACTTTTTGTGTGTGTTTAATACTTGAGCTGTGTATATTATTATTAATATGTTGATTTATGATACATCCTTTTTCTGAATTAAAATAGATTTGCTCCCATCACTATCGATTAGATTTTTGTACTTCTTGATTCTTAAATTCATCCCAACTATGATATTGACCTTTGTATAATATGACTTGTGGAGTGTTTTTAGCGCACTAAAATCACACAGTGCTAATGATAATAGAGTTTAAAAAGATAAGATCGTAACCGAAATTCAAAGTACTGAAGAAAGCACTGAATATTTCTCGAGATTGATCCATAATCTACCGACAGATGGCACTCTTTCATAACGAGTGTTTTATACAATCAATCTAATAATTTTACAGAATGAAAATCATTCACTATAAAGCCCAAAACTTTTGTAAATATTGACAGCTTGAAAACTATTAAATGCCATTAATAAAGTCATAACAATGCCGTATGAACCATGGAGAAGAGCTGGAGTGCAGTTAGCTGGGCAACAGTAAGCATCTGCCGATGGCAATGTGAATGATCAAAATTTTCATCCACTCGAATTTGGGATTTGTCATCCTGCTTGCAGAAACAGACCTAGAGCTTTCTTTGGCCAAATCTCATCCTGCTTGCAAAAGAGGTATTCTTTGTGAATTTTTAATTGGACGTGAATACGCAGCCCCCGGCGGTAGCTCTTTAAGATAACTTACACGTATCTTTTATATGGAACACTTTTAAAAAGACATTCAATTGCAACCACTTGGAAATGATACTTACCACTCCATTAAACTAAGGACCCAACTGAACATGGTTCTTTATGGGATCTGGGCCCCGTTCATAAAACTTGTTATCAATGACAATTTACAATAAATGTTATAAGCTACTGAAATCGTTGCATTTGATTGGCTGTCAGCAAATTTGTCACAGAAATGTGACATTTGTTATCGATAAATAGTTTTATGAAACGGAGCCCTGGTTCAAAGCTCGCTTGTATTTTACGGTATTTATCAATATCAAATTTGAGGATGAAAATCAAACTGACGAAATAACATGAGAAATATACTTCATTTGGAACTAGTGTGTAGTGGAAGAACTTTTTTTTGCATGCAACCGAGCTACATAGGACATAAAAGGCCCCTGCAAGCCAAACGCAACCAAAATGCAAGTTTATTGCTGTTGATGTGCAGGGATGCATACGACTATTATTCTGTTATTTAAACATCTCGATATGTTTCATCGATTTTTAATTTTTTTTTTTTTTGAAATATTTTTCCCAACCTCCTATAAGCACCACCCTAAAAAAAGCTCCAGATCTCATTCATCTGTCAATCATCAGTCAGCTACATTAACATTCTACAATAGACAGTGGAATGTAACTTCCCTCAGCTCAGTACATGCTCACAATAGAATTGCATGCTTTCAAACAATACCTCCTCAATACCATTCTTTTCCTGGTGATGCTACAGCATGGCTGACATAGCAACTACTATGTAGGCATTGTATGGTATATTAGAACACATGGTCATCTCTGGCAAAGCTATATACCACTGTCTCTCCTTAGCTCACGAATGATCGACAGATGATGTCATTGCATGAATAAGATCTGGGGCATTTTTTTAGGGCGGAGCTTAGCATGTTTTATAAAATGATTTTAAAAATATTTATAAAATTTATGAAACATATTTAGATGTTTGAATAACAAAATATAAGTTGTATGCATCCCTGCACATCAACATGAATCAACTTGCATTTGCGTTGCAGGGGACCTTTAAATATGTGGGCTGACAAATACAATTTTAATGTTACTGTCATTTACTCTCGCACATTTTACAAGCGGTCCATGTGAGGTTCAACCATTATGATAAGCACATGTGTTCACACACAGAGGTCCCAGGTTAAGTCAGGTATTCAAAATCAAGGCATCATCGATGACAGGGCGTTTTGCAAGGATATAAGGATAATGGAATCGGTTGAATTGCAATGCTATTGTTGCAGGAATCAGTGCCGTATATAGAGAGATTCTGGCCAACTCGGTTTCAGTTGGGCACAATATGGCGTATATTCCTTTGTTACGTGCTTGCCTAATAAAGCATCATGCCGCCATATTGTTACCCACTGGAACAGAGTTGGCCAGACTCATACCGCACTGGCAGGAATAATTGAACAGCGCCATCTCCGTTGTAGGAAAACCTGATTAGGGAAGCTGAGATGTTCTTATGTCGGTTTAACTTGAAAATTAAACTACATTGAAATTATTTTTTTTGAGTTGAGATAAGCGGGAAATACAATTTAGACCAAATATTTCCCTTACATTAGGGCAGCTAGGCTGAGCCGGAGTAATAATCCCATTTTTTTAAAAAGCACATAGAGACATTGATAAATATGTGATATGCGCTATACAAGAACTGCCTATTATTTTTATTATTATCATCATTATACTCGACAAAAACAAAAACAAAAACAAAATAAAAAACAAAACACTCAATTGATGGAAGATTGCTTCAAATGCGAATTACACATATGCATTTTCTCTCTCCCTCTGCCTCGCTCGCTGTCCTCTCTCTTTATTTTCTTCCTGTCTATGTTTCTGTCCCCCTTTCTCTCTCGCTCTCTCCCGCTCTCTTTTCCCGCTCACCCTTTTTACCCCCTCTCACTAACTCTCCCTCTCTCTCCACACACAGTACTTTTTTTTTTCAATGATCTTTATTTCGATTCCACTCAGTAATTATACATAAATCATAATTCAACATTTCAATGAAAGTAAATGCATATGACAACTAAAACAGATTTTCTTGTAACATTTTCTATAAATGAATAATTGAAATTCGAAAAATTTGAAGAAAACATTAAATGAAATCTTTTCATAAAATACCCCCCCCCCCATGAACACGAGAATTAATACACATGTATATACATGTATACACGTATAATTAATAAAAATAATTCTTCATTGAAATGACTAATACAGACTGACTTCATACAAAAAGAAAAAGATACAATTCATAGGTTATCAATCATACTCACGAAATAAAAATATCCTAAATCATTAGGCCTACATAATTATAGGCCTACAATGAGTCAGAAAAAACAAAAGAATGAAATCAATCCATAAAAACAAATTATACCCTTCCCAAAACAAACCATTACCAACCCCCCCCCCACACACACACACCCTCCCTCTCTCTCTCACACACACCCATACACACACCACACGCCCACCCCCACACGCACACACACACACACACACACCCACACACACAACACAATTACAATAAGGTTACCCGTTCACACTCATATTTACCTTTAGTTCTTCCCATTTTTGTAGGTGTACTGACAACCTACCCGTTTTCGTAGCTAATTCCTTTTCTTCCCCTATAAAATCCGTAATAATTTTCTGTATCTTGATACTGGAAGGTAAATGACCTTCTGCCCTTGATTTAAAAATTGTATATTTTACCCAAATTATAATGCTATTCACACACTTAATTCTATTTGAGTTGCCCGATAATCCTAAAAATATATCTCGCCACTTCATATCCCTTAATTCAACTAAATCAAAGTGTTCAATAGTAAATTGCCATAACTCTTTGACCTTCCCACAATTGGAAAATAAGTGTAAGTAGGTTTCTTTGTCCTTTTTGCAAAATGAACAGAAATCGTCCTCAACAAAACCAAACTTCATTAGCTGTACTTTTGTGTATATGACTCCGTGTAATTGCATGAACTGAAATTCTCTCTGTTTTCTGATAAGTGTTGTGCATCTTGCTGTTATGAAAAGATCACTTATTTCTTTATCCGTTAAGTCAAATTTGCTACTACAATCCTTTACTTGCAAGTTATATGATTCACGTAAATCTTTGACAAAACAGTCATAAATTTTCTTTGATTTTGTAGCCTGAAACATTGTTATCTGACCAGAAATATTTAGGTTCATATCAAAATCAAACAAATCAACTTGCTGAAATTTAACAGAGGGGATGGCGTTCTTCCAACTAGTGGGTATAACATGTGCAATTTCGATAATCTGAAGCAATTGATTCGCGTTTAACCCAATATTTTGGAAATGGGCCACAGGTTTCAAATGACCATTATCAAAAATATGGTTTACATGGTATATGCCTTTATCAAATAAATCTATATCAAAAGTCATTTTACCTTTCATACATATATTTCTGTTATTAAATATTATAGGATTCACTTCATTTTCAGAGTATCTGAATTTTCCCATATCCTGCCAAGCCTTCAACATTTTTAAATAAAATGGAGGTATTTTATTTTCAGTGTTAATTTGGACGTATCGTAGTTACATAAAAACGAAAATCTCCCCCCTACGGTTCGAAAGCAGTGATCAAAGTACAGTTTCCATCCAGCATTCTTTTCTCCATATAATAAATGTTTTAACCACATTATACGTTGTGTCTTCACAAAAAGTCTAAAATTCATCATTCTCAACCCCCCGTAAGCGTAGTCCTGATACATTACTTTCCTTTTTATACGGTCTTTTCCTGCCCATAAAAATTCAAAAGTTATTTTTTCCACCTCATTAAGCAACCACTGAGGGACTACTATAAGAGATGAGACATAGTTCAACCTTGACAGTGCATATGTTTTTAACAAGTGTATCTTACCCATAAGTGTTAAATCCCTCTCTTTCCACCACCCTAATAGCCTCTTTATTTTACTAAGTATCTCTTTGTAATTCAAATCTTCTTTTATTCTAACATCTACAGAAAAATGAATACCCAATATTTTAACTTGCTGAACTAGGTTTCCAAACAAAGGTATATGAGGTCTATCACTATCCTTGCCCATCCACAAAAAGTTTGTTTTTCCTTTATTGATTTTAAGACCGCTGACTTTCCTGAATTCTTCAAAAAGATATTGTAGCCTATTAATTGAATTCGTATCTTTCACGAAAAGGGAAATATCATCTGCATACAAAATTTGTTTTATTTCATTTTTTTCAAATTGAACTCCCTTTACTGCATTATCTTTCCTTATTTCCAGAGCTAAAGTTTCGATAGCTAATAAAAACAAGTATGGCGACAATGGATCTCCCTGTCTTACTCCTCGCTTCAAGTTAAAATATCCCGTGGAATATCCCCCATTCATTATACAACTGGTAATATCTGTGTAAAGCACCTTGACCCATGAACGAAACGTATGACCAAATCCAAATAATTCTAGGATATTAAATAAAAAATCATGAGAAACCGAGTCAAATGCCTTTTCAAAGTCCACTGTGACTAAAAATCCAATATTCTGATCAAACGAATGAAATAACATATCATCAACTAGTCTTACAGCTTCTCCTATATTCCTATCTTTGATATAACCTACTTGGTCATGATGGATTATCTCACTTAAAACCTCTTTTATTCTTTTTGCTAATACTTTCGATAATATCTTGTAATCAACATTTAGAAGCGTAATCGGTCTATAATTTTGAACATACATTTTATTCTTTCCCTCTTTTTCCAATAATGTAATTACACCTTGCTTTTGCGATGTTGACAAATTACCCCTATCATATGCTTCATTCAATACCTCTACTAAGGTTTCCCCCAAAACTGACCAAAAAGTATAATAAAATTCTACCGTGAAACCGTCATTCCCTGGAGATTTATTGAATTTCATTTCTTTTAAAACACTGAAACATTCATTTCTAATTACTTTTCCTTCACAGAACTCTCGTTTTTCTTTGCTTAATTTTGGAATATCGTTAAGAAATAGATCATTTTGATCACTGACTGCCTCATCATTTGAATACAACTTTTCATAATAGGATTTCATAATCTTTTATATTTCCTTACGGTCTTTTATTAACTCTTCATCTTGATTATATAATTCATTTATAACACTTTTCCTTTTATTGGACTTTAATAACTGTTCAAAATATTGTGTTTTCTTTTCTCCTTCCTCAAAATATTCAGCCCTAGATCGGATTTTTAAACCATGTCGAGCATAGTCATAAAGTTTGTTTAACCTGGATTTCTTTTCCTCAATTTCAACAACTACAGTTCTAGACGCTACATCCAAAAGCTGATTTTCAAGATGTTTGATTTCTTCTTCTAATTTATGAATTTCATGTTTTCTAAGTTTCGCCTTTTTCTTTGTGTAACTAATAATATATTCCCTCATTTTCATTTTAAGAAAGTCCCATAACACTAATTTGTCAGGTATTTTAGGTGTCCACTCTTCTTTTAATTCTCTTATTTCATCTTTAAAACTATTTACAAATTCCTGATCTGCACACAAACTACTATTAAATTTCCAATAGGATTTACCAAAGTTTGGTGTCTCTAAAAAATTCCGAAGTTGCAACAGAACAGCAGGGTGATCGGGAGTAATTGATGTCAAAATCTCACAGTTTTTAACAAAATTTTGTAAACTGGAAGAGCCAAACCAATAGTCTAAACGACTCTGTATAATTGGCCACTTTTGTCTGAATGTGAATTGTTTATGTGGATTTCTTTTTCGCCATATGTCTACTAAACTAAATCTGTCAAGAAAATCTATAAATTTCTCATTAAACTTGGTTTTTGAAACGTTCTTTGGTCCCACAGTACACACGCACACATTTTTTCTATATTTGATGTGATTGAAGTTAAATATGATTTGTGGCCAAATATTTTACCACCCAATATGTCATCAACGTAAAACGCGAAAGCACGGAAAGGGTATGTCAACATTTGTAGAGGAATTCAAACATTATTGAAATTTGAAAAAAGGGACTTCAAGCCCACTATGATCACGCGATAACAACCATACATCTCTTGGTAATCATGGCTGTAAATATAAATATATAGAGAGAATGAAGGCCGGTCCCACCTGAAGGATGACGAAAACGGAAACAAGGATGTTGTTGCTGATGCTGGTGCTGATGAGCATGGTGATGACAACAACAACAGCAACAACAATAATAATAATAATAATAATAATAATAATAATAATAATAATAATAATAATAATAATAATAATAATAATAATAATAATAATAATAATAAAAATAATAATTATTATTAATATCATCTTAATAATAATAATATCAATAAAAATAATGATAATAATGACAATAATAATGACAATGATGATAATGATGATGATGATGACGATAATAATAATGGTGTTTTCTTGTATAGCGCTCATGTCCGTCACGTCGTGATGCTCCTGGCGTTCCACCTACTGTATGTAGCGCTGTGGCATAACGAGTACCCATTTACACCTGGGTGGAGAGTGGCAACGTGGAGTAATGTCTTGCCAATTGAAGTTAGTGCCAGGCTGGGATTCGAAGCAGTTGCGGATTTAGGGGGGGGGGGGGACACATCCGGCCCGTGCCCCCACCCTCCCTTTGAAACCCAAGTGGCATATCTTAAGTACACAACTCCAAGTTTGTGCCTCCCTACCCCTTTGAGGTCATGACTTTTTTTTTGTTTTGTTTTGTTTTGTTTTGTTTTTTGTTTTGTTTGTTTGTTTGCTTGATTGTCAGAGAATTTTGGAGTGAAAAGACACATACAAAAAATATAATGCCATTTTTTTGGGGGGGGGTCTGAATTTTTCCGACTATTGTTCCCCCTCTTTCACAAAACCCTGAATCCGCCCCTGATTCCCAGTCACTCCCCTGTTTAATAAATACGTAGAAAATGCATTGAAAATCATTGTTCTAGGTCTCATCTCAGCTATTTATGGTAATGAGCTTCCTATAACGATGATACCGTCTCGTTAGAATATTTCGGCTAGCGATGCTTGTTTTTTAGGACAAACCCCAATGATAATATCTGTGAGAAAGTAATTTCACTCCGAGATGACGTTTGTTCAGAAAAAGCCATGCGGGCAGTGTTTCCTTCGTGTTTGATTGACAGAACCCAAACGATTATACATATAGTTGTCAAAATTACTCAGGTTGGACCGCTTTCATGTTTATCGTTACAGGATCACTATCATTTTATCGTATTTGTTTATCGTATTGGTCAGGAGGGACCAGCCCTTTAGATGAGCGGGAACAATTCAAGATGTCAAACCATAAACGTGTAGTCGTTTTGGCCAGGAGCCAAGTTGTATGCTTTTCTCTTCTCTGATGCAATATATATCATGTCTTAGTCTCAATAACACTTCATGAGCAGCGCTTTAATGCCACTGATTTGATTGATCAGTTGTTGATACAAAACCTAAAAATCATTGAGATAATATGACAGATCCAAGGGCAAGATGGATTTTTGGTGCCCTATAGCTATGCCGACAAGCTGCCACTAAAGCCCTGCCGTGTTGTTATTACATGTTAACAACAAAACTGACTAAGTTATGACTGATCACACATTGTTTCATTTAGTATCATTTATTTGGGTAATAAATTTGTTCGCCACTCACCAGTCTTTGTTATATCTAATAAACAAGGAATAAGTCCATAGACAGATCGAGAAGATATTTTGGAGTTTTACAGCAAACACAAAGTGAGCAACATGATTAAAAAATGGAAGTGAAATCAAATATTTTACAACAATATGAAATTGAGCATCAGTGGATTAAATGCAAAAGAAAGTCTCCTTCTTCTCATGTTTGTACCATTTTGTAATGCAAGACCTGCATGTACTTTGTAACGGGGTATATAATTTGGGAAGTGGGCATTCAAAAAGTTTGAGGGTGCACCCTGTAGAGCCCACAAATGTAAAAATCTACCATAAATGTGAAAATAACCACAAATGTAAAAACATTGCACTCGCAAATGTCAAAATAACCACAAATGTCATATCATGACAACAACTCAACTTTATCTTTAAGAAGTAGATGAAATTCACAACCAAACGAGTCATGTTGCAAAGTACTTGGTACAGTATACACCTCTTGAAAATTGAAAATTATTACCTGTCAAATTATTTGCTTGCCTTTGCTAGTGTTTTGTATTCTTTTAAAATAAAAAAATATCAATATTTGATACATGCATAAACACACACGCAAACACACACATGGTTATGGCGTGAATCGAGGACTCAAATGTATTCACACCCATACACAGACCCTTACATTACATATTTCCCTTACATTAGGGCAGCTAGGCTGAGCCGGAGTAATAATCCCATTTTTTTTTAAAGCACATAGAGACATTGATAAATATGTGATATGCGCTATACAAGAACTGCCTATTATTTTTATTATTATCATCATTATACTCGACAAAAACAAAAACAAAAACAAAATAAAAAACAAAACACTCAATTGATGGAAGATTGCTTCAAATGCGAATTACACATATGCATTTTCTCTCTCCCTCTGCCTCGCTCGCTGTCCTCTCTCTTTATTTTCTTCCTGTCTATGTTTCTGTCCCCCTTTCTCTCTCGCTCTCTCCCGCTCTCTTTTCCCGCTCACCCTTTTTACCCCCTCTCACTAACTCTCCCTCTCTCTCCACACACAGTACACACACACATACCCACACGCGCGCACACACACACGCACACATTGTTTCTATATTTGATGTGATTGAAGTTAGATATGATTTGTGGCCAAATATTTTACCACCCAACTATATGTCATCAACGTAAAACGCGAAAGCACGGAAAGGGTATGTCAACATTTGTAGAGGAATTCAAACATGATTGAAATTTGAAAAAAAGGGACTTCAAGCCCACTATGATCACGCGATAACAACCATACATCTCTTGGTAATCATGGCTGTAAATATAAATATATAGAGAGAATGGAGGCCGGTCCCACCTGGAGGATGACGAAAACGGAAACAAGGAATGCTGTTGCTGATGTTGTTGCTGATGCTGGTGCTGATGAGCATGGTGATGACAACAACAACAACAAAAACAACAACAATAATAATAATAATAATAATAATAATAATAATAATAATAATAATAATAATAATAATAATAATAATAATAATAAAAATAAAAATAATTATTATTAATATCATCTTAGGTAGCTTAGCGAAATGTAGTGGTGCATAAGCACGGGGGTTTTCAACAAAAGAACTCAAGCGGCCAATCAGTGACAGCGTTTCTCGCTTCCGGGATTTTACCCCCTGGGGAACGAAGACTCTGTGTCTGACAAAAGCGATCCCGTCTCCTGGTGCTGAAAAGCCGCGATTTATTTTTGGTCTTCTCTGCAGACCCGTTAAAACGCTATAGCCCCCTCTACGGCTACATTATTGTGTACTTCTACGTGTTTTTCTCTACGCGGCAAACCACTATCATGACAGGTCAAGTCTGCGGGACACATTCATGATGATCCGTTGTATTAAATTTTCTCAATACGTATCTATCTGTTCTTGTATTTATATACTTCGATAAAAACACTTGTAAATAACAATCTAATTGTTTCGGTCTATCTTACTGGGGACTCTAAAACTATAGCATTTACTAAGAGCAGTGAGTCTATCAGTATCGAAATTCTCTGTCTTTTAAAAATATTTTCAATATATATTTTCATGGTAGGCTAAAATCAGTATGTGGGCTTTATCGTTTGACGAGGGAATTCAAGAGGAACATCGATTTGAATACCGTTTTAAACATGTTTTCCTCATGAAGAGTATTATTGTTTACTCATAAATATTATTTATTTCTTCTTTCATGGTTAAAACCAATATCCGAGAGAGTCTGGATCATTATTACGAAGTTAAAAGTATTGCGTGCCTTTCAAATATATTGCTCTTATTGACTTCAATTATTTCTGCCCATCACCTTTTTCTGTCAATGACCTCTTCCTAATTGAGATCCCAATCTCCATCAGAATTTTGTGCAGTAATATATGCGCCCACAAGTATAAAGTGCTTGAAATAGTAGGTAAAAGGTTCGAAATTCGAAGGAAATCGTAATTTCTGATTGCCTTGCTTCAGTCTTATAATCGCAAATCCAGAGGGACAGGGTTACATGTCCTCCCCCCCCCCCCGCACATGATGGTAATTGTCATTATGGTGATGATGATGATGTCGATGATACTACTACTAATTTTTATTAGTAAGTAGGCAAAAGATTGTTTTCTTGTTATATTGTGATAGGGATGTGCACTGATGAATATTTCGGATTGTATTGTGGACATCTTGTTGTCATGGCAATAAAATTTCAAAGTGATTTAGAAGCTCGAAGGGGGGGGGGGGGCTGTAAAGGTTGCGCCGTGGCTAATTATTTACATACATCAGCCAATCCTCTTCAGTTGTTTATCCATTCCTGAATAGCCTACTGAAGCAGGGAATGATAACATATAAAACGGAGAGAATGCAGCCCGTTCATTTGTCAGTGGTCGGAAAATTAGTCAACGTAGAGCAAGGGCGGCGCACCCGGGGCCAGGGGGCACAGTGCCCTCCCACTTTTTCAAGTACCCCAAAAGTGCCCTTTTTACATCTGAAAAAATGCCCTCCTTCCTCTCTGATAAGTGCCCTTTTTACTACTAAAAGTGCCCCTTTTCCTTTCTAATAAGTGCCCCTTCCCCTTCTAATAAGTGTTTTTCCCTCCTGATAAATGGCCCTTTTCAAAATCTGATAATTGGCTCCTTATCTCTCTAATAAGTGCCCTTTTCTTCTGATGATAAGTAAATTTTTACTTCTGATAGGTGCCCCTTTTCCCTTCTAAATAGTGCCAACTTTCCCCTTCTGATAAATGCCATTTTTACATCTCATAAGCTCCCCTTTTCCTATCTAATATGTGCCATTTTCCTCTTCTCATGAGTGCCCCTTTTCACTTCTTTAAGTGCCCCATTCCATCTCTGATAAGCGCCCTTTCCTCTTCGGATAAATGCCCCCTTTTACGTATGTTTCCAGTTGTTTCTTACAAAAAAAGGCATATCTAACTTCAAAGTATCGATGCGGCTTTATGTAGTAGCAGGTACACATATTACTACAATGTAAGGCAGTGGAGCTGGAGGCAAGAGGGGCATAATGCCTACCCCCCCCCCCCCAGTAAAGGAATTCTTATTCCGCTCGCTCGAATATGCCCATAATTTACACCAATTAAGGGCAATATTTTCTGAAAATCTCCCCCAAACTCCCTCGCTACGCTCGCTAGCTTTTATGAAAGCAAGCAGATCGCATAAAGTATGTTGATATAGATGTAATCCTAAAGAAAAGCGACAGGGATAATGTATGAATTAAAAGATAATTCGACATTCCCCCAATTAATTTGCTGTTGTCAATTTCATTATATCGCTATAAATGATTCTCAACCAAAGGAATTCAGCATTAGAAAAAAGTCTGAAAATTTTTGCTCGCTCGCTTCGCTCGCTCGCACATGAGTCATTAGACCACCACACCGTGACAACTGCTAATTTATTGGGGAAGCTGAAGCAGTGTCCAGAACCACAATAAAAAGGAAGAAGATGATGCTTGATAATGTATTAATCATGTTAACTGGGCTGTAGGGTAATACCAATGTCACAAAAAAATGGTCCCTTTTTTCGTTTTATGTTCACCCCTTGTAGGTGCCACCTTTTCCCAAAAAGTGCCCTATTTGGCTGGTGCCCCCCCCCCCCCACTTTGAAAGACGCTTCGCTGCCCCTGACATAGAGAAATAGCCCAGGCCAAACCCGGTTCAAGCTGACAAGCTTTTTGTGAATAACATGGATAGTCTAAGTAACTGTAAGGGGGTAAAATCTCATAATTTATGTAAAATGGGGTGACTATTTCGGGAAGGTTCCCAGACTATAATAGTTCTATGTAAAACAAATTGCATGGGTTAATCAATGTGAACAAGAAAAGAGTAGGTCCTATTTAAGTTAATTATAGGCTAAATTACAAGTTCAGTGTATGATAATAGAAGGACGATACAGGTAACAAACCAGTATTATGTAACAGGGAACAAAGAAAGACATCCCAACGGAGTGAATAGGCATTGTCTAGTGCAGGTGTCAGGCCACCGGCCGAGGTGCGCTTAATCTCTCCAGAATGGAGAGTGTTCTTAGAACACTCCGAGTCATGTGCATCGTAACAACTTTCGAATGACTAAAGTTCACAATTTGAACTCTTGGTAATACAATGAATAACCTATGTTTAACACTCCTACAAAATATCAACCCAATCCGACAATTCATTTTATGGCGGTTGCTATGGCCTTTTGATTCACTCTCTATTGATTTTCTTTCTTGATTTCTTGCTCCTCACGCTTGAATGGCCCCTCTGTAGAACAGCTGAGCTGCAATGGCACGGCTGAGCAGGGCGATCCTTCCAATATTATTTTCTCATGTTATCATGTATGTTATTATATATATGTTTTTATAATTGGTAAATGAAATAAGAATAATCTACCCTTAAACATTCGTTCCTGCCCTTCAGCTGAATCTTTCAAAAGAAATCTTAAGACTTATTAGTTTTCTCTATGATTGGATTTGGTTGTGTGCACTTGGAGAGCAAAATATAAATTACTCATTTTTTCTTATTGTAAAGCGCCTTGAGCATGTTTATATAGAAAAGCGCTGTATGTATGTATGTAAATCGATCAAATCAAATATAGGCCTCAACTTTAGAGCTCATTTCCTCGCTAACTGATACCAGCAAACCTTACAAGCTCTTTTCGTTCGCTAAATCAAAAGGGTTATAAAGTTTCAAGTTTAAAGCTGAGACTTTGTTCTATCCAAATAGAATAAAATCAGATTTGTTTGTTTGTTTGTGTGTGTGTTTGTTTGTTTGTTTGTTTTTTCGGGGGGGGGGGTGGTGGTTTTGTGGTGCCGGGTCACACATGTTCAAGGACGTTTTTTGTTTAAAGGGCCCTGTCCAAGGGTCCCCGCCGCAATACTCGCAATACACGCGAATACACCCTCCCCTTCCCTTTCAGTCACATAACAGAGAAAAAAGAGAAGGTGAAAGAGGGTGGGAAAAAAAAATCATTACGAAAAGTATGCGAATTCGCTGGCTCGCAATTTATTCATTTATTTTCATTTTTAGATTACATGCAAACATGATACTCGGTTGAAAGGCATCAGCCCATCCTACGAGAAAATATGGCCATACGCCAGGATTTGATCATAAGTGAGCTGTTCTTTTATTTACGGGTGTGAACAATTCGCGAGTGGGAAGGGGGTGGGTCTTGAAGTTCTTGACAAATTAAAGTCGGTTTATTTTTAAGCTTGTGCATGCAAGCCGGTGAATATAATTTAGTCAAAATTAGAAGTGAAAATTCTAAATAGAAATCCTGCCCCCTCCCCGAACATGATTAATACATATCAAGCATCATCTTCTTCCTTTTTATTGTGGTTCTGGACATGTTTCAGCTTCCCTAACTGGCAGTAATGTCTGATAGTCTAATGATCCATGTGCGAGCGAAGCGAGGAGCAAAAGTTTTCAGACTTTTTCTAACGTTGAAGTCCTATGTTTGTGCATTTTTTTTTACGGCGATATAATGAAAATGACAAAAGAAACTTAATTTGGGGAATGTCGAAAGATATTTTAATTCGTGCTTTAACCCTGTCGTTTTTCTTTAGGATTTCATCGATATCAACATAATTTAGTACGATAAATGCTTGATTTCATTATGTATTATAAGAGTGTCGGGGAAATTTTCGGAAAATATTATCCTTACTTGGTAGTATTATGGCATATTCGAGAGAGCGGAATGACAAATACTTTGCCGGGGGGGGGGGGGGGCATGGCATGCCCCTCTTGCCTCCAGCCCCACTGCTTTACATTGTAGTTTAGTAATGGGTACCTGTTAAGCCGCACCGATTATTTGAAGCTATATAAATATGGCTCTTTTTGTAAGAAACAGTGGGAAATATTGGTAAAAGGGGCATTTATCAGAAGAGGAAAGGGTGCTTATCAGAGGTGGGAAGGGGGCAATTAAAAGAGGTGAAAAGAGGCACTTATGAGGAAGAGGGCACATATTACGTAGGGAAAGGGGTAATTATCAGAAGGGGGAAAAGGGCACTTATTAGAAGGGAAAATGGGCACCTACCAGAAGCATAAATGCTCTTATGAAATGAGAAAAGTGCACAAATTAGACAGAATTAGGGGCATTTATCAAAAGGAGAAAAGGGCACCTATAAGAGAGAAAGGGAACAGTTTTCAGAAAAAAGGGACACGTTTCGGGTACTTCAAAAGTGGTCCCCCCCCTGCTCCCACGAGAGCGCCGCCTCTGCCTACCCTCCAAGGGCGCTAAACCCGAGGGGCATTTGGTGTCTGTGTGTGTTGGGGAGGGGGGGGGGTCTAGGAGCAACAAAATTCCCCTGATCGTATTTGTGGCGGGTGTCACACGCACACACACACACACACACACACACACACACACAGAGGGAAGGGGGAAATAATATCCAACTTATATTTTTAACTAGGTACATATGACATTGGGAATGCACCACATGACTTCCCAAGGTTCTCGAGGGGAAAGGGGAGGGAGTTAGGAAAACAATTATCTTGAATTGTCAGGGAAATGAAAAGGAATTATATTTTCGTCCAGAATGATTTTAACTTGAAGAAAATTATGAGCCAAAGGATTTAGAACTCCAGTAAGAAATTGACAAAACGGTCCAAGTCAAAATAGAGTTTGTGTCGCAGACTTTAATAGGGGAAGTATGGGGAAGGGAGTTAGGGGCAGGATTAAGATTAACAATTTTTGTCAACCTGGAAATAGTTTTTCAGAATACTGCTGACTGGCCGTATTCTGAAATACTATGGGGTGGCGAAAGAATTAAGCTACAGGGCCAAGAAAGTTTTTCCTGATGTGTTTTCCTCCCCGGAATATGAAAAAAAAATCGTGAATTTTATCTGATTTTCAGAATAAAGATGACTTAAAAACATTGCAATGTAATTGATCGACGTCAATGTTTATTAACATAAAACAGAGTCGTAATTACGATAGCCACAAATATATTGTTTTAGTTTGTATGATCCTTCCATTGTCATGGAAATTAAGTTAAAAATAACCAAATACATCAGTCTGGGATTATTTAATCCCCTTATTCTAGGAAATTATAAATGATATGGAGAGACGAAGAACGAAAGAGAAGAAATGGAAAAAGTATTGAAAACATGGAGAAGTCAAGAAAATAAGAAAAAGAAGACTATAGAAAAACAGAGGGGGAATCACATCAACTGCACGTGGCCTCTAGTTAAGCACTTTTTTATAGGGTGCTGCCATCAGTTAGGGTTTGATATATTTCAAGATGTGTATCATACACTGAAGTCCCTACTCTGTGCAATGAAAAGCTACTTCAGTGAAAGGCTTGTGTCAAATTTTGCATAGAGCTATATAGTTCGAAGAAGAAATAATAATCGGGATCGGACCTATTGTGTTGAGTTGAATGCATGTAGGATGGAGGAATAATGGGGAGGCGGCTTTGGTTACGTGCGTTCGAGCAGCGTCAGCGTTTGTTCTTATGATGAAAAGACAGGAAGTCTATTGACTACTGATATAAAGAAGTAATAGGAGAGAGAGAGCCCTACTGCTAATCCCTGTTAAACTGAACTTCCCTCAGTGACATAACAACATGTTATGCATAGGCGGCTATTACAGGACTCAGGCCGACAGCATGGACTGATGATAGTATTGATTTGATTTGGTTTGATGGATTCATGATATCTTCTAGAGTAAAAATCCCCTCATTATACCATACTTGCCTCTTCGCTACTATTTTGCTGCATATCTCGATTAGATCAAGATAGAACGACACGCACTCTAAAAAGAATATGCTCATGCGGACAAATATTATTGCATGCAAAGGGCTCTTTTGGTATTTAGTTTTAAATGTAATTTTCAATTCGATAATTTAAAAAGACATAAAAAACTGTATTTCTCATTATCTTATACTAGTTTCACTTTCTGCAGAGACGTCGCTAGAAAAATTTTGCGCCACCTCTGTCGCCAAAAAAAGGAGGGAGAAAATGGGGAGAGGAAAGAGGAAAGAGAAAAGAAAAAGGAGAAAAGAGAAAGCAAAACGGAAAAGGGGAGAAAAGGAAAAGGAAAGGAATTCAAAACTAAAACAGAAAGAAAAAAGGGAAAGGAAAAGGAAAGCAAAGAAAAAGAAGGAAAAACTTTTGTTTTTGTTTTTTTTCCTAGCTCTCAAAAAAGTGAATAGATAATATTCGGGCAAAATGCGTCCCCTTCGGCAAGTGGCTGTACATAGCCCCCTCCCGAGGATTTTCAAAGTTCCGATGTATGGCCAGCCACCATTTCATATTCGGGTAGAGAGGTGCCAGAATATCCACATATTTGGGTAGTGAGGTTTTCTTGATATGTAACTTCTGTACATTTTTACTAAGAAAAGTTGTTTTTTTGTTTGTTTTTTGTTATTTGTTTGTTTTGTTTTGTTTTGTTTTTTAATTTAGAAGTTGAAAAGTTGATATTCGGGTAAAAGGCGTCAGCCTATCCCCTTGCGAAAATGGGCCCGTATGATCATGACTTCTACATCTGCGATTTTCTTGAATCATTATGTGAGGGGAGATTAGGGTGTACCGTGTTGCATTTTTGGGCAAATTTAGGTGCCACACCCTAAAAATCTGTTGGCAAATTTGGGTGTCACATCCAAAATTTTGATGGCAAATTTCGGTGTCCCACCCCATCCCCATTCAAATATTCTAGCGATGCCCCTGGATATCGGCGTTGATTCAATCTTCATTCCTCTTTCTGTCTGGACTACAAGATCCCTTATCTTTCATAAGCTTTTGTTTTGCCACTTTAATCCCATTTTAAGGGGAAATCTAGGAAAATCTGTACTGTCCCTTTCCTATTTAATAATTTTTAATCTCCGATTTGTATACTTGAAATACATAGGCATAGCCAGGGGGGCCCATGGAGGCACTGGTCCCCCTATTCAGCCCCTAAAAAAAAAAAGTGAAAACGAAAAAGCGGGATAAGTGAGACCAAAAAAACCTAAAAAGGCGCTACGAGTCGTTACCTTTCAATCACAATTTGCTAAAACGTCAAAGTTTTCGCGCTTCGCGCGGGAAGGGGGAAATAACTCCCCCTTCCCTGCACCCACACCTATTACATACAGTAAAACATTGCGTCCAAATTATTGAAAAGCAGTCCGAGCGTCGAACTATAACTTTCCGCCTAAAAAAAATTGTTTGCTACGAGCTGTTATCTTTCTCTCATATTTGTTAAAACGTCATAGCTTTCGGAAAAGTCCCCCCTCCCTGCACCCACCCCTGTTACAGTGCATTATTGCGTCCAAATAATTGAAAAGCAGTCCTGGCGTTGAACGAACTTTCCGCCTAAAAAAAGGTGCTGCGAGCCGTTATCTTTCTCTCAAATTTGCTATAAAACGTCAGAGCTTTCGCGCTTTGGGCGGGAGGGGGGGGGGGGGAACTCCCTCCTCCCTGCACCCACCTCTGTTACATACAGTACAGTATTGCTTCCAAATAACTGAAAAGCAGTCCGGGCGTCGAACTAACTTTCCTCATAAAAAAAGGTGCTGCGATCCGTTATCTTTCTCTCAACCCCCCCCCCCTCCCTTCATTTCCCCCAATTTCGCACGCTTCGCGTTCTCACAACCCAACCCCCCTAAAATGAAATCCTGGCTACGCGGTTGGATCCTTCACGTCTGCCCCCCCCCCCCCCATCGAAAAATCCTGGCTACGCCAATGTTGAAATACCACGCCATAGTAGTAGGAAAGTACGGGTTCTGGAACACAGCAATTTAAACAGAAAAATAGTGACTTAAGTCACTATTTTTAAAACCTTTTTTAAAAAAATTGGCACGATGCCAACGAGCCTTCGGGGCTCTTGACCTTTGACCTCATTCGTGGAAATTGGGGGATTCCCCGAGGAGGGTCAGTTTCTGGCCCACAGCAATTTAAACAGAGAATAGTGTCAATAGTGTGAAATTTTAATGAGAAATTAAACAGCAACCAGGATCTTCGGGAAGATCCTGGGATTCCCCAATGGCTTTAAAACATTCTTGGCTCCGTGCCAAAACACTTATGGAGCATTGGATGTTCCTGCTTTTTCAGGAACAAAATTTGATTTTCTAAAGAACGTCAGGGCTTCTCTTACGGTGTCTTCGACGTGTTTTCTGGTTTCGACGATAATATCATTTTTCATTTCTTGAAACTTGTTAAATTCTGTCATGATGGCTGAAAACTCTTTTTCCGATATTCCGCCATCGTTCAACGCTTTAGAGACGTGTTCGCTTATCGAGTTTAATTTTGCATCGGCGAGGATCGCAATTTTCTCATGTTTCCGAGCTTTTAACGAAATCTTTTTACTCCCGTATTTTCCTATAAAGCTTAAAACACCGGTGCCTAAGGCCACGCTTTCTAAGATCACGACCGCTGGAGCAGCCACGATCGTCGACAACAAGCCAATACCGGCAGCTCCCATGCCCATGCTCAGAGCGATGAGAACGATGTCTGTATTGCGGATCCATGTTACAGCTCGTTGATAGTTTTCACAAAGTTTACGACGTTTATTCCTTTCTTCTTCCAAGGAGAGATGAATTTGATTGATTTTCTGAAGACGGTAATCGTGACCGGTCTTATAGCGTAGGCTCGTACCTTCGGTACTCGTACTGCTATTGCTAAGCTTCGCAATTGTCTCATTTTCCATTGCTTATTTTTTATAAGCATACTATTATTTTTTAAATTTATATCACATATCTAGCTCGATTAAGAGAGAAACGATAGCTTCGTTCAAGACACGAGATTGGACTTGGTTTTCAAAATTAATTCTGCTATTCAGAGCGACTTCTAAGGGAGGATCATATATCTGGGTATGAGAAAATTCTCCAGGAAGTTTGGTGATGGAATGATCAATACGTTCACCATTGACTAAAATACCTACAATAGCAAGAAGCGAAGAGTCGGATGAGTCACTGGACAAGGAGAGGCTGCCTCGAAGTATCCTGCCGGAAATGGGCATGCAGTACCCTGCCACTGCAAGAGTTTGTTTTCCAGATCCGAAGGGCCATTTGTACTGGCTTCGATAGCCTAAGTTTTGGGCCCAAACGGCGATCACGGGTTTGCGAGAGTCCACATACCGTTTGTTTGCCGCGTCTTGATCATTTTCTGGGTCTGCCAAATGCGCTATCTTATTGTTATTCATGTCCAGGGTTCCATACATCGCATCTCCAGATTTAGTTACTTTTGTATCTGCGTAGGCCTTGGTGGAGGCATCTTCTAGGTCTTCTGGGTTAGCCAGGTTCGTTATTTTATTGTTATTCATATGCAGATTTCCAGACATTGTATCTCCAGATTTAGTTACTTTTGTATCGGTGTAGGCCTTGGTGGAGGCATCTTCTAGGTCTTCTGGGTTAGCCAGGTTCGTTATTTTATTGTTATTCATATGCAGATTTCCAGACATTGTATCTCCAGATTTAGTTACTTTTGTATCTGCGTAGGCCTTGGTGGAGGCATCTTCTAGGTCTTCTGGGTCTGCTAAATGCGTTATTTTATTGTTATTCAAACTCAACTCTCCGGTAATGTTGTTAGAGCCGTCTCTCTTTAAAAAATTATTGTTGATGTACCTTACGGAAACTCCGGGTTCTACGACGACTCTCTGACTCGAACTGTGTCTTCCAAATTTATCGACTGGCATTGTTCCTTTATTGTATTATATATAATATTTATCATTTTTAAATTGCTCAATGCAAGTCGTTCATGATCGCTTGCTGGTCGTCACCTCGGGATAATCTGCAGAGCACGTACAAACACAAATGCCCGCAAATGACGAGATTGTCCGGTTGTATTCTTTCTGTGTTGTAAAACAGGGGAGATACTAAATAGTCGATCAATTCTTTCGGAGGTTGAACCCCGAAGCTATCAAAGTAAGAGTTCCTTTGATCTTTTTTGTACCAACAAACCCAGTGCGTTCCCCGGCCAGAAACGTCATCTAGATTCAATATTCCACATTCTCGTTTGAGGGGTTTGCGGGGCAGCTCATCCCGCATGAACACCCCTCTAAAGCCAGGTATCTGTAATTTCTTTACCGCATCCATCAATTCAAAATTCGTGAGTGCTTTATTGGGTAACACTAAACCTTCGACCGACAGTGACTTTATCATGTTTAATCGTTTATTCTATTTCTCTAAAATATTAATTTCGTATTTACCGTCGTACACCTTTTGGTTGTAAAAGGAGATCGTGCCGGGATTCACTTTTAACGCTTTGGAACACTTGTAAATAGAGGAATATGTTTTAGTTTCTCCAGTTTCTAAATCTTTTACTTCTACCTTTTTGCCCCCTTTCCTAATCCCTTTAATGAATTTATACCTTTCTGTATCCTTGTCTTCTACGGTTAACTCGTCGGAGAGAAGTCCTTTCGATTTTAACGCTGCGATGAGCTCTGCCCTGTTAAGATCCCTGCGACCACGAATCTTATGATCTTTGGCTAGTTGAAATAATTCTGTTTTCGAGATATACATTGTTACTTTAAATATTAGATCTTTATCTTTAAATACCATTTTTAAAAATAATTGGGTTCAAGATAATACCGTCATTTTCTTCCCGTCCGATTCGAAAGATACGATTCTATCCGAAATGACGAGAGCGTAGGCTTCCGTATTTGCTTCTACGTTTGAGTTAAAGTGTGCCTTGATTTGAATATCGATGATGGAATCTTTTAGCTTTTCACTCTGTTTACTCACATCGAAGACAAAGAGAGGAAAGAGATCTTTGTAATCGCTAGGAGTGATGTTCGGATTGCTTACCAATTCGTCCATTCTGTAATATTTTGCTCTGAAGGAAGCCGCATCGCCGTAAGCTCTGCTGAATTGCTGCTTTGCGAATGAGAGGTCGTAATCTACCATCGGATAGCGGGTGGAGTTGAGGGTGACGTACATGTTTTTGACGTTCACGTGATCGAAGATGCTCGGATTTTTCTGTTGATCGCCATCTTTATCCGTTTGGAAGGCCACGACGATGTATCTCGGTTTTTCGGAGGATGATTTGACGGTCAGTCTCCAAGTGAAATTTGTGGTTTGCGGCACGCTGATGTTTTCACACTGCCGCATTCTGAAACCGACGGGGATCTTGATTTTTTGTTCGATCATTTCGTAGAGTTTGAGTTTAGGCACATCGGCCGGACGAACATGGGGTATGTACCACGAAACTTTGCTTAGCGTGATTTTTCCGGCACCGGCCGCTGCCAACCTGAAGATGGCATCGTCGTCGGACTTTCGAACCAAGGTTAACACGTGTCTGAAACCGTAAACGATTTTATCGTAATCTTCCGCAAAACCGAAAATATGTTTTAGAGGAATCCTGAAACTGAAGGTTCCTTTTGGATCTGGAGTCTTGATGAGATAACCATGTCTCACGGCAAATCCGGGGTTGGAGCTGGTGGCGGTGGGGGTGACGATGGCTGCGGTGCCCGAGTCTTTGTACCACAGCTGATTGAGTCCCTGCGACTTTTGAAAATCATCCGGATACTTCAAGAGACCGAGCATGGTGGTTGCTTGTCCAGGGTAAAATAACGACTCTATCTCCTGCCCCGAAAGCTGATACTTTATATTGCTGAACAGATGCATCATGCCATTGTTGGTGATAGTGGCAACGTCGGCATTCGCGTAAGCCGAGCCGTCTGTTTTTGTCAGCTGACCTTCGATCATCAGATAACTTTCGCCGGGATGGTAGAAGATGTCTTGAGTCTCTATGGTAATCCTGATTTCTCCGGGGTTGTTGAGATTGGTCCCGGTGATAGGTTCGTATTCGTGATATTCGTATTCTTCGATGCTCTCGTCGGTCACGACGGATTCGTTTATTTTCAAAATATCCATCTTTTATTTATACTGAAAATTATTTCTTAAATTTTATTTCTCCATTTTACATAATCTTCAATTCGGACTGCACCTCCGTCGATCAAAGCATTGAGGTTGAACGCTTCTTCGGCTTGAGGCCCAAGATGTTTATTTAAGATATCTCGAGATTTTGAAGTGAGGACTGCTTGGGTCCGAACCTCAGGTCTTTGAACCTCGGGTCTTTGACCCTCGAGGTGTTTATTTAAGATATCTCGAGATTTTGAGGTGAGAGCAGAGGTCTTTTGTCCTAACTTTTTACCTGCTTTTGCAACAGCTTTTTTCCCAATTTCTAAAGCTTTGGCTCCTGCTTTTTGTCCCAACTTTTTACCGGCTTCTGCAGCAGCTTTTTTCCCAACTTCTAAAGCCGTTGTTCCCGCTTTTCCAAGAAGACCAGAGAAGGCTTTTGCAACGGAGTCGAATATACCCGAGCCTCCGTACACGTAGATTTTTTTGAATCCTTTATTGTTTACGCGTAACATCCTTTTATTATAATCTTGACATAATATTTTTATATTGATTTTTACCGATTACTTTTTGCCTCAAGAGTTCGTCGCAGATGCTCACGAGTTCGTTTCTAGTTCCGGTGTGACCGGCTTTTCTGCTGCTCATCAGAAGGTCTAATCTTTCGATGAGGGCGTTGGGATCGCCGGGAATGACGACGGTGGCTGTTCCGCTTCCCTGCACCTCGTAACCGCTTCTATTATTCCAAATGTCTTTGACTATATTCGTCCATTTGTAACTCCGGCTGCTCTTGGGATGATTCTCATTTGGGTCGTTGTTCCTTCTCATCGCGTCAGTTTGGTTCAGAATTTCGGAGTAGACTTCCAGATCATTTTCATCGTAATTTGACTCGTCCGGCTCATTTAAAACGATCAGTTCCCAAAGACCCCGAGTTCCCCGGTAGGTTTTCCCTTCTATGACGAAATCATTACCAACAACATTTACTTTTTTATTTCCAATCTTCCAGGTGCCTCCATCTTCGTACAGACCGAACGTTTTATCACCATCGTCTTTATTCAAATATTTTTCGAGGTATTTCGCAGCAAGAGGTCCTATGCTCATCATTTCTTCCGTTTCTGAGGGAGATTGTATCGTTAGAGTTTGTGAAGGAAATGTCAGGACCTTGTCTTTGATCGGAGCGAGTTGCTCTTTGATATCTTTCGTCATTTCTCTTTGGGATTCGGTGATGGGTTCAAACATTTCTTTCAAGCTTTCGCTCGATTCTATTTTACCGATTTTATCCTGCAAGAATCGTTCACGTACATTTTTTCTCGTCTCCGAGAGTTTCTCGAACATGCGACGTCTTTCTATAGGGTCGGTTATCTTGTAGAATGACATTATTTATTATCTTAAGGGTAATATTTTTAAACGTGAAAACGCAAAAACGTGAAAACGCAAAAACGTGAAAACGCAAAACAAATATAAAAGAACGCAAAACGCAAAACCCGAAACGCAAAACAAATATAAAAAAAACGCAAAACGCAAAACCCGAAACGCAAAACAAATATAAAAAACGTAAAAACGTAAAAACACAAAAAACGTAAAAACGTAAAAAACGTAAAAACGTAAAAACGCAAAACGTAAAACGTAAAAACGTAAAACTAAAGATTGATGGTGCCTTTTGCATCGATCCACGAGTTGAAAGAATCCGGATATCCCAACCACTTGACGAGTATTTTACCGTCTCGTTTTCTCAGCACCTTTTCGATTCTAAATGTGTCTTGACTCGTCTTTTGTAACTCGGGTTCATAAAAGGATCCGCTTATGTTTTCACCGTTCAAATCTTCGATTTTGTAGGTGGGTGGGTTCGTGTGTTGAACTTTGTCGATGATAAAGATTTCTTCCGTCCATCGAGGCGTGTACCCCTTCTCAAAGGTCTCCTTTTTCTTCGTGATTCTCACTTTATCCCCGGCAGAAAATTTTGGTTTTCGACCCGAAGTTGGAAAGGAGTAAAGATGAAGCCACACTCGATTTTCGTTCTTTTTCTTACTCGCTTCGATAGGAGTCATCTTGATCGAAGAATGAACCGTCTCGTTATAATTTCTCACCATGTCGTCCAACACGTCCACGTATTTTCTTGTATTATTCGCAGAAAAGTATCTGAACATCTTCTCTTTCATCGTGCGATTCCACCTTTCCGCGATGCTCGATTTTTCTTCATTTTCGGTAGAGTACAAATCTATCAGAGCCTTCACTTCCGAATTATAAAACTCTTTTCCCTTGTCCACCCAGAGTTTTTCGGGTTTGCGTTCTTTGAATATTTGTCTCAAAGCGTTGGCTACCTCGACTCCGGTTTTATTCTTCAGAGGTTTTATCCATCCGTATTTAGAAAACGTGTCTATCACGGTTAACAGATATTTCACTCCCTCGTTGAATTTTTCGAGCGATTTCATGTCCACGAGATCAGCCGCCCATATCTTATCGATTCCGTTCACGTAAACTCTTCTCTTGGTGAATTTTCGAGTCACCGGTTTGTGAAGTTCTTCGGCTAATGTATCTGTCCACCGGAGGTTTTTTTTAATCCCCATCCAAATCTGGCTTTCGTTCCGATAATTTTTCCAACGATGGCCTTATCGACTTTTTCTCTGGAGGTCGGATCACGAATCTCTTTCAGTTCCGCCAGCATATTTTTGTCGCAAACTTCGTTTCTCGTTTTGGTATCTCTGTTTTGCGCGTAGCAGACATCGTGACGGTAGGCAGCATCGTCCACGCGATTGATCGGTTTGCTCCAATCCTTGTAAGACCAATCCTCATTCAGTCTTCGGTTTAATTTCGTACCAGGACCCGTAAAGTTATGACCCGGAAGATGTGCTTCAAAAGGTAAATTATTGATGAGCTTGTTGACCAAACCTTGACCCGAGGATCCAGGGGATCCGAATCCTGCCTTGATAAATTGTGTTTTTGTCTTTCCGCATGTCTTACACTTCCCTCGAAGCATATTTCGGTTGTTCTTGGTCACCTCTCTTTTCATGTCGGAAGTTCCCGTGACACGTTTACACTTTAAACAATACATGTCTTTCTTTTTATATGTATGCAAAAATAATTTTTAAATATAAAAAAATATAATTTAAAATATAAAAGAATGGAAGTAAAGAACCTTTCTTGGGATTCTACGGCCGCCAGGTCGAACCACGCATTACTACCCCAGAACGCGAGAGGATTGATAGTAGGAAAATCGGGTTGTGGAAAGACGACCCTCTTGTTGAACCTGCTGTTGAATCCTCACTGGTTGGATTATAACAAATTGTTTGTTTTCAGCAAAAGTTTGTTTCAACCCGAATATCAGGTTTTGAGAGAGGCCATGGAACGTAAACTCTCCAAAAAATCGATTCTCTGGCTGTTTGACAATCAAAGCAAGATTCAAGATTCGGGATTGTCCGTAGCCGAGTTTATCGATTGTAAGTTCGACCAGCCGCAAAATACGTCGAACGTCGATTGCTATTTTTTTGAAAATTCGGATGACGTTCCAGATCCGAAGGAACTGAACCCCGAAGACAAGAATTTGATGGTGTTTGACGATTTACTCTTGGAAAAACAAAACGCTTGTGAAAAGTACTACGCCAGAGGACGGCACAGCAACGTAGACTGTTTCTATCTATCGCAAAATTATTTCAAACTTCCGAGGCAGACCATCAGGGAAAATGCAAATTTCATTTGTTTCTTTCGTCAAGATCTTAAGAACACAAACCACATCTACAGCGATCACGCGAGTTCGGACATGAGCTTGGAAGAGTTTCGACAAATGTGTAGAAAGGTTTGGGAAAAGCCGTATCATTTCGTGGTCATCGATTTAACGAGAGAGAAAGGCATGGGGAAATATAGAAAATGTCTGGATGAATTTTATCTTCCTCGTTTTGAAAAAATAATGTATATATAATAAACTACTGAACATAAATAAAATGGAGAAACTCTCGGAAAAAGTGATAAGTCACACAAAATCGTATTGCTTGCAATATGTAATTCAATTAACCCTGAAAGAGTGTAGAAAAATAATATTGTATTGTCTCATCCAGACGAATGAAAAATACACCGAATTTGTTAAAGATTGCCATGACTTGTGTTCTCACACGAGCATGTATTACCACGAAGGTGTAAACTGCGTGAATGATCGTTATGGCCATGTCATAGAAAGTATGGCGAGACACGCAGAAAATGACTTGATATCTATAGGAAAAGCATGTTTAGGAAATAAGGATGAAAAACATTCCAAATCCAAAATCGAGTGGAGATTGAAAACTCTAATTGCTTTTACTATTCACACGATCGAAAATAAACGTGTGAAAAGCGAAGAAGAATTAAACGGTATCATAGATGATTTCTTGATTTCCATTATACCAGTTGTAGATCATAGACTCAAAGATGAAATGATCGAAAATATCGAGTCTATTATTGCCTCGCTATTTTTAATACACAATACTCTTTACAAGTATGTTACCGGTATATCATTTTAGAAAAAATTTAAATGATTTATAATAAATGGTTTATAATAATTAGTTTATAATAAATAAATAAACAAACATGCAAAAAGAAGAATTGTTACGAGAAATTGCCGATAATACATCGCAGAAAGATTCTTTCCAGATTATTGTCAGCGACAAGACCACGCGTTTTACCAAAAAGTTTAATCCTCCTATACAACTGAAGAAGAACAGATCCTACGAAATAGCCTTAGTGAATCTCGAGACTTATTACTCGATTCCAAATATCACGAGTAAAAATAACGAGTTTACTTATTCGGCTGACGAAGGAGCTAATTGGAACGTCATCACCATACCGACGGGAAGCTACGATATCAAAGATATTAACGATGTGATTCATAGACAAATGAAATTAAACGGTCATTGGGACGAAAAGAACGAAGCGTATTACGTGTCGATTTTGGCAAATCCAAATACAATGAAATCTATACTGATTATCGAAAATAGTAATTATCAGGTCAAATTCGAATCACGTAATTCGTTAAGAAGATTGTTGGGTTTTAACGCCAGAACCTATACGGAGAGCCATCAAGAATCGGAGCGAGTGGTGGATATTCTCAGCGTGAATTCTATTCTCGTGAATTTGGATATCATAGCAGGGAGTTACTTGAATGAAACTGCTCGACATACGATTTATTCATTTTTTCCTAACGTTTCACCGGGTCATAAAATTGTTGAAAATCCAAAAAATCTCATTTATCTTCCGGTAACGTCGCACGTGATACGCAGCATCCAAGTTACTCTTGAAGATCAAAATACAGATCGGTTGAACCTGAGGGGTGAAAACATCACGATTCGGTTTCACATCAGAGAAAAATAAATAATTTAAATATAATATTTCCTAAAGATAAAATGTCACAATACATCAACGTAAAAGTAAACATTTCCGAGGGCCAGAGAAAGAAATTGAAGGCTGCTCTCGACAACAATGCCGATAAGGTCAGTATTCAGTTAGGTCATGCGGATTTAAACGGAGGAGAAGACATTCTCGCTTTGACAAAAAGACAAGTCAACGGTTTGGCAAAAGCTCTTCGAGAAGGAAAGGGAACAAGAATCACGATGAGTCCTACGCAACTGAAGCACAATCTACGGGTCGAAGGTGGATTTTTAGGCATGTTGGCCGGCCTGGCCGCTCGCGCTTTGCCCTTTTTAGCCAAAACCGTTTTACCTCAATTGGGCATCGGTGCTCTGTCGGGTCTTGCCAATGCGGGAGTTCAAAAGATCATGGGAAAGGGATTGTATCTGAAAAAAGGAGGTTGCATGTGCAGAATCGAAACCGATGGAAAAGGACTGTACCTCAGTCAGGTAAAGGGGAGTGGATTCAACTCGGTGGGAGATGGCTTGTATTTGAAACAAGGTAGCGATCTCGTCGATGGCAGTGGACTGCTGCTCGGACCGAATTCACCCTTTCGTAATATTCCGATCTTAGGTATGTTGTTGTAATCGGTTTATTGAACCTCGAGGACCCCTTGGGTCCGAGGCTCGGATTTTTAAGCCTCGCAATGTCCGTAGGCTAATGTATGAACACCATCCTCTAAAATGATTCTCTTGTCATCGGACGATGACAGAGCTATTTTATTCACCGTTTCCGAATAAACGGTATGTTGATGACTTCTGATCAGGTTCATCGACCTGTATACCTCCTTTCGAGAGAAGAGACATTCCTTATAATCTTCGAAGGCAATCGTCTTTTTGACCACGGCCTTCTTAACTCCCTTGCATTTTTTCTCGTCGTGGATCCTTTGGATCCGAGGCTCGGACCTTCGGTCCTCGAAATCTTTCATCTTGTAACAATATAACTTTGCCCTCAACCCGACGAATTCTAAAATTTGTTTTCCCCCGGTTTCGTCCTTGAACATCCCGGGTATCTTTTTATTCATACCCACTTTGATGCCCGACGCGTGATCGACGGGGTAATTGCTCGTGTCGAACAATCTCTCAATATCCGGGTTCATATCTTTATAAAAATCCTCGGTTTCGATTTCGTAGGCTAAGCTATCCGTGTCTGTGAACAGCAGCTTAGCTTTATTCGAGTATTTATTTTTGATATACGAGTAGTGAAACTCGTACATCAAAGTTTTTGAAATATCGAGAATCGATGCTCCAAGATAAATTGGCTTGTTGTAGTACACCTTTGTTCTTTTCAGGTGTACTGCAATCAAGCTTTCACCGAAAATGGTCCGGTGTTGGAAGTTGGGTTTGGACACCAACTTCTTAGCCTCTTTTTCGTTCGTCACGAGTCGGACATCGACTCGATTACGAACGTTCTCCATCGTCTTTCCGAAGACGGAATTGTTCATGAGTTTGAAGAAATTTTTCTCAAACTCATTTTTGGCATTGGCCCTTAGATGAGTGTTCAACTCGATATAAGGACGTAGCCAATCCGTCTCATCGAAAGCGAGGCCGCGATGGATCTTCACCAACTTTAATCCCTGCTTCAGATACTCTTTGAGGGCTGTGTGGTGAAGGACGTAGTTCTTCTTATCCATCAAATTGGGGATAAGCTTGTCTACCTTGTTCACCTTCAGGACCTCCGGAGCACAGGGATAATCGTTGTGAAGGTCGTGGAGGTGGGAGGGGTATTCCAGGTCCACTTCCAAGATGCAGGAGAACTTCTCCCAATTTTTGAGCTGAGATTCTCTCATCCAGTGAAAGTTCCCGGTGGGTAGAGGTTTTGACATCGCCCAGCCATAGAGATTATTGGCGTCCAGGTAGGTGATGTATTTAGAGGGTTGAGAGGGATCGTAATCTTCGCCCATGTATTTGTTGTTCGCTTTGGCATACCGATGACTTATGGTAGATACACCACCTCGAACACCCCTTTCTACCATCAGGAGTTTGTCGGCATCGGTCAACAGTTCCAACTCGACTCCCGTTAACTTCAAAGCTGCGTCCCAGGCCAGCCCTGGTAATGTGTAAAACCAGGCCGGATCCAATTCGTAATTTTTGTGAGACATAGCTCTGAAGTTTTCGAAGACGTCTGCCAGAAGGAGGACATCGGATTGAAGATAGAGATCGTGATAATCTCTCATCGACCGTAGTCCAAATTCCTTCCACACCGTCTGAGCGTGTTGGTAATCACTCTCACTGATGCCTTCGTCGTTCAGGCGGGAATAGAATTTTTCGATGGGTGGGAGGGCGGTTTCATCGAATTTCTGCAGGCTGTCCATGTAATCGTAGGGATAGACACCCTTGCGTTTTAAAAGCTCCAATTGCTCGTTGGAGTAATAAGAGCTCAACAGGGGGAATTTGTCTAGGTTGTCGACTAGGGTACTCAGGCTGCTCGACATGAATCGGAAGCTGTCGAGGAAACGAATTTCTCTTTTCACCTCTTTTCGTTTGCCCTTCATATCGGTGTAGGTGTCCACCGTTATATTTTTACTAAAGGAAATATACTTCTCCTCGTTGTTGGGAATACAGGAAATATTTCCCGAGGTTGTTCCAAGATTTTTGATAAAGAGGTGACTGTCGTACCCGGTCAAATTGTGGAAGATCACCGGATAGAATTTCGGGACCTTGTATTTTAGGTTGCAGCTGTTGTGGGCTGCTCCTCTGAACTTCCCGGTGAGATGGCAATGATCTCGAACTGGGGCTTGGTCTTTTTCAAAGGACTTTCCACAGATGTGACACCGTTTTGCATTTTTGAAATTCTTCTCGTCCTCCTCGGTCAAAAACATTTTTTGTGGAAATTTAAACTCTTGATAGAGTTGTTTGATGTCTTCTTCTAACATCTCTACAAATTTTTGACTTATATCTTCCCCCTCTGATTTCTGCGTATGCTTTACCACTTTGTTATATTTAGAGCTGAAGCTACATTTGATGAAATAGCAGAAACCGGAGGGAGTGTGCTTTTCATATTTGGTGGTGTGAGGGGTGTCGGGATCTTTTTCTTCCCCCTTTTCCAACTTTGATGTAAAGGCCTCAAAGTCGGCATATACCACAAACGGGACTTTCATGGATTTGTGGTAATTTTTGAAGCTCAGTTTGTTGTTCTTCACATCTGGCAGCTCCATTCTAATCATGTCATGATCTTCACAATATTTACTATGCTCTGAAAAAGCTTCCTCGGTGTTGAAAGAATTCAAACACCTCAAGCAGAAATGACGCTTGGCTTTACAACTACTAGTCTGTGAGGAACACAACCTACTCATATTTTTAATCCAACAATAATGTTGGTTTTCTTCATTGGATAAAAGAAGCAGATTTACTGAAAGGTTGGAAGAGGGGATCTGGCTTAATCTGAGAGGGTAGAGTTCTTTTTCATATCCAAAGACATTGATGGCTATGTTTGAATTTTGTTTTTCAAAGACATCGATGTCTTTGAAGCTGGTTGGGAAAGAAATGTTTTCCCAATTCAACTTTTTGGAGTTTTCAATATAATTGCTCAGCCTGTGAGGATTTACTTCTACAGGATAAAGGGAGGAAGTGACAGACCATTTAAAACATTCGTGATCGCTCTTGTTCTGCACGTTCACAAGTGCTTTTTTGTCAGTCAATGTTTTGGGGAGTGGGATGTAGCTGGATCCACTCAGAGGCTCGTATTTGTTTAGGTGAATGTCGAGCATCAACACCTCTCGGAAGTTCCAGTTGCTACCCTCTCTCTGGAACTTGGAGATATTTTCCAAGACCTCCTCGGCCATTTCATCGTATTCTTCGGAGAGACTTGAATGACTTAAAATAATCTTCACTTTCGATTGAAAGTGAGGCGACATCATAATTGTCTTGCCACCACTCAAATTTTGTTTTTCCATATCACACTGAAGAATCAACTTCACTTTTACTCCGTGGTAAATGTTTTTCTTAATGACGTCCACCACAGATAGTTTTGCAGCTTGTAGGTAGGTCTTGGGATCGGTTTGGTCATTTCCACGAATGCTGAAGGTTTTGAAATAGCCTTTGACAGCTACTTCTTTCTCCCTTGCGGTGTAATCGGGAGACGCTGCGAATTCGTCCTTCGGGCTTTGCTGATACAATTTTTTAATGTGTTCCTTCAGTTTTTCAATGGCAGGTGTTGGATTTAATTTTATTTCCTTAGGAACATAGCTGATCAGCCAGTCACAAAACTTATTCCATTTTTGTTTGGCTGCCGTCATCATTTGCACTCCTTTATCAGCTATGCTTCTCAATGTAGGAATTGGGGGAACATATTTTTTCGGTTGAAGTGGGCTGTGGGAGATGTTGGGGTTGGGAGTGTCCAGGACAGTTTGGGATACTCTCTGGTCTATTGAGGTTTTGTCGGTACCTCTTAAGACCCTTCTCACAGCCCTGGTGGTTTTTTCTTCCACGTCAGGCTTACTTTCCTCTTTGCTTTGCCTGCGAGTTCTTCTAACAGGCCTATAAGTTTTTTCAATTGTACTTTTGAAATTTTCCATCGTGTTGTTTATTTTATACAAAATATTTATTTCTTTAAATCACATTTATTTTCTTTAAAAAATGCAATTGGGGAATCCCCGAATATCCCCCTTGACTGTTTTTGGCACGGAGCCAAGAATGTTTTGAAGCCACTGGGGAATCCCCTTATTTCCCCCTCAAACTCTTTTTGGCACGGAGCCAAGAATGTTTTAAAGCCATTGGGGAATCCCCGGATCTTCGGGAAGATCCTGGTTGCTGTTTAATTTCTCATTAAAATTTCACACTATTGACACTATTCTCTGTTTAAATTGCTGTGGGCCAGAAACTGACCCTCCTCGGGGAATCCCCCAATTTCCACGAATGAGGTCAAAGGTCAAGAGCCCCGAAGGCTCGTTGGCATCGTGCCAATTTTTTTAAAAAAGGTTTTAAAAATAGTGACTTAAGTCACTATTTTTCTGTTTAAATTGCTGTGTTCCAGAACCCGTACTTTCCTACTACTCGCCATTCTCTACTCATATGGCTCAATAAGTTTCACTTCTTTAATACACTCCCCCCGAAAATCAACATCAAAACCATAATGCTAATGCTAATCATAATCTTAATCATAATAATCACGATAACAACAATGACAATACTGATAAATAAAAATCATGTCTATATATATTGACATTTGATGGGTAGCCTCATCAGTATTTATACTGATGAGGCTTGTGGGCAAATCAATTACTAACCCAGCATTGAAAGCTACATGATTAATACTTTTTTTGATAGGGTCCTGCCATTACATCAGTTAGGGTTTGATATATTTCAAGATAATGTATCATACACTGAAGCCCATAGTCTGTTCATTGAAAGGCTACTTTGAACAGTGAATGGCTTGTCTCAAATTTTGCATATAGTTCTTCGGAGAAATAATAATGGGGATCGGACCTATTGTGTCGAGTTGAATGCGTGGGACGGAGGAATAATGGGAGGGGCGGCTTTATATGTGCGTTCGATCCGCGCCAGCGTTTGTTGTTATGTTGAAAAGACAGGAAGTCTATTGACTATTGATATAAAGAAGAATTAGGAGAGAGAGAGAGAGAGAGAGAGAGCCCAACTGCAAATCCCCTGTTAAACTTCAATTGTTCTCAATGACAAAGTAAAGATTTATTATGCATAGGTGGCTATTACAGGTCTCAGGCCGATAGCAAGGACAAATGTTAGTATTGATTTGATTTGGGTTGATGAGTTAATGATATCATAATAAGATATTCTAAAAGTAAAAATCCCCTCATTGTACTATATACTTGTCTCTTCGCTACAATAGTTATTTGCTGCACATCTAGAAAATGATCATGGGGAAAATTTTAATATCATTACAAATAAAGGGGTCTTTTTGTCTTCAAATTCAAACATACATATAAAACTGCATTATCCTATAAAAGTTCATTTCTCTCGTTTTCCTTGCCCTTAAATTATAAGTAGATTTTTCCATCATCATTCACGTCTCTAATTTCTGATATTGATTTCCACGTCTTATCCACAGCTATCATTTTAGAACATATTTTTTAAAAAGATAAACATGCGAACTGAGGAAAATAGAACAAGAATCAGAATATTTGGAGAAAACTGAGAAAAGAGTGTGTGTGAGAGAGAGAGAGAGAGAGAAAGAGAGAGAGGGAGAGATTGAGAGAAGACGAAGGCAATCATTATATTGGGTTTAATGGCTGCCATTTCCATTAATTATGTCATGTGTATGTGGTGTTGTGTTGTTGTTTTTTGCTTCCACCAGCGCCGTTCTAGATCTTTTTTTTTTGGGGGGGGGCACACAATGATCGTTGAAATGCAATAGATATATTCTAGTCATACAAGATAAGAAGAATTGGAGAAGGGGAGATAAAGGAATAAGAGGAGCAATAAAACATAAAGAACAATAAACTGTTAGGCAAGCCAATGCCATCGGAAACTCACTCTATTTTTAAAATATTTGTATATGCTATTTATTTTGTTGTTATTGTTCCAGTACTACACACTAGCCTTTCATACACATATACTGACAGAAGAGGGCGTACTTCCGGAATCAGTCAGAATCAGTGAATGGTACCAAGAGCTTCTTTCTTTGAATTTATCAAGAAGATTGGCTCGGATCCGGGAAGACTGCATAATAGGCTCCATGCGATCGTTATGTAGAAGGCTCGGAGCTCATTGCAGTGTTCACGCACAATTAGAACGCATCGGTTCCGGATGCGTTCTTATGCACCACGACATTTCGCTAAACTACCTTAATAATAATAATATCAATAAAAATAATGATAATAATGACAATAATAATGACAATGATGATAATGATGATGATGATGATGACGATAATAATAATGGTGTTTTCTTGTATAGCGCTCATGTCCGTCACGTCGTGATGCTCCTGGCGTTCCACCTACTGTATGTAGCGCTGTGGCATAACGAGTACCCATTTACACCTGGGTGGAGAGTGGCAACGTGGAATAATGTCTTGCCAAATGAAGTTAGTGCCAGGCTGGGATTCGAAGCAGTTGCGGATTTAGGGAGGGGGGGGGGGGGTGGACACATCCGGCCCGTGCCCCCACCCTCCCTTTGAAACCCAAGTGGCATATCTTAAGTACACAACTCCAAGTTTGTGCCTCCCTACCCCTTTGAGCTGATGACCTTTTTGTTTTGTTTTTTGTTTTGTTTGTTTGTTTGCTTGATTGTCAGAGAATTTTGGAGTGAAAAGACACATACAAAAAATATAATGCCATTTTTTTTTTGGGGGGGGGGGGTCTGAATTTTTCCGACTAATGTTCCCCCTCTTTCACAAAACCCTGAATCCGCCCCTGATTCCCAGTCACTCCCCTGTTTAATATATACGTAGAAAATGCATTGAAAATCATTGTTCTAGGTCTCATCTCAGCTATTTATGGTAATGAGCTTCCTATAACGATGATACCGTCTCGTTAGAATATTTCGGCTAGCGATGCTTGTTTTTTAGGACAAACCCCAATGATAATATCTGTGAGAAAGTAATTTCACTCCGAGATGACGTTTGTTCAGAAAAAGCCATGCGGGCAGTGTTTCCTTCGTGTTTGATTGACAGAACCCAAACGATTATACATATAGTTGTCAAAATTACTCAGGTTGGACCGCTTTCATGTTTATCGTTACAGGATCACTATCATTTTATCGTATTTGTTTATCGTATTGGTCAGGTGGGACCAGCCCTTTAGATGAACGGGAACAATTCAAAATGTCAAACCATAAACGTGTAGTCGTTTTGGCCAGGAGCCAAGTTGTATGCTTTTCTCTTTTATGATGCAATATATATCATGTCTTAGTCTCAATAACACTTCATGAGCAGCGCTTTAATGCCACTGATTTGATTGATCAGTTGTTGATACAAAACCTAAAAATCATTGAGATAATATGACAGATCCAAGGGCAAGATGAATTTTTGGTGCCCAATAGCTATGCCGACAAGCTGCCACTAAAGCCCTGCCGTGCTGTTATTACATGTTAACAACAAAACTGACTAAGTTATGACTGATCACACATTGTTTCATTTAGTATCATTTATTTGGGTAATAAATTTGTTCGCCACTCACCAGTCTTTGTTATATCTAATAAACAAGGAATAAGTCCATAGACAGATCGAGAAGATATTTTGGAGTTTTACAGCAAACACAAAGTGAGCAACATAATTAAAAAATGGAAGTGAAATCAAATATTTTACAACAATATGAAATTGAGCATCAGTGGATTAAATGCAAAAGAAAGTCTCCTTCTTCTCATGTTTGTACCATTTTGTAATGCAAGACCTGCATGTACTTTGTAACGGGGTATATAATTTGGGAAGTGGGCATTCAAAAAGTTTGAGGGTGCACCCTGTAGAGCCCACAAATGTAAAAATCTACCATAAATGTGAAAATAACCACAAATGTAAAAACATTGCACTCGCAAATGTCAAAATAACCACAAATGTCATAACATGTCCATTGGCGTCGCCAGGGGGGGGGGGGGGGGGGTGCGGAGGGTGCGAACGCACCCCCCTCCAGACCAAAAAAAAAAAAAAAGAAGGGACTTTTTTTGGGGGGGGGGCGTCGCCGGGTTGGGGGTGTCTTTTGAAAAGGGCGACATGTTTTTTTTGGTTTTTTTTCGAAAAGGCACCCCCCCTTGAAAAAAAAGCTGGTGACGGCACTGATGTCAACCACAAGTGTAAAAATAACCACAACTGTTAAAAAAAAAAAAAAAAAAAAAAAGTCGCCCACAAATGTAAAAACATTTCGCCTACAAATGTAAAAATTTCCATTTTTACCACAAATGTAAAAAAATATCGACCGCAAATGTAAAAACTCATTGCTTGCATAATGCACCTATGTAAGATCAGAATTATGAGATGTATGTGCCATTGAAATTTATGATCAGCTCCTCGACCCCCGCCCACCTCGCCATCCCTGTAAACTGATCATAAAAAGGGAAACCACTAGTAAATCACTAGTTTAATAAATTTTTATATTCGCGATTGACATGTTTTGACATTTGTGGTATTAAGGGTCTTTCAATATTTTAGGGATTTTAGTGGTCAGGAAAACCTCAAACACACGCATACACACCCACACACACACACATACATCTCATAATAACTGATCTTTCATAGGTGCATTGTGCAAGCAATGAGTTTTTACATTTGCGGTTGTCATGTTATGACATTTGTGTTAAAAATGGAAATTTTTACATTTGTAGGCGAAATGTTTTTACATTTGTGGTTAAACAGATTTTCACAAATGTGGGATATTTTTTTTAATATTTGTGGTTATTTTGACATTTGCGGGTGCAATGTTTGTACATTCGGTTCTGTGGCCCATGTGTCATTTGCAACCCGATTATTATTATTTTTCAATGGCGAGCATGGAGTCGTACTCATTTAATACTAGCTTGGCAAACCTGACTTAATTTTTGTGTGTCATTTTTCTGGGGTGCTTCAAGCAGCGAGAAAATTGTGCATGACGGCTTCGCATACAATCTCCGTTTTATTCATGTTGTCTTCGTTTTCAAAGCGAGAGCACTAATGCGTCTGTCAACACAGCTAATCGTATGGGAAGCCGTCATGCGCAAATTTTTCTCTGCTTCAAGCATGACAACGGTTGCAAAAGTAGCAAATTTTGAAAACGACATTACCTCAAAAAATAGTTATAGAATCAAAACGCCTTACCCCAAATTGATGATCCTGGTGTCATTTTACTCGGAAAATAATTTTCTACCCACATAAAACAAAATCCAATGACATTTTGTAAATGATGTCGTTGACATTGTACATCTCACGTGTTGCGTTCTTCTTGGGCCACCCTGTATAGTTGAAAAGTTTGGACCAAACTTTCATGCTTTTCATGCCTTTTTGTTATCCCATATACACATTTTTGTGTGCAGTGCATGTGATTTCCAGCAAAACTGAGTCAGCTCCTTATCATTATGATCTCACATGATATACCAATTATTATGCCCTACACATTTAATTTTTCAAAACTGGTTCCAGACACTTTATTTCATATCATGACAAGAACTCAACTTTATCTTTAAGAAGTAGTTGAAATTCACAACCAAACGAGTCATCTTGCTAAGTACTTGGTACAGTATACACCTCTTGAAAATTGAAAATTATTACCTGTCAAATTGTTTGCTTGCCTTTGCTGGTGTTTTGTATTCTTTTAAAATAAAAAAAATATCAATATTTGATACATGCATAACACACACGCAAACACACACATGGTTATGGCGTGAATCGAGGACTCAAATGTATTCACACGCCCATACACAGACCCACAAGCACACACATTTCCTTATTTTTAACTTCATGTGATTGAAGTTCATAGAATTATGAATTTTGTATAAATATTTAACCACCATTGCCTGTATTCTCCCCCCCCCCCCCCACACACACGTACACACATTTCTTTTGAAGTTCAAATATGATTTCTGTACAAATATTTTACCAACTATATGTCATCAACGTAAAACTAGAAAGCACCAAAAGGTATGTCAACAAGCGTTATTTGTAGAGGAATTCAAACATTAGGGAAGTATGAAAAAGGGACATTTGATCCAACTATAACACGCGATAACAACCATGCATCTCATGATAATCATGGATGTAAATATAAATTAGGGGCTGGGCCCACCTAAAGGATGACGATAACTGTAATTATACGTCGTTCTCAAATCAAATACTGGGCAAATCTTGTATAACAATTGGGTTATTTTTTCCAAACTATGAAGTTATCAAATGGAGAAAAAAAAAATGCTCAAATTTAATTTAATCCAAAATTTTCTTCTATTACTAGGTAAGAAACACTGGGGAATGTATATCGCAGGTACTGAACAGATAGTTTGGAAAAATCTACCACAGATTTGCAAACAAATATGAATATACCTATTCATGATTTTTAGCTTTGGGTCGGCCCGATTGACTAACTCTCACCAAACTCATCATAAATTCTAAAGGGTATATATCTTTAAGGGATTCAAATAAATGCAATACGTTACCAAGTATTGTGGAGTTCTGAACAAGTATTGTGGAATTCGTGTCAACTTCTTGTTATATCTATTATGTTATATTCTTTTTACTAAGGTTTTTTTTTCAAAGAGTGAATGTATTTGATAGGTAATTTGGTGTCCAGTACGTTACCAAGTATTGTGGAGTTCTGAACATATAATTATATATTAAAACAGGCTGTGACGCTTCATATTTCTTCTGATCAAAGCTATAGTAAGGCTATTACGAAAATTATAATTATAATGAATAATACCGCAGGCCGATTTTCCATAACATCTTTGATGATAGCAAATACTAAGTAAGGATCCTGCTGTAAAAGAATGGAAATGAACTCAAAAGTTTACAACTGATTTTACACATACATGATCACTAATCATGCTAATGGATTAAATTCGAAATGAAATGAAAGGTATTGGTTGTAATGGTTCACTTGATATAGAAAACTGTTCGTTTTTGCTTTGAAGATCTAAAAAAGCTTCCCCTTTATTTTCCTTTTTAAAATCGTCCTTAAAAATCCTTTTGTCCTTTTTATATTACGTATTTTTGAAGCATAGGTGAACGGAATCGGGCCATCTGAAAGTTCACAAATCTTCTATTAGCGGTATTTTTAAATTTCGCAATTTATTTATTTTTTGCTATGGACTTCAGGTAAACTTTGGCTATGTTCAGAATATCGATGACAAAGTTTTGAACAATACATTTCATTATCTGATAACATTTGAAGGTAGTAATATTTATTTGGGGATTCAATTATTAACTGATGGAATTCAGAAATGGTTCTAAAAATAGCAGAAAAGGATCCAGGTAATGCCTGTAAGATTAACTGTTTGTTTGCCACATAAATACTCTTCTATGGGATTTGTGTGCAGAGTCTGTGCCGAATGGCACAATGGCACAGTAAGTGTTAAGAACATTCATCATATTCACAGACATACATGTTATTTCTCTGTATAAGATCAGATCTGGATAGAACCAAATTGCACCAACCTTTGCCTTCTCGTGGGCATGTATTCGCTGATGATGGAGAGGAGGATGATGATGATGATGATGATGATGATTATCAGGTTATCGTGATGATGATGATGATGGTGATGACTATGATGAAGTTGATAATGAGAATGATTGTGATGTGGATAGTTGTGGTGATGGTTATAATGATGATGAGTGAAGATTTATAAAGGAATGACAATAATGTCATGGTTAAGGGAAACGTTCAACTGAAAAGAATCAACTGTGCTATGTACTAGCAGAAATGGCGTTTTTGACAATTTCTACTAGGTTGTAGATTTTGGAATAATTAGTAATATTTACTTTTTTAAGTAGAAGAAGTTATCAGTGTCTTCCTTATGGGCAATCAATTGTGGTGATATTTCTTTTTTGCTATTCTGTGCCTCTTTTATAAAGAGTTGCAATTACACTCAAGCCAAAAATCAGGTGCAGCTGGCCTTTCCGAATTGCACATTTACCACTCTTGAAGTATGCATCTAACCACAGCTTTTATCCAAGAAGTCCGTGGTCCAATAGGATATTGTACATAACTGTATATCATATTTAGTAGGATTGAAACTTTAGAAATATTGAACATATGAAAACGGAAAATTGTGTAAGCCACGTCTTCGCAATGCATTCCATTTCCCCAAATCCTAAATTCCATCAGTTGCCCTATCATATTATAGCACTAATATTGCCTGACTGAAATCATTCCTTAGGGACTATCCCTTCAAATGAATGTGCTTTAAAAATAACTGTTGTTAAGGCCAATATTATCGTGTTTTTGAACACTTTTAATGGTTGACAAGCATATTTGCCTAGTTACATGTACCTTATGCAGCATAAACAGGTTGAAATCTATTGATGTCATAAAGTAGAGAAATTTCATAGTATAAACATTTTTCTTATTTCATTTCTTTTATTTGTTATACAGTATAAGCAGTCCTGATGTGAGCTATTCTATGTAAAAGTACCAAATGTACAAGCTTTTTAATTAATACGGACTTAAGCGTACCACTCGCCCTGGAAGAAAATTATGCATTCAACTGTGGCAGATTTCCCCCCTACTATAATGATATTGTTACTCCATAAAGAATCAGCTGTAAAATGTACTAGCGGAAATGGCGTTTTCACTTTTTAAATACACCTTACTGCAGGTAATTTTCATATACTACCAGTGTACAATATGCATGAGAGATTAAAAGTGAGCCAACTGCCCATGAGAAGAATGTAAAACAAAAATGTATGAATGTGTAATTTGTGTGTTGTATATCTAAACAACTCCATCACAATCTTTCGAAACTTTCTGTTGTATCCTCGTTCGTCATCTACTACTCTAAGAATGCCAAAAAATGGGAAACCAAAACCCCCCTTCGTGTTACTAACATGTAAGGGACTGTCCACCCTAGAACCTTTCTTTCTCTATTAGCCTCGTCTCATTGTCTGATCTAGCTGATATTTATATAATAGTGAATGCGTAACCTCATTTCTCAGCTGCATGATTTAAATTTATTACAAAATTCTGTTCCTCCTTAACAGTCAAAGTTTGTTTGTTGTTTATATTTACGTCACCAAATGACTCATTTACTTCCCCCCCCATGGACTTCAGATCTCTACCATGTTTACTGTTATTCAGATACCTTTATATAATGAATTCGTCAAGGTAAACAGGCTTATTTAACTACAACAGACGTTTGTATTTTACCTATTTCTAAAGGAAATCGTCTTGTAATTAGCTTTCTTCTTTCCTCATATCACTTATATTATCAGCTAAAATACAAGTCTACTAACGTGGAGAATGGGGTAGCACAGTGTATATTTATATGTTAAATTTGCTAAAACATTTTTTTTTCATTATATAAAAGATATTAGCCTTTTCTAGTTCGGAAGCAATATTTTTTCCCCTTGTTTCTATATGATTCTTTTTTTTTTAAATATTAGTATTTACCTGTTTGTGCTTTTGCTAAAGATGTCTTCTTCTTTTTACGCCCTGCGACCTGGGCTATTATGTCTCCTTTGTTGTGCAAGTTTGACCAATAAAGTGATGCTAAAAAAAAGAAAGAAAGATGATTAAAAAAATCAGAAGTTCCATGGGAGCAGACAATGTACATGCATATCATTTTGTTTTATTCGGTTCATTTGATTCCCAATTACCCTAAACCCTAAAGAACATTTGAGTCATAAGTTATCTAGATAATCCTCGTCAGCTAGATCAACCATTTCCTTTTTTATTGAAGGTTTGAAAACCATAGTTTCACTTTTATATCGCTGTAATGACAGTATCAACTTTTTAAAACAATTAGCAATAAATCTTGTGAAGATAACTTGATTAGAACAAGTATAAAGGAGATTCAGAGTAGTAATGGCTCAGAGAAAGTTTTGAGAGGGAAGACAAGATGGTAGGGAGGGTAGAGAGAGAGAGAGAGAGAGAGAAGGGGGGGGGGAGAAAGTAAGGAGGGGTGTGTTAGATGATATAATACAACTTTTTAAAAACATTTCTGAGCCCATTCATTGGAGTATTACTTGTATTTTATATGTATTTCATTTTTATATCACTGTAATGAATCTGTGGTCAATGAAATAATTTATTGTATCATAAATAAGTGACCATGTACTAAATTTGTTTTTTTCTTCACAATCCTCAATATACATAGCCATTAAATGGCACATCATATTCACCACACTATTTCACATCATGCACCTCTCGAACTATCTACTATGTATTATTGCTGTAATCCAATTTTATTACCAAAGTCAGACAAAAGATCAAGGAAAGGAGTACAACAATCTCCATCTAAGCAAGTTTTATCTTTTTTACTTGCTTACAAACAAATGTAATAGATTTTGGTAATATTAATAATATCGATTCACAAAATGCCTGAGTACCATAGAACTATAAAATCAAAATATGAGAGCAATCAATACTATTCTACCATTTTATTATCAGTTTCATTATCAAATAATTTTCAGTGTACAGTATATCTGTAAGCAGTGAAGGAAATTTTGCTTTCCATTTCAAAGGCATTGTCAAGTCTAAATAATTAGCCATTAAGTGTTTATCTTTCTACATTTCTTGTATTATACATAATGACCGGTATTCTGATAGCAGGTTTAATTCAACCCTAGACTAAAGTTAACCCTAGGTTAACTAAACTACACTTAAACCTCACCTCCGGTCTAAGTGTTTTTTTTTAAACTCTATTTGGTATTCTGATAGCCAGGTTAAGTTAAACCCAGGTTTGAAATTTAACCCTGGATTAAATGCCCCGCCCAGGTTTAATTAACATGGTGAATCTACTGCACATGCTCAGTAGAGCTCATTTGCTCATGAATATTCACAGCACGCTCAATAGCTACAGGATCCACGACTTACATTGCCGGGGGGGGGGGGGGGGGGGGGGTTACCTTGTGCATTAACTTACTGTGCATGTGGCCAATAATGCCAATCCGAAAATATATAGGCTACGTTCTTTTCAACTATATGTCATAGTTACATGCTCTTTTTTTTTCCTTTTTGTACACTGCATAACTTTTATAATTGTTTTTAAATGCTGTGATTTTAGGCTATGTTTGATTCAATAAAACACCTAACCTCACCCCCCCCCCAAACAACAACAAACAAACAAACAAACAAAAAAAAAACCAAACATATTAGCCTATTTCCTATTGATAAACAGTGGAAATGGCGGCATTGTAGTGGTTCTAGAAATGGGGGGGGGGGGAGATCAAGGATGGAATTTCTTTTAATTAATTAAGTAGATCTAAGTTAGGCCTATTTTTTTTTCTTCTTGGCCTTCAAACTGGGGATGGGTGACATACGCCATTTATACCCATAGCTATTTGCCCTTTGCAGGATTTACGCCACTTTTTAAGACCACACATGTATCACCGGGGACGGTTATATCTAAGCCCCCAACACATACCCCACATACCGTACCTCGCTTAATTGCATCGAAACGTCAACGCATTTTTACTACGCGCTGTAGTGTGTAAGGCTTGCTTTAAAGCGCACATCTGCGGAGCGCAAAGTGCATTTTCGGTGCTTATTTAATTTAGTAGTCAAATGTCATCATATAATTCATAGGCCTATAATTCACTTGATGTCAATCATAGACTACGTAGGGTATATGAATGTTCGGTCTAGGTATACGGTAGACATGACAGTCTACGAGTTTCATTTCTTTCCCAGGTCGAAAATCCCACAGAGACCCATAGAAAACCAATAGGAAATTCCTAATGGTTTCTGATGGTTTTGTTGGTTTCTATTGGTTTCCTATAGGAACCCATAAAAGTTCCATATGAAGCACATCTGTTCAAATGTGCACCCCTAAAATCCCATAAAACCCATAAAAAATCCAGTAAAGCCCATTCAATAATTCAAGGGTGTCATGCAGCTATCCTGTTGGTCCTATTGGTTTCTATTGGATTCCTATTGGAACCCATACACCAATCCAATGATGAAACCAACAGACTCTTTAGACAGTCCTATTAGGTTTTGGTTGTTTCTATTGGTTTCTATAGGTCCTAATCGATCATGAATATTCATGAAAAACTAGTGGAAATAGATAAAAGACATTTAAATTTTAAGTGCTTATGCTGGGATTAAGCTTTGAACTGTGATAGAACTGGTACTTACATTATTGTTATGTTGTACACAATTTCAAGAGGTATTTTCATATTTCAATAATAAAAATGTAATCTAGTGTAATCTAGTTAGTAACCATTTTTTAAAAGCACTACAACTATGCCCCTATATAGTGAATGTGATACAATTGCGTATTAGAGATAGGTATAGGATATAGATTGTAGGATGTAGGAATATAGGAGTAAGATAGAAGTAGGTTTATAGGAGTAGGGATAGGATTAATTGAAGTCAAATGATTGTTAGTGTAGACACCCACACCTTCTAATATTAATCTTATAACTAATTTCTTATTGGTCCCACAGACACCTTTTTTTGATTTTCTATAGGTCCTATAGAAACCCACAGGATTTTTTATCGGTCCCATAGACGCCCATAAGAATTCTATGGGTTTCCCATATACCATTTCCATATAGAAACCTACAGAGACCCATAGGATTAATTAAAGTCACATGATTGTTAGTGTAGACACCCACAGTGTTCCTTCTAATATTAATCTTATGATTAATTTCGTATTGGTCCCATAGACACCTTTTGAATTTTCTATAGGTCCTATAGAAACCTATATGATTCTTTATCGGTCCCATAGATACCCATAAGAATTCTATGGGTTTCCCATATACCATTTCCATATAGAAACCTATAGAGACCCATACGGGACCTACAGAAATTCTGTCTATGGTATACAAGTTTTCTGTTTAGTCCATCATCATTTTTTCTGTGGGTGGATGTTGGTCCAATAGAATTTTTCTACTGGTCCATCAGCATTTTTCTGTGGGTGGGTGTTGGTCAAATAGATGTTTTATGTGGGTTTCTGTGGGTCCAATATTTCACTTTCCCTATTGAAACCAATAGACACCAATAGCTCTAATGGTTTATAATGGTCCAATAGGCTAGGCTTAGTCCGAAAGGGTGGGTAGCGTCGCGTCGCGTTCACTGAAACGCCACCATTCGTCCAAAGCCCCCCCCCCCCCTGGCACCTGGTTTTGTCGAAAGGGTGCGTTTGGACCTTTTCTAATATTAATGATAATAATGATAATAGTAATTACTCCTTTTCCAGCGTTAAGGGGAATCCTTTTATTTCAGCCTATTGTTATCATACGCCTTAACGCACGGTCGCTTTCCCCGTAACGTCAAATCTTTATTGTGACGGAATAAACCGCATTTATAGGATTCCCCCTAGGGTAGGAAATAATGTTGTAGGCCTACTGATAATGATAATAATATTTAAAATCATACTTGAAGAAGAGGAGTCTAAAGCCCCCCCCCCCCCCCCCTGAATTCCCGTAAAAAGTATTCCCTAATCGAACTATTATTTAGTTTATTTCTTTTTTTAAATCTCATGTGCCCCTCTGGGTAAATGTAAACATTGTTTGCGAGATGCTATGTCGCTGGAATTATATTTCTGATTGAACATATTACGGAATTTCTGTTCACTCTAAACTGTAAAATTCACAAGTAACTGGGTGAAGTCAAACACAGAAGGACGTGCCTGCGGACACATACACACACATAAAACAGACCCAGACACACGTATACACCCACACACACAGAAGACAAACCACGCATCTGACAAGATTAAGGCAGGGTTTGAAGAGGGGCACATGCAGTAACAACTACAAACTATTTTGCTTAACCTGCTTTACAATTGCATTTATGGGATGGCTTTGAGCACCCACAACAAATTTTGTTGTGAATGCTGAACCGACATCATTTTTGGTCATGCCCTTCAATGACTTTCTTCCTTAAGTTGTCCAATTCTTGGGATAACAAATAAGCTAAAATCAGTCATACAGCTACAAAGTCACATGACCTTTTGCAACCACATGTCAGCTAAAGAAGAAGAAGAAGAAAAACCTAATATGTTTTTCTTTGTAAACATACACACCTGAGAAGTATAAAGTAAACAAACAAAAAAGTAACTTTCTTCTTTAAGTTGTATATTTTTGTAAATTCCAAATAAGCTAAAATCAGTCATACTGCTACAAGGTCACATGACCTTTTGTAACGACATATCAGCCAGGAAGAAAAACTAAAATGTTTTTCTTTGTAAACATACACACCTGAGAAGTATAAAGTTAACAAAAAAAAAAAAAAGTAACTTTCTTCCTTAAGTTGTACTTCCCCCCCCCCCCCCCCCCCCCCTTTGTGAACAAAAACTCCTGAAAGTATTAACAAGCAAACCAAAAACATGTCCTGGGTCCTGCAACATAAAGACTTACAATTGATTGTATCTCCTCGAACAGGGGCGGCGGAGCATCTTTCAAAGTGGGGGGACCAACAAAAAAGGGCACCTTTTTTGGAAAAGGGGCACCTACAAGGGTTGAATATAAAACGAAAATTGGCAATTTTGTGACATTGGTATTACCCTACCGTCTAACTAATATATTATAAAGCATCATCTTCTTCCTTTTTATGGTGGTTCTTCTTCAGCTTCCCCAATTAGCAGTTGTGTGTAATGATCTAATGATTCATGTGCGAGTGAGCCAACATTTTCAAGACTTTTTTCTACTGCTGATTCAGAAGTCCTTGGGTTGTGCATTATTACAGCGATATAATGAAAATGACGACAGCAAATTCATTTGGGGGAAATGTCGAATGATCTTTTAATTCGTACATTAACCCCATCGCTTTTCTTCAGGATTGCACCGATATCAACATTATTATGCGATCTGCTTGATTTCATTTTATAGGCCTACTATAAGAGCGAGCGAGCTCAGCAAGCGAGTTTTGGGGAACTTTTCAGAAAATATTGCCCTTACTTTGTGTAAATTATGGGCACATTCGAGCTAGCGGAATGAGAAGTCCTTTGCTTGGGGGGGGGTGGACATTGTGTCCCTCTTGCCTCGAGCTCTGCTGCATGGCTTACATTGTAGTTGTAATGAGGGTACATGTTACTACATAAAGTCGCACTGAATATTTGAAGCTAGATATGGCTCTTTTTGTAAAGAAACAATGGAAACTGTAAGTAAAAGGGGGCACTTATTAGAAGAGGAAAGGGCGCTTATCAGAGGTGGAAAGTGGCACTTATAAGAGGTGAAAATGGACACTTTTATGTATGAGAAGAGACAAATGGCAAATATTAGATAGTAAAAGGGGCACTTATCAGAAGTAAAGATTGGGCACTTATCAGATTTGAAAAGAGGCACTTATGAAAAGGGGAAAACGGACACTTATTAGAAGGGGAAAGGGGAACCTATTAGAAGTAAACATGCACTTATCAAAGGAGAAAATGGCACATAATGCTAGAGAGAAAAAAGGGGAAATTATTAGAATTGTAAGGGGGCAGTAATCAGAAGGGGAAAAGGGCACTTATTAGAAAGAAAAATGGGCACCTATCCGAAGTGAAATTGCACTTATCAGAAGGAGAAAAGGGCGCTTATTAGAGAGATAGGAATGCAATTATCAAATTTGAAAAGGGGCACTTATTAAAAGGGAAAAAGGGGCACCTATCAGAGGACATTTTTCAGATATAAAAAGGGCACTTTGGGGGTACTTGAAAAAGTGGGGGGGGGGGGGCACTGTACCCCCTGTCCCCCTTGTGCGCCGCCCCTGTCCTCGAATCAATTGTATCTTTACAATTGATCGTATCTCTGTAACATAAACAAGTTACGATTGATATCAATTGTATCTTATGACGTCATTTCACTGTATCTTCCTCGAATCGATTGATCCGGATCAACTGGTAAGTCAAAATTAGCAAATGAGAGAATATTTTGATAAAATTCTTGGCTTTTGAATAGTCTCGGAATCATACAAGTTTGTGAGTATTTAAACAAACATGTAGAGAGCATAACTGCATATGTTTCTTGTTCAAAAACTATTGCTTTTATATTTTAGGGCTGTTTCAAGTAGGTGCATGTTTTTCGACATATTTATTGATATTTCCTATAAATAATGTGTATAAAGGTTAGTTCTTTACAGAAAACATTTTTACATTTTCTTTTGCATTATTTGACTGTCAATATCTTATAGAAAAGATAAAAACATAACATTGGCCTAAAAGACAACAATAAGTGTTGAAAATCTGCATTGTCCATGTGATTTGTATATTGTACACAACATGCCCTTATCGATGTTGTGGCCGATGTGTATCTCAAAGTTTTAAAGTCTACTTCGCAATGTTTCTCAAAATTTCAAATTCTGAGAAAATATTGCAAACTGAAATGTTCAGCCATCTAAAGTGGACCCATTCGCCTCCTATAAGGAGGAGTAAAATAAAAAATGCTTTGTATGCATTACAATTGCCAATTCAGCTCGTGTATCTTTCATTTACACTACCTTCATCGTTCATTTTTATTCAACATTGACATACTTAACTAGTGCATTCACACAACTTTTCGTCTTCACTTCTCTTCAGTTCTCTATCATCCTTGCAAGTCTTCTGATACACCGTTCATTACACCATTTACATAACCCACCCTCTACTCTTTATGTGTCTATTTTATCATCATGACATATTCTGGGCTACATATGCACCTGTAACTTCCAAGAAACTGTTGATAGAAAAGAAAAACAAACATCCTTCCAAGTATTTGTATTTTATTTGGAATAATAACCCTCAAAAATAAATTGATAAAACTGCTTCATATACAAAAGTGTGCATTACAAACTAAATAAAGATGGTGTTGTGAGAGTATTAGCAAACTTTTGCAATCATGTACCTATCCAAGAATTAATAGTTGTTCTACCATCCTCTCCTGATTTTGTCATCTTCCAGTTCTTGGTAGACTTTCATCTTCTCAGGAAAAAAGCATCTCCCTGTCAAAAAATAATTTTAGAAAGAAATACAAGAAAAGAAAAAGAAAAAAGAAATCGAGAAATAATCAAACAAATAATATACAAATACATACACGAAAAATAATCATTGAATAAATGGATAGTTAAAATGAAAATGAATTACATACAATCAAACTATAACTGCTCTCGTTTTGACCATTTTGATCCCCTGAACAAGGATCACCCTGAGGTATTGCTACATGTAGCTAGATGGGGTCCGACATTCACCCCCCCCCCCTTAAAAAAAAAAAAAAAATCAAAATCAAAATTCATGACAGGATATCCACAGTTGTGACAGTTGGATGCTACTGAGGGAAGCTCATAAGGGGAGAAGGGTAACAATGTATGATTATGATAACCCCTCGTCAGCAAATTCAAGATATTCAGAGGCTTCTCAGCAAATCACCACAAAAAAAAAATGGACTTAATTGAGCTTGCAGAATCTTTGTCATAACAACAACAAAATAATGAAATAATAAAATGGGAGGGGAAAAGGAAACGGAATCACAATAACCCTGAAGTCTCTCCTCCCTATATAACTTATCAGTAAATTTATTAACAAAATTAAAATTCAAAGCTTGTTTACCATGTTTACAGCCAAAAAATATACCTGTCAATTTATGTGTAAAGTCTTGAGGAATGTCTGCTTCATATTACATCTTCTTCTATAGTAACTGCAATGTTTATAAGATGTTCCATAAGTTTTCCTTTCAGGCCAACCTGAGTGGGAAAATGTAATAGAGTCTGTGAAAAATGAGAGAACAGTCACATACATTCATGTTGATTGCATTCCATGTACATGGACCCTTCAACAAAATAAATGGGCTCTGCAAAATGAAAAAAGAAAAAAAGAAAATAGAAAAGTTATCTTCCCCCACAAAGAAGTGAGAAAACTTCAGACTTTACCTTACTGATGGTTCCCTCAACTCTGGGGGGGGGGGGGGGGGGGGCACTCAACTATATTGCTGTACACAAGCGCGACCACAGGTTTTCCAAACCACCCCTAAACAAGTTTTATCCATTGGTCAAATTTACACCCTATTCAAGGATTTTTGCGTGCTTTCTTGAAAATTTTACCCCCTAAACAAGTATAACCCGTAAAACATACCCCTAAACAAGGTCTGCCTCAATTAAACCTCTAAACAATCAAGGTTTAACCACCTTAAACATTTAACCCTTAACAAGGTCTACCTCAATTTAAATTAAGCCTCTCAAACGTACCTGTCAATGGCAACCATTTCTGATATTAACAATGGCAATTTATACAGCATGAGACAACACCAAGTTATTTCTCCACTTGGATATGTGTGTTGCATTATTTATGTATGAAATGAATCTGTCATAAATTGACAAGTAAATCAAAAATTTCAATATGCATTTCATATCATATTCCATTTCACATCAATAGAAAAATTATATGTGTATCAAATAATGACTTCAATATTTGTTCCTCACGAAGAACTGCGGTGACAAAAATAGTGAAGTATGTGTTGAATTTAAAAAAAAATCTTTCACTATTGCTCTCTTGTTTCCTTTCAGTTTTTGTCTGTTTGCTATTATACAGTGCGTATAAAAAAGTATACCCAACTTTGGTAGCTTCTAATTAAAATTTTATAACCTCTATGGGCTTAAAAATCAATGTTATAGTAAAGAGCAGGTTATATTCTGTCCAATGATACCTTATTCATATCCGTGCTGCAACGGATGACTGAGCAGCAGCTTTTCAAAAAGTATTGTCAAAATCCTCTTGTACCAAGTTTGGGCTGAAGCAACGAATGTGGGTCAAAATCAATTCAGTTTGACAACAATTGCTTAGTTCTTTCAAATGATTTTGTGCATTTGAATAGTAAAAGATGTTAATGTCAACTCAAACTCAAGAAAAGGCTTATGGCAAGCACAATTTATGATATATTTATTTGCCATGACGACACAATCTCGGTTTCATCCGCATCTCTTATTTAAGGAAAGTCCTTTTATCGAGTCATTCAAAATGGACAAAGTGTATTTGGGAAGCTATCTTTTTATAAAATGAAAGTCTACTATCATTTACCTTGGTAATTCTTAACACATGTGTTGTTCGTTGTATTGTTTCAATCTTTAAAGTCAGTAAACCTTTGAGTTCATGCGCTATTCGAGAAAATCACCTTATGCACATTTTGCAGGTGGAATGGCGCAATTCAGCGAGTTTTTAGTTATAATGAGACAAAAAGTTAGAAGGCTGTTATTAAATTAAATCATATGGATTGAAACAAGGTCATGTGAAAGCTTAGACACACTAGATCGCGTTAAACAATGAAGCATTGACGCACGACAGAAAATTCAACTTTTAAAATAATTAAAGAACAAAGTAACACATTCATATGGCTTGACCCATATTCGTTGCATCAGCCCAAAGTTGGTACAAGGAGATTTTGACGTTACTTTTTAAAAACGCTGGTGCTCAGTCATCCGTGGCAGAAAAGTCATGAATGAGGTATCATTGGACAGAAAGCAAGTGACTCTTCACCATGAAATAAATTTCAAGGTCACATCGGTTATAGCTTTTGAATTAGAAACTTCCAAAGTTGGGTATACTTTTTATTGATGCGCACTGTATATAGCTTAGTGTATGATTCGTCTTGCAATTACATTGATGCTATAAAATATTCATCATCATCACAAGAAGGTTCTCTATTATATGGTACTGCTCAAAATGTACCACCCATCCAAACCCGAGTAGGGGTGGAAAAACCATATTTCTGCGTGCACGACGCGTAATCTGTTTTTATGCAGAATAATGTGCAACCAAGCCCAAATGCTCCCGGATCTGGATTGGTACCTAGCCCATGAGCTCCTTTCAACAAAAACGAATTATACATATGTTTATATTATATCCACAGAATACATACATACACATACAGTCACAAATATACCTATCCATTATATATAGATATACATAATATGTACATACACACACTCACACATATATATGTATGTATATATATATATATATATATATATATATATATATATATATATATATATATTTCTTTTTTTAGCCTGTAATGCTATGATAAACGATTTTTATTCATTATATATCTAACAAATCATCAAATGTTTGGTCATTTTTTCAATTATTTCGAGATGATATCTATTAGGTGTGTTTTACAACAAAGTGAAATCGCTATACATCATCCCTTCCCAATTTATGACATATGTGATTTTTATATTTTCATGTATATCTTACAAATAATTATAAATTTGATCACTTTTTTTACTCACCACGAAATGACATACATTTCTGCATATAATTTAAAGTTTGCTTTTAGTATACTTTACAATAGTATTACAATTTATACTTTAACATATTTTTACATATTTTACCTAAGGTAAAATTCTGTTGAAATATACATGCATCTTTCTTTTTCCTTTTGACTATGCTTATATATATATCACACATTAATAAATCAAGTAGAGACATTTCTGTTTAATTCTTAATTAATTCTACATGCGCCTTGAGCACTCTGCAGAGTGGATTTGGCGCTATATAACTTACATTTATTATTATTATTATTTATCTGAAGTGCAGTTTGCCATTTCCTTGAAACTTTCGATTTCGATTAGCTATGTACATGATATATAAGAGTAGTCAAGTAACACTAAAACGTTTCGACAGTTTAGATGTCCATCAACATTCTCCGTGAAGACATTATCCGTGTTAAATCTATTTTTCAAATGATATTTAAAAAATTGTATAGAAATTAGAGAAAACTGAATCATTCTAAATTCTACCGTTATTATTTTATGCTACTGAAATACATGAATAAAAATAAAATTCACAGAAAAAAAATATTTCCATTATCTTGTTTAAATCATACTTCATTCATTTTGATTTGATTTGATTTTTTTTTTTTTTTAGGGGGAAGAATGTGGAAAAAAATGGAAGTCCATTAATTCGATTTTCAATGCTCTAAAATTCCACTTATTATGGTGACAATGCATACATATTTTGTCAGAAAAACGTAGCCATATTTGTGTTACTGATTTTTGGTCCGCCAGACATGATTATTCCACAATGATATTCTCTAATGATAGTAAATGATAAGTAATAATCAGGCTTGAACGTCAAACGAAACAGTATATAAAATGTGACAACAGAAGAACTGCATCTTATAATGTTTAGGGCCGTCTCAATATTACTGACTGCAAAAGGAGTCTAGGATGAGAATATGAGTGTGAAAGAGAGATAGAGAGAGAAGGGGGGGGGGTAGAGAAAGAGATAGATAGAGACAGAGATAGAGAGAGAGAGAGAGAGAGAGAGAGAGAGAGAGAAGTGTTGAATTTGTTATTCAAAAGAGCGTACTGAAAGTTCAAAACCAAAGAACAAACGGAATGTCAGTAATCCTGTCTTGGCCATTCAGCGCGCAATATGATAAAGACCGTAAAAATATTACTGAAACATCATTAATTAAACTTTTATAACCTAGTTTATACTTTTTTTCTCATGCAAAACTCCCCCAAAAGGCATATATCAGACAATTCAGGCAAAATGTCCATACATTTAGAATGTATGCAAATGTATCATTTTCAATTCAGTTCAATTCAATTCAATCTTTATTGTCCATAATTCATACATGGAAATTTGTTTTGTTTACATGCATATTACAAATATAAATTCGAAAACAGATATAGATAATGGATTTAACAACAACAAAGAAATCAATGATCTTAATTACCTTTTTGTGTACTACGCTGATAATGAGAAGATATTTTAAAAAGTTCATATTCAGAAATTATGAAGAGTAAGTATAAATCCCTACATACTGTAATACTACTCACTATGGTAAGTGGACTTGTCAAAGAAAATTAACCATTTTCACTTGAAATAAAAAGATGTTCCAGTTCATTCCTGATTCACTTTCATCTAGGTTTAAACAGTGTATACACATAGCGTGTTTTGACTCATAAATATTAAACTGACATAAAATCGAGAACAAAGATAAGTTGTTGCACTTGAGAAATTCAAGAAAGAGAGGGAGAGATAGAGAAGAGAGACAAAGAGAGAAGAGAGAGAGAGAGAGGGGAGAATGAAAGGGAGAGATGAGGTGAAAGGGTATAAAACGGACAGTGCTTTATCAAGCGTACGTTAAAATCCATCCAACACAATATTCTGGAACACTGCTCTCATTCATTTAAGAGGCGGATAGATACCGGTACAAATGAATTTAGGTAACGGTTTGTATTTGCCTTCACAGACCTCCATCTCTTTCCACTTCTGAGCATATTATAATGGATGTTTAGTGGATGGGTTACGTCTTTACATATTTTTTTTGCCTTGATTAGTACGATATCTTTACAAATCTGGTCTAAGTCAATGTCTTCTTTTAGGATTCTACCTGCTTGCTTCACTATTCTATGCAGCTTTCCTTTATCTTGCTGCCTGGTATTGTTGTACCACACCGCCCATCCAAAAGTGATGATACTCTCTATGACCGATTTATAGAACATACTCATAATCTTCCTATCAATTCGAAAGGACAGTAGTTTACGAAGAAAATACATCCTTTGGTTACTTTTTGAAGCTACTTCTTTAGTTTGATCAACCCATGCTAACTGATTGTCAATGATTGTGCCCAAGTACATGTATTTTGTTGCCATTTCAATATCTTCATTATTGATACAGATAGGGTGATCAAGAGGGTTGGAGTTTTTCTTTGTACGAGAGTCATAGACCATTTCTTTAGTTTTTGAGGTATTGAGCCTTAGATGGTTTTCTTTGCACCAGTTTACAAAGTATTCAACACATAACCTGTACTCGGCTTCATTATCCCTTAACATCCCTAAAATGACTGTATCATATGCATATTTAATGATTTCAACGCTCCCGGTCCCATGATGAGCTTTACAGTCATTAGTGTACATAATAAAAAAGGCTAGGCGAAAGTACACAGCCCTGAGCAGTTCCAGTATTGGTTATCAGTTCTTTCGAGAGACAGTCATGTACTCTAACTCTTTTAATATGGACCTGAAATGAAATTGAGTAAGTTTTGTGACAACTACCCCTCATTAGCTTGTTGATATTTATTGTCAGCTCCAGTATCTGCCTCAGTATATTTCTGTTTCTTTTCTTCACTTTGTTTTTTGTTTTTTGAAAATGAAACTGAATAAATTGTATTTGATTACTAATCGTCTTCAGCTGATAACAAATTGCAGGTATCAGAATTGCAAGCACGGTTACAATCGCAGTAATAACCCATTTAAATGTATCTACGTTATCATAATTGTGGGATCAGTGTTTACCATAGGACGTGTTGAAGGTGATGAATGTGAAAGTATTATTACTTCGTCGTTAGCAGGTGAATCAGGAGCGTTTTGGGTAAAGGTAGGTTCCCAGTCAAAATGTTTGCAGTTTACCCTTTTAAAGCTCATGTACAGTATTGGTAGCAAAAAGGACATTGGAAAGTAAGATGTTAAATATAGTCTCATGTTGTTCTCCTTGTATCAGAAGATGTCTGTAGGAGATCATTTAGTATTCCATCTATGATTTCTGGTGAATTTCAGTGTAAATATCTGTAAGGAATGCTTGATCACTGCCATTATGCTAGGACCCTTCCACCCCGACGGCTCCCCACACAGCAGTCTTGGGGCTTCGCGTAGAGACAGCGTGTGTGCACTGTGTGTAGCTACTCATCATTGGTTTTACACGTGTGTGTACAGTGTATAGCACATGCTGCCTTTTGTTGGGATTTTACGTCCCTGTCCCGGCACATAAATTAGTTTTTGCCTCTTATTTGTTTAATATTAATGTTTAGGAGGTGAAATCTTCACAGTGTCTTAGTATTGCTGGTATCTTGCTATTTATCAACAAAAATTGAAGAAATCCGACGAACAGTTTTTGAGGGCTTACCAAAACTTTACATGACCTTTAATTGCTACATCAGGGTAAATTAAAGAACAGCAGAACGCAGGCTCAGTTGTTCTGATCCAAAAAATATGAACAATACTTGTGGTGTTTGTGAAAGGTTCTTACCATGGAAGCACAGCAGCTCTATTTCGGTAGCACTATATACGTGATGGACGACTACCTAGCAATGCTGAACAAGAAAAAAGGCCTCATTCTTTATCAGGATCTATCACATGACTACTAGATTTGATTGTATAGGATGCCTTACCGGGTGGAAATTCTACTTCTAAAGGGATTATTTTGGAAAACTCCTCTTCGATTTGATTGTTTATTATAATGTTGCAAACATTAGTTCCTGCATCTTCCCGTTTTACCTCTGCAATTGTTACCTAAATGTTTAAGAGGGGTATATACCTTTCTTTGAATGCGTGGTCATGATAATATATGGATTTAGTTGACTTTTAACGCAGTATCAACAATATTTCCTTCCTCGTGGTCTTGCATTTCCCTTTCTTAGATTGAAACCAACTTCATTATCAAATTCGTATTGAAAGATCAACTCTGCTTCTTCACCTTTTTTGAAAAATGCATACGAATTTGGGAATAAGAGAAATGTCATTAAGAAACAAAAAATGAAATTATTTATATCTTACTACTATGAGCGATACAACAACTGTGACAAGGCACCACAAAACCACCAAAAAATCGCCAGATATGAATTTTTAGTTAAGGTCTGATTCTGAAAGAGGAGATTCTCAGCTTTAAAATGATATATAACTCATTAGCATTGGATTTTCCTAACTCACTGTACAAAGAGTAGAATGCACAGTCCCCCAGAATGTTACTTCTGAGAAATAAGGGTTTAAAGTTTGTAGTCTATTGAAGCACTCTGACTTGCAAGGTCTTGTGCTAAGGTGACAAAAAGAGGATTACATCTCAATAAAAAAATTCTATGAAGGGATTATCAGATTGTCCTAAAACTTGGCATACTAATTAGGCATATCCTGTTCATCATAGTGCACAAGTATCAATGCAAGAACTTACTCTGTTTAAAAGTTATGGGAGATCAAAATGAGACAAGTATTCAGGGTCATAAAAAAGAAAAGTAATACAACAAAATCCAGAAAAGACACACATAAGTCTAATAAAAAACTGTCAAAAATACCACTTTTAGATTGTTTGGTCCCTCCAAATTTTTAGATTACTTAGAAAAAAGTATACACTTTCAGGAAATACCCAAAATTGAAATTTGACCATGCCAACCTAAAACACATTGATGGAGCTCTAACTGAAAATCACACAGTGCGACTTTTTGGTAGTTTTGTGGTGCCTGGTCACAAATAATACATAAAGTTTTCTAGAGAGACAAACATTTAAATATAATTAACAGACCAATACCAGTCAAATTAGGTGTAAAAATTTTTGCCCTTGAGGCTGGAGTGTCGTGAGAGACTTCTGATGTGCTAAAACCAAATACGAGAGTGTCTGTGGTGTAGATATCTTTCTGGTCTGGTTTAATAGTGAACTTTTGTATGGCGTTGTGCAAAGTCATTACAGTCACGATAATGTCTTTGAAAATGTGAGTTCTGTGAACAGCATTTAATGAATGAATTCTTTTTCAGCCAAAAGCGAGCACTGATGTTAATTTCCAGTAAGTCGGCTTTACTTGGGCTGTAAACTAGTGAACCGCCTTCACTCTTGGAATAGCATATTGAACCTCTTTTTGCTGTACACTGTAATGCTGATAGACTCTTGGAAAAGCTATTTGACATTTGAACATCCAAATTGGTCCAGGAGCACACTGCAGGTCTAGGTGGAAAGTGTACCTGAAGTTGGACGTTCTTTGACACAGTCTGATCGCGGCAATTAAAGAGACACGTATAGTGTGCGGAGTCTGTTGTGATGAGGCCGTTGATACGGAGATAAACAGTCAAGGATGAGACCCCGGCAACAGCTGTTATACTTGTACGTAGGTGTTTACTAGGAGGATATGCTTCCGATTCTAATTCACTGCCGTTGTTACTGAAGAGAGTGTTGTCAAAGGAAAGTAGAAACATGCATCCACGTGATTGTCCGTGATGAAATGTCATAACAACATGGCCTCCTTCATTCTCATGATAGCAGTTATTCCCACTGATCACTTGAAATATACCAATTACTAAAATCCACAGAGCAAACTGAACCGTTTTTCGCAAGTATACATACATTATAAAGGAATGTTTCCTGGATCATTGTGGGTTTGTCAGCTCCTATTCTATATAGAATTCGTATTGCTGTTAGAGTGGCTGAAGCCTTTCGACACTTATCCTAAAATAGAAAAAGAATAAAGTGATATTGTTTTATCAAACTCAATTCTTACCCAACCTGTTTCAAATACATATAGTCCTGTTATTTGTAGAATATAAAAAGTGACATAACACCAGATACACTGTCCCAATTGACCATTAGTAGAGGCTTGATGAAATCTGAGCTGCCTGGCCTTACATGCTATCAGTGTATGTAATATGGTGTAAAAATGAAGCCCAGGAAAAAAAAAGCACTTCAAAATCATCATGTGCTTCACAAAAGTAAACATAAGCAAGTGACCGGAAATGCCAGACTCATTTTCCCCCATATACTCGGTGTTAGACTAAAGTGTATGGCCATGCGCTTTTGTAAATTGGATTATTCAGTCATAGATATCTTAATAATAGCATTATATATTTGAAAACCTTTCTATGCCTGGCTATTCATTTATCCTTCTGAACATCATTATACAAGACAGATATCAAAATTCAACAATTTATTAAATCAAGCCTCCACAAAGTTATGGAATCCCTTTAACCAGGTTAACACCTCACTCTCTTCGAAAGAACACCGTCGGAGACATACAGTGTGACCATAAAGAATATTTGGAACGCTTTTACAATATCACTATGAAAGCACTCTGTTCCCGCTTGGTGACACAGTGTGACAAATATGGATACGATTGGAGTTTCCATATACCTTTCTGTATACTATGCAACTTACTGATCATTCTTAATAGGATGTACAGTATTTCAATAATCACATAATCTGTGTATACTATTGCCTATCCGGATAACTACCCCCTGGACAATTACCCCCCCCCCCCCCCGGAACAATTACCCCCGGTCAACTAACCCCTGGACAATTACACGCTAGGACAATTACCTCCCATGACAACTACCCCAAGGACAACTACCCCCCGGACAATTACCCCCCGGACAACTACCCCCCCCCCCCCCGATTCTGGGGTAAGTCTGGTAGATAATGGTCTTGGGGTGGGGTAGTTGTCCTGGGGTAGGGGTAGTTGTCCTAGAGGGTAATTGTCAGGGGGGGGGGGGTAGTTGTCCAGGGAGTAGTTATCCAGGGGGTGGTTATCCTAGAATCATACTATTGTAATCATATTGTACAGATTACTGATATATACAAGTGCAGTTATTTTGTAAGATTACTTATCAACGTTATATCCCTCATCGTAAGATTGTTGCATTAGGATGGTACATAACAAGAAAATTAATAGTTTTACTAGAAAAGCCTTTCTTGCCGTCTAGTTAATTTTTCCTGCTGACGTCATCGAATAGTTCATTTTTCCATCATCAGAGGGAAAAAAATGAACTATTCGATGACGTCAGCGGAAAAAAAAGAACAATTCGTTTTCCCGCCCCCCCCCCCCATCGACTCGCGACGCGAAGGGGGGGGGGGGGACGCGTACTAGACTGTGACGACATTAATTTGCTCGTATCTGTCGTTTTAGGCATGCACCGGTGCGTGATGATGTCATCATTACGCGTTTGATATCCACGCAAATTCGCCCCTTCTTCAAACTGTATGGCCGGAATTCACAAAGGTGGTTTCAATTCAGACCATGGTTTATGGAGATTTCGTGTTATAAATACGCTTGATTTAGCGCGTACACTTGAAAAGATCCAATAATGAACGCGCGCCGGTCGCGCGTGGTTGGCAAAAGCGCTAAATTTACGCTAGTTGCCATGGTTCAGACCATGGTTTATGTAAATTCAGACCATGGTTTATCTAAATTAATTCAAATAAATCATAGTCTGAACCATGGCAACTAGCGTAAATTTGGCGCTTTTGCCAACCACGCGCGACCGACGCGCGCGTTCATTATTGGATCTTTTTAAGTGTATGCGCTAAATCAAGCGTATTTATACCACGAAATCTGCAAAAAACCATGTTCTGAATTGAAACCACCTTTGTGAATTCCGGCCTATACGTGTGCGATCTATCATAGGCCTACCCTACAGTACAGTGCAGATGATCAAATACATGAGTAGAATTAAGCTAAATTGTTCAAGATGACGGATATAAAACAAATATACAATGACTTATTTTCGGAACAAGCTAAAACTATTCGCACTCAAGAACACCAGATAGCACTATTTGGTGTTCCTTCGATGCGAATAGTTTTAGCTAGATCCTCGAGTGCCATTGTATATTTGTATACTATATTAAGCGCATAGGGACCTTTTTTATATTATGCGGTATATGAGAAACTTTTATTATTATTATCATACTAATATTATCATTATTGTTATTATTATTATTATTATTATTATCATTATTATTTCTATTTATATCTTTATTATTACTCTTATTAATATTATTTTACCGAGAATGACAGTGTGCATGCACCATGGCTGTTTGCAAGAATGGATTGCAATACTTCAGTGCAAAGATAATGTTGGTAAACACTGGAATATGGCTTGTTAAGTGAAATAATATAAAACTATGAAATACCGTTAAAGCCTTGCTTTGAATCCTATACTCAAATTATCCCAATTTTTGTTTCCTTCAAATTAACGCACTGTATTGATAATATGATAATTAGATGCAAGATAATTTAGTTTAATCAGTTTGAATTAATCTTTGATTGAAAGAATGTTGTACATAAAGAAAATAATATCATAGTATACTTACAAGAGATAACCTGACTTTTTATTCAGTGGTTCACTTCCAGACTCGGTCAACCGCTGGATAATTTGCTTGAAGACCACGAATTTCATTTATGGTTGTTTTACGTTTGATTTTACCGAAGTTGTGTAGTTCCGAAAAATTATGAAGGGTTCTGTTTCATTTCGGAATCATGAATCCGATTTTATTTTCAGAATATTATGAACCCTATATCATTTTCAAAATTAGGAGCACTATATCATTTTTTTTCAGAAGTATGATTACGAACCTTCGTAGTAACGAACGTTCGGAAATACGAACCTTTGGAATGATTAACCCATCCCTCTCTCCACCTTCCTTACACAGTTGTCAACCTCATTTTCTTTCTGATTTTTTCACTTTGTGCATACAGGGACTTATCTATAGTCCAAACCTCTTTTAATTTTGTCTCGATTAAGTACACTTAAATCAAAATATAAAGGTGAGTAGGAGTATTTTTTAGTTTAGCTCAGCCCTTGAAAGAAATTCATCTACATTTGCCACTTCACACCGGGGAGGGGGGGGGGGGGGGGGGGGGGGGTGGGGGGGGTGGGGGGGGGGGGGGGGGGGGGGGGTGGGGGGGGGGGGGGGGGTAAGGACGTGATAAAAGTAGAGAGATGTGAAGTATATGGTGGGAATACTAATCCGGAGTACAAATTGTTAACCCCTGCATAGCCGAGATAGTGGATGAGGCGGTCCTCTCTCTCCTTCCTGGACGCATCAGATGCTAACTTGGAAATGACCGATGTTGCGGTCAGGCTGGTTGAAGTGCTGTGCAACATGGAGGCCTGCCGACTTGATCTTTATAGAACATATATGTTTAGTTAGGTAATTTAGCGAAATGTCGTGGTGCATAAGAACGCATCCGGAACGGAGGCATCCTAATTGTGCGTGAAGACAGCAGGGAGCTCCGAGCCTTCTACATAACGATCGCATGGAGCCTATAATGCAGTCTTCCCGGATCCGAGCCAATCTTCTTGATAAATTCAAAGAAAGAAGCTCTTGGTACCATTCACTGATTCCGGAAGTACGCCCTCTTCTGTCAGTATATGTATATGAAAGGCTAGTGTGTAGTACTGGAACCACTGATCTCTTTCCGTAGAGATCAGTGACTGGAACAATAACAACAAAATAAATAGAATATATAATTATTCTAAAAATAGAGTGAGTTTCCGATGGCATTGGCTTGCCTAACAGTTTATTGTTCTTTATGTTTTATTACTCCTCTTATTCCTTTCTCTCCCCTTCTCCAATTCTTCTTATATTGTATGACTAGAATATGTCTATTGCATTTCAACGATCATAGTGTGCCCCCCCCCCCCCTCTCAGTTTTCTCCAAATATTCTGATTCTTGTTCTATTTTCCTCAGTTCGTATGGTTATCTTTAAAAAAATATGTTATGTTCTAAAATGATAGCATGTGGATAAGACGTGGAAATCAATATCAGAAATTAAAGACGTGAATGATGATGGAAAAATCTACTTATAATTTAAGGGCAAAGAAAACGAGAGAAATGAACTTTTATAGGATAATAAGAAATGCAGTTTTGTATGTCTTTTTAATTTTCGAATTGAAAACTACATTTAGAACTAAAGACAAAAAAGACCCCTTTATATGTAATGATATTAAATTGTTCCCCATGATCATTTTCTAGATATGCAGCAAATAACTATTGTTGTAGTGAAGAGACAAGTATATAGTACAATGAGGGGATTTTTACTTTTAGAATATCTTATTATGATATCATTAACTCATCAACCCAAATCAAATCAATACTAACATTTGTCCTTGCTGTCGGCCTGAGACCTGTAATAGCCGCCTATGCATAATAACACTTTACTTTGTCATTGAGAACAATTGAAGTTTAACAGGGGATTTGCAGTTGGGCTCTGTCTCTCTCTCTCTCTCTCTCCTAATTCTTCTTTATATCAATAGTCAATAGACTTCCTGTCTTTTCATCATAACAACAAACGCTGGCGCGGATCGAACGCACGTATAAAGCCGCCCCTCCCACTATTCTTCCGTCCCACGCATTCAACTCAACACAATAGGTCCGATCCCCATTATTATTTCTCCGAAGAACTATAGCTCTATGCAAAATTTGAGACAAGCCATTCACTGTTCAAAGTAGCCTTTCAATGAACAGACTACGGTCTTCAGTGTATGATACATTATCTTGAAATAACTGATGTAATGGCAGGACCCTATCAAAAAAAGTTTTAATCATGTAGCTTTCAATGCTGGGTTAGTAATTGACATTTGATGGGTAGCCTCATCAGTTTTTATACTGATGAGGCTACCCATCAAATGTCAATATAGACATGATTTTCATTTATCAGTATTGTCATTGTTGTTATCGTGATTATTATGATTAAGATTATGATTATAGCATTAGCATTATGGTTTTGATGTTGTTGTTATTATCTATTATTATTATCATCATCATCATCATAGTCATAATGGTATTGGAGCTATTTTTTACATCAGATGTGTTGATTTTCGGGGGTAGTGTATTAAAGAAGTGAAACTTATTGAGCCATATGAGTAGAGCATGGTGTGGTATTTCAACAATGGCGTAGCCAGGATTTTTCAATGGGGGGGGGGGGGGGGGGACGTAAAGGATCGACCCGCGTAGCCAGGATTTCATTTTAGGGGGGTTGAAGCGTGCGAAATTGGTGATTAGCACGCAAAGCGTGAAGGGAGGGGGGGGGGGGGGGGGTTGAGAGAAAGATAACGGCTCGCAGCAACTTTTTTTTTAGGCGGAAAGTTAGTTCGACGCCCGGACTGCTTTTCAGTTATTTGGACGCAATACTGCACTGTATGTAACAGAGGTGGGTGCAGGGAGGAGGGAGTTCGCCTCCCCCCCCCCCCTGCCGCCAAAAGCGCGAAAGCTCTGACGTTTTATAGCAAATTTGAGAGAAAGATAACGGCTCGTAGCACCTTTTTTTAGGCGGAAAGTTAGTTCGACGCCCGGACTGCATTTCATTTATTTGGACGCAATAATGCACTGTAACAGGGGTGGGTGCAGGGAGGGGGACTTTTCCCCCTCCCGCCCCAAGCGCGAAAGCTATGACGTTTTAACAAATTTGAGAGAAATTAAGATAACAGCCCGTAGCAAACAATTTTTTTAGGCGGAAAGTTATAGTTCGACGCTCGGACTGCTTTTCAATAATTTGGACGCAATATTTTACTGTATGTAATAGGTGTGGGGGCAGGGAAGGGGGGGGGGGTTATTTTCCCCTTCCCGCGCGAAGCGCGAAAACTTTGACGTTTTAGCAAATTGTGATTGAAAGGTAACGACTCGTAGCGCCTTTTTAGGTTTTTTTGTCTCAATTCTCCCGCTTTTTCGTTCTCACTTTTTTTTTAGGGGCTGAATAGGGGGGCCAGTGCCCCCCTGGGCCCCCCTGTCTACGCCTATGTATTTCAAGTATACAAATCGGAGATTAAAAACCATTAAATAGGAAAGGGACAGTACAGATTTTCCTAGATTTCCCCTTCAAATGGGATTAAAGTGGCAAAACAAAAGCTTATGAAAGATAAGGGATCTTGTAGTCCAGACAGAAAGAGGAATGAAGATTGAATCAACGCCGATATCCAGGGGCATCGCTAGAACATTTGAATGGCGGTGGGGTGGGACACCCAAATTTGACATCAAAATTTTGGGTGTGACACCCAAATTTGCCAAAAAATGCTACACGGTACACCCTAATCTCCCCTCACACAATGATACAAGAAAAACGCAGATGTAGAAGTCATGATCATACGGGCCCATTTTCGCAAGGGGATAGGCTGACGCCTTTTACCCGAATATCAACTTTTCAACTTCTAAATTAAAAAACAAAACAAAAAAAAAACAAAACAAAATAAAACAAAACAAAAACAAAACAAAAAAAAAAACCAAAAAAAAACTTTTTCTTAGTAAAAATGTACAGAAGTTATATATCAGGAAACCTCACTACCCAAATATGTGGATATTCTGGCACCTCTCTACCCTAATATGAAGTGGTGGCTGGCCAAACATCGGAACTTTGAAAACCCTCGGGAGGGGGCTATGTACAGCCCATTGCCGAAGGGGGACGCATTTTGCCCGAATATTATCTATTCACTTTTTTGAGAGCGAGGAAAAAAAAACAAAACAAAACAAACCAAAAAAAGGTTTTCCTTCTTTTTCTTTGCTTCCCTTTTCCTGTCCCTCTTTTCTTTCTGTTTTAGTTTTCCTTTCCTTTTCCTTTTCTTCCCCTTTCCCTTTTTCTTTCTCTTTTCTCCTTTTTCTTTTCTCTTTCCTCTTCCCTCTCCCCATTTTCTCCCTCCCTTTTTGCCGACAGAGGTGGCGCATTTGCCGACAGCAATTTTGAGTGGGAGTGTGATCCCTCAAGCCCCCCCCCCCCCCCACCGCTGCCGATAACTCTTATCGTCATATTTAAAGTCGGCATTATTTTGAAATTAGCTTACGATTCATTTACCATTCATTTTGGGCGCGAAATGGAATGTTTTCTCGTGTGTCTGAGAAAAAATACATTATGAATCTTATTCCGGGATACAATTTTCATATACATATTATTACTTTTTGCGGGGGTCCGTTTTATTGCCCCCCCCCCTTTCCCATCCCTCGATAGACCCTACAGATCTAGAGGGCCAGCGGTTCCCCCATAAACTTACTTCCAGTTCAAAGCGCTGTCGGCGAAAATATATACCGTTTTCTTTTTCCTGACAATTCTAGATGATTTGCATCTGCTATCATTTTGGTTGTTGTTGGTCCTAACCCCCTCTCCCCTCTTCCCTCGAGAACCTTGGGAAGGCCTTTGGTGTATTCCCAATATCATATGCCTAGTTAGAATTTAAAGTTGGCCATTATTTCTCCTTTCCACTGCTTAAATTTTCGGTTCCACACTCGCCACAAATATATCTGGGAAATTTGTTTCTGCTACCCCCCCCAAAAAAAAAAATAGTGGAAAGTTAATATTCGGACAAAAGGCACCCCCTTCGATTATGGGCTGCGTCCCCCCCCCCCCCCCCTCCCCCTGATGATTTTTTAAGTTCCGATATTCGGGCAACAATGCAACACTTCATATTCAGGTAGCGAGGTGCCAGAATATTCAAATATTTGGGCAGCCAGGATAATTATGTAACTACTGTATTTAGATTAGAATAGTGGCCGCCTGGCCGGTATGATCAAGCTCTCTCTATGTGTGTGTGTGTGGGGGGGGGGGGAATGAGGGTATAGCCACTGAACTCTGTGGGTACAGTTTAGGGTGCGGCATTTGTTGTAGGCAAATTTGAGTGTCAGACCTTAAAGATTTGTCGGAAAATTTTGGCGTCATCCCCTCCCCATTCAAAATTTTCTAGCGACGTCTCTGCAGAAAGTGAAACTAGTATAAGCTAATGAGAAATACAGTTTTTTATGTCTTTTTAAATTATCGAATTGAAAATTACATTTAAAACTAAATACCAAAAAGAGCCCTTAGCATGCAATAATATTTGTCCGCATGAGCATTTTCTTTTTAGAGTGCGTGTCGTTCTAGCTTGATCTAATCTAGATATGCAGCAAAAAAAGTAGCTAAGAGGCAAGTATGGTTTAATGAGGGGATTTTTACTCTAGAATATATCATGAATCCATCAAACCAAATCAAATCAATACTATCATCAGTCCATGCTGTCGGCCTGAGTCCTGTAATATGCATAACATGTTGTTATGTCACTGAGGGAAGTTCAGTTTAACAGGGATTAGCAGTAGGGCTCTCTCTCTCTCTCTCCTATTACTTCTTTATATCAGTAGTCAATAGACTTCCTGTCTTTTCATCATAATATAAGAACAAACGCTGACGCTGCTCGAACGCGCGTATAACCAAAGCCGCCTCCCCATTATTCCTCCGTCCTACATGCATTCAACTCAACACAATAGGTCCGATCCCCCATTATTATTTCTTCTTCGAACTATATAGCTCTATGCAAAATTTGAGACACAAGCCTTTCACTGAAGTAGCTTTTCATTGCACAGAGTAGGGGCTTCAGTGTATGATACATATCTTGAAATATTTCAAACCCTAACTGCTGGCAGCACCCTATAAAAAAGTGCTTAACTAAAGGCCACGTGCAGTTGATGTGATTCCCCCTCTGTTTTTCTATAGTCTGAAGTACCCAAAACGTGTCCCTTTTTTTCTGAAAACTGTTCCCTTTCTCTCTTATAGGTGCCCTTTTCTCCTTTTGATAAATGCCCCTAATTCTGTCTAATTTGTGCCCTTTTCTCATTTGATAAGAGCATTTATGCTTCTGATAGGTGCCCCTTTTCCCTTCTAATAAGTGCCCTTTTCCCCCTTCTGATAATTACCCCTTTCCCTACGTAATATGTGCCCTCTTCCTAATAAGTGCCTCTTTTCACCTCTTTTAATTGCCCCTTCCCACCTCTGATAAGCACTCTTTCCTCTTCTGATAAATGCCCCTTTTACCAATATTTCCCACTGTTTCTTACAAAAAGAGCCATATTTATATAGCTTCAAATAATCGGTGCGGCTTAACAGGTACCCATTACTAAACTACAGTATAAAGCAGTGGGGCTGGAGGCAAGAGGGGCATGCCATGCCCCCCCCCCCCCAGCAAAGTATTTGTCATTCCGCTCTCTCGAATATGCCATAATACTAACAAGTAAGGATAATATTTTCCGAAAATTTCCCCCAAACTCTTATAATACATAATGAAATCAAGCATTTATCATACTAAAGTATGTTGATATCGATGAAATCCTAAAGAAAAACGACAGGGTTAAAGCACGAATTAAAATATCTTTCGACATTCCCCAAATTAAGTTTCTCTCGTCATTTCCATTATATCGCCGTAAAAAAATGCACAAACATAGGACTTCAACGTTAGAAAAAAGTCTGAAAACTTTTGCTCCTCGCTTCGCTCGCACATGCCATCATTAGACTATCACACATTACTGCCAGTTAGGGAAGCTGAAACATGTCTAGAACCACAATAAAAAGGAAGAAGATGATGCTTGATATGTATTAATCATGTTCGGGGAGGGGGCAGGACTTCTATTTAGAATTTTCACTTCTAATTTTTACTAAATTATATTCACCGGCTTGCATGCACAAGCTTAAAAATAAACCGACTTTAATTTGTCAAGAACTTCAAGACCCACCCCCTTCCCACTCCCGAATTTTTCACACCCGTAAATAAAAGAACAGCTCACTTATGATCAAATCCTGGCGTATGGCCATATTTTCTCGTGGGAGGGGCTGATGCCTTTCAACCGAGTATCATGTTTGCATGTAATCTAAAAATGAAAATAAATGGATAAATTGCGAGCCAGCGAATTCGCATACTTTTCGTAATGATTTTTTTTTTCTTTTCTTTTCACCCTCTCTCACCTTCTCTTTTTTTCTCTGTTATGTGACTGAAAGGGAAGGGGAGGGGTGTATTCGCGTGTATTGCGAGTATTGCGGCGGGGACCCTTGGACAGGGCCCTTTAAACAAAAAAACGTCCTTGAGCATGTGTGACCCGGCACCACAAAACCACCAAAAAGTCCCCCCCCCCCGAAAAAACAAACAAACAAACAAACAACAACCCCCCCAAAAAAACAACAACAACAACAAACAAACAAACACACAAACAAATAAACAAATCTGATTTTATTCTATTTGGATAGAACAAAGTTTCAGCTTTAAACTTGAAACTTTACAACCCTTTTGATTTAGCGAACGAAAAGAGCTTGTAAGATAGGTTTGCTGGTATCAGTTAGGGAGGAAATGAGCTCTAAAGTTGAGGCCTATATTTGATTTGATTGATTTACATACATACATACAGCGCCTTTCCATATAAACATGCTCAAGGCGCTTTACAATAAGAAAATATGAAACAAAGTAATTATTTTGCTCTCCAAGTGCACACAACCAAATCCAATCGTAGAGAAAACAAATAAGTCTTAAGATTTCTTTTGAAAGATTCAGCTGAAGGGCAGGAACGAATGTTTAAGGGTAGACTATTCTTATTTTATTTAACAATTATAAGAACATATATATAATAACATACATGATAACATGAGAAAATAATATTGGAAGGATCGCCCTGCTCAGCCGTGCCATTGCAGCTCAGCTGTTCTACAGAGGGGCTATTCAAGCGTGCGGAGCAAGAAAACAAGAAAGAAAATCAATAGAGAGTGAATCAAAAGGCCATAGCAACCGCCATGAAATGAATTGTCGGATTGGGTTGATATTTTGTAGGAGTGTTAAACATAGGTTATTCATTGTATTACCAAGAGTTCAAATTGTGAACTTTAGTCAATCGAAAGTTGTTATGATGCACATGACTCGGAGTGTTCTAAGAACACTCTCCATTATGGAAAGATTAAGCGCACCTCGGCCGGTGGCCTGACACCTGCACTAGACAATGCCTATTCACTCCGTTGGGATGTCTTTCTTTGTTCCCTGTTACATAATACTGGTTTGTTACCTGTATCGTCCTTCTGTTATCATACACTGAACTTGCAATTTAGCCTATAATTAACTTAAATAGGACCTACTCTTTTCTTGTTCACATTGATTAACCCATGCATGCAATTTGTTTTACATAGAACTTACATATAGTCTGGGAACTTTCCCGAAATAGTCACCCCATTTTATATAAATTACGAGATTTTACCCCCTTACTTAGACTATCCATTTTATTCACAAAAAGCTTGTCAGCTCGAACGCAGCCGCCGGGTTTGGCCTGGGCTATTTCTCTACGTCAGGGGCAGCGGAGCGTCTTTCAAAGTGGGGTAGGGGGGCACCAGCCAAAAAGGGCACTTTTGGGGAAAAGGGGGCACCTATACAAGGGGTGAACATAAAGCGAAAAAAGGGACCATTTTTGTGACATTGGTATTACCCTACAGTCCAGTTAACATGATTAATACATTATCAAGCATCATCTTCTTCCTTTTTATTGTGGTTCTGGACACTGCTTCAGCTTCCCCAATAAATTAGCAGTTGTGTGTGGTGGTCTAATGACTCATGTACGAGAGAGCGAAGCGAGCGCGCAATTTTTTTAAAGACTTTTTTCTAATGCTGAATTCCTTTGGTTGAGAATCATTCATAGCGATATAATGAAATTGACAACAGCAAATTAATTGGGGGATTGTCGAATTATCTTTTAATTCATACATTATCCCTGTCGCTTTTCTTTAGGATTACATCTATATCAACATACTTTATGCGATCTGCTTGCTTTCATAAGAGCTAGCGAGCGTAGGGAGGGAGTTTTGGGGAGATTTTCAGAAAATATTGCCCTTAATTGGTGTAAATTATGGGCATATTCGAGCGAGCGGAATAAGAATTCCTTTGCTGGGGGGGGGGGGGTAGGCATTATGCCCCTCTTGCCTCCAGCTCCACTGCCTTACATTGTAGTAATATGTGTACCTGCTACTACATAAAGCCGCATCGATTCTTTGAAGTTAGATATGGCTCTTTTTGTAAGAAACAACGGGAAATATGCGTAAAAGGGGGCATTTATCCGAAGAGGAAAGGGCGCTTATCAGAGATGGAATGGGGCACTTATAAGAAGTGAAAAGGGGCACTCATGAGAAGAGGAAAATGGCACATATTAGATAGGAAAAGGGGAGCTTATGAAATGTAAAAAGGGCATTTATCAGAAGGGGAAAGTTGGCACTATTTAGAAGGGAAAAGGGGCACCTATCAGAAGTAAAAATGCACTTATCATCAGAAGAAAAGGGCACTTATTAGAGAGATAAGGAGCCAATTATCAGATTTTGAAAAGGGGCACTTATCAGGAGGGGAAAAAAACACTTATCAGAAGGGGAAGGGGCACTTATTAGAAAGGAAAAGGGGCACTTTTAGTAGTAAAAAGGGCACTAATCAGAGAGGAAGGGGGCATTTTTTCAGATGTAAAAAGGGCACTTTTGGGGTACTTGAAAAAGTGGGAGGGCACTGTGCCCCCTGGCCCTGCTCTACGTTGACTAATTTTCCGACTACTGACAAATGAACGGGCTGCATTCTTTCCGTTTTATATGTTATCATTCCCTGCTTCAGTAGGCTATTCAGGAATGGATAAACAACTGAAAAGGATTGGCTGATATATGTAAATAATTAGCCACGGCACAACCTTTACAGCCCGCCCCCCCCCCCCACCCTTCGAGCTTCTAAATCACTTTGAAATTTTATTGCCATGACAACAAGAATATCTACAATATAATGCGAAATATTCATCAGTGCACAGCCTTATCACAATAATAAGAAGAAAACAATCTTTTGCCTACTTATTAATACTTATTATTATTATTAGTATCATCGACATCATCATCATCACCATAATGACAATTACCATCATGTTGGGGGGGGGGGCATGTAACCCTGTCCCTCTGTATTTGCGATTATGACTGAAGCAAGGCAATCAGAAATTACGATTTCCTTCGAATTTCGAACATTTTACCTACTATTTCATGCACTTTATACTTGTGGGCGCATATATTACTGCACAAAATTCTGATGGAAATTGGGATCTCAATTAGGAAGAGGTCATTGACAGAAAAAGGTGATGGGCAGAAATAACTGAAGTCAATAAGAGCAATATATTTGAAAGGCACGCAATACTTTTAACCTCGTAATAATGATCCAGAATCTCTCTCGGATATTTGTTTTAACCATGAAAGAAGAAATAAATAATATTTATCAATAAACAATAATACTCTTCATGAGGAAAACATGTTTAAAACGGTATTCAAATCGATGTTCGTCTTGAATTCCCTCGTTAAACGATAAAGCCCAGATACTGATTTTAGCCTACCATGAAAATATATATTAAAAATATTTTTAAAAAACAGAGAATTTCGATACTGATAGACTCACTGCTCTTAGTAAATGCTAGTTTTAGAGTCCCCAGTAAGATAGAACGAAACAATTAGATTGTTATTTACAAGTGTTTTTATCGAAGTATATAAATACAAGAATAGATAGATACATATTGAGAAAATTTAATACAACGGATCATCATGAATGTGTCCCGCAGACTTGACCCGCAATAATAGTGGTTTGCCCCGTAGAGAAAAACACGTAGAAGTATATAATAATGTAGCCGTAGAGGGGGCTATAGCGTTTTAACGAGTCTGCAGAGAAGACCAAAAATAAATCGCGGCTTTTCAGCACCGGGAGACGGGATCGCTTTTGTCAGACACTGAGTCTTCGTTCCCCAGGGGGTAAAATCCCGGAAGCGAGAAACGCTGTCGCTGATTGGCCGCATGGGTTCTTTTGTCTAAAACCCCCGTGCTTATGCACCACGACATTTCGCTAAGCTACCTTAAATGTCCAGTAAAATAAATAAAGGAAAACATAATCAAAAATCAATATATATATATATATATATATATATATATCATGCTTAGTTCCAACAACAGTTTATTTACAGATCCACACATTTTCGGAAGCCTCTTCCTTCTATCAAGTGGGGAACAAATATGAAGCATATAAGCAGAGTTAAATTATTTATTATTGGAGCTATGGAAATGATTATTAACGACTACTTCATAATGAATGGACTGCCACTCCCCAGGACAATTACCCCTTATGTCAATTGTCTCAGGACAATTACTACTAGGACGACTATACCCGAAACAAACTGCCCCGGACGAATTTCCCAGACAATTACCATGTCCCTTCATTCCAATATGAAAAATGATTTTGTACCACCTATTGCTCTTTAAATGTCCAATTGAATGATTGTTATGAGTCTTGTCTTGGTCTGTGCACTGTGGACTGCTTCTTATATGGATTTGGATATAAGGACATGGAAATTAAGGACAACAGAAATTTAAGTTATCAAACAAGAACAAATTCCTGCAACATGAATGGGCTGCTGTGAGGGGAAAAATCGACACCTTGTGGATAGCATGATAAGAGGTATGTCTGTAATCACCACATGTAGCAGCCTGCTACCAAGAGCTGAGCAAAGTGCCTCTGCTGGAGTGAATACTGTGCTGGAGTGAATCAGGTATATGCCTTGGACCATTACCCCCAGACGACTACTGCCAGGAAATTTATTCCAGCACCCCTTCCCCTACAAAATATCCCCAGGACAACAATCCTATATGACATTTACATTCCGTTTGTGGATCTAGAGTTTTTAAACTCTGTGGATGCCTTTTGCTGTATTTGTCCTGGGAAACATTGTCCTCGGGATAATTAACCTGGGGAAAATTTCCCGGGGTAATAGTTACTGAAGGAGGTAATAGTTCTCAGGAAGAGTTATCGACTCATCATGAGTTTTCTAGTAGAACTCATGTCGAAAGATCCTTGATATAGTCAGCACTTTCTACATATGCCTTTAAAAGGAGCTGGTTCTAATTATTATTTCCAGTGTTGTTACTTAAATATATATATTTTTTTTAATTTGAAAAGTAATAGTAAATGCATATTTTTACTCTCGGATGCTCTAGAATCAGTGGCGTACCCAGGATTTTTTACAAGAGGGGCAAACTTTGTCAATTGTCAAATTCTGCCCTATAAGCTATAAGCTATATAATCATTCATATTGTGTAAATCATATCCTTCAAGTTGTGTAGAAAACGTATTACTTCGCAATAAAACATTGGAAATGCTGAAAAATGAAAAGTTCCAATGCTATAAAAGGTTAGTTTCTCATTTTGTCGGTCCGCTCCCTAGCAAAAGAAATAAGTGCTGTTGGCCAGGGCATTAAAAGGATGGGAAGATTTCATACTGCAAATCGATTTTTTTCAGGGGAGAGGGATTGGGGGAGGGGGGTACCCTTACATACCCTTCCCCCGTTTTTTATCACTTCATTTCATGATATATGCCGATATAGGCAGGAGAGAAAAATAAGGGTACAGAGAAAAAGATTGCATTTGTGATTAAAGTGCTCTAAAATACAAAGTTACAATACGAAATCCACAATTTTTCGCTCAGTCGCAACGCATAATCGGAAAATAATTACTGCATGTATTTCATCAAAAGACTTCTACAGATAGGCAAGTATTTAATGCTGCAATATCTCTTTATTGCGGATTAATACCCTCATATACCCTTCTTTCTCGGTCGCTCGGTTCCCTTGCCTGTCATGTCCCCCGGTTCTAACAAAAACCTCTGCTCACAAAAGACAACTCCCCCTCCCCGAGCCCCCTAGAGCCCCCCCCCCCCTCCCTGGAATGTTTTCTTCTAGTACCACGTCTGATGAAAACTACTAAACATTTCATGATTTTAAGGCTGTAAAATAAATTAGATGAGTGGGAACAATTCAAGCTGTCAAAACATACGCATGTAGACATTTTGGGCAGAAGCCAACATACAACTTGTCTTTAAAAGAAAAGAGAGAAAAGATGTTGCAAGATTGATCATTTCTTTTTCGGTCTTAATAAATTTTTATGTGCAGTAGAGTGATGTAATTCTTTTGAGTAATCACTAATTGCTGATGCAAACCTGAAAAATCACTGAGATAATATGACACATCCGAGGGCAAGATAAATTTTGGTTTTTACTAGAATTGGCAGCACTGCCAATGAGTTGCCACGTAATTCTTGTAGTGTTTGTGTCGCATGTGAAACACAAAACACTCTGCAGTCTGATTAATCACAGATTGTTTCATAAGGCAATAATTAATTGATATTTCATTTGCTTCAGCATAGATTAGTCGCTATTAAATCTAAGAAACATTGGTTGATACCTTAAAAGCATAGATAAGTCGCTATTAAATCTAAGAAACATTGGTTGATACCTGGTTGATACCTTAAAAGCATAGATAAGTCGCTGTTAAATCTAAGAAACATTGGTTGATACCTTAAACTTACTATCCATAAGATTTATTTTCACGTTTGATAATAAAAAAATACAAAGTGAGCAACATGCTGTAAAAGAGTGGAGGTGTACTCAATAATTTACAGCAGTCTAGACCCCTTTAATATGGAACTGACTATGTTATGTCATTAGAAATTTCCATTAGGATTTACCTTATTCTAAATACTCTTATTTATTCACATTTTACCTTCTTAACATCGTCCTTGAAATGACATTTAGTCCATGCATTTTGTTACGCACTTATAGAGCATAGATGAACGGAATTAGGCCTACTTTGAATTTATATAAATCTTGAAATAAAATATTTCTAAAATTTTCACTTTGAATTATTGGCTATGGAATTCAGCTACATAATTCAGGTATGTTGAAGATATCGATGAAAAACTTTGTTCAATACATGTTATATTTGATAACATTTAAAGATAGTACTATTCAAGAGATAACTAAGAGAAGTATAAAATGATGCAAGACAGAAACGGTTTTCAAGAAGCAGGGGAAAACTCTCAATAAGTAGGTGCATAACAATGAATGAAGACCAAGGAGTTAGTCCAGCGGTAACGTTAACGGCAACTCTCTGTATTCGCCTACAAACTGACTCTGATCGGACCCAGGTTCGAATCTCAGTCACGTCCTTGGAATGGTCCCAGACCTAAATAATCACATTTGATTGACACAAATCTGCAAACAACAAGAACAACAAGAACAGCAACAACAACATCAACAACAACAATCATCTGTAGCCTGGTGCCAATGGGCTACAGAAGTTGGACAACAAGATGAGGAGATGAGATAGGTGTATATACGGGCAAATTGTCATGGGATGAGGGAACTATTAAAACAACAACAACAACAAAAATCACGTATCAACCTAACGCTTATAAAATCAAAGAGAGGGACAAAAGCCCCCCCCCCCCCTCTCCAAAAAAGTCACATGAGATAAACCATATTCAGTTGCTGGGGAATAAGTACATTTTAAGAGATCATTTGAAGGTAGTAGAACAAATGATTTCTCTGATTCAGGTACTACTTTCAAGATAGACATACCAGTTATTGCTCTGTATGAGAGCAGCTCGGGATTGACATTTTAAAAATTTTGCCTTTCGTTTCGCATGTTTCGGCTGCTGCTGCTGCTGGTTATCAGGGTATTATGATTATGATTATTATTATCGTGATAGTTGTTGATAATGAAGATGTTGGTGATGGTGGTTTTAGTGATGATGATTCTGGTTTCGATGATATAGTAGTGCTGATGGTTATCATGATGATGAGTGAAGATTAATAAATGAATGTTTATCATGTTTATAGTGTTGTGATTTAGGGATATAACAGTTTAAGAGTGGGGGGGGGGGGGGTGTTGCCTCTGGAAATAATAACTTGTGATGAAATTCATTTGTTCGCTTTCATGTACAACAAATCCTATGAAAAACTCAAACTTCTTACTACTGACCTTAATAGTTCACAAATCATTGCATGATAGTGAAAAAATTACAGAGGAGTCAGAAAGGCTATACTAAATTTTAGATAACATTTACATGATATTTTCGAATCCATCATATCGAGTATTGATACCAGGGAATTTTTTTTTCTTCAGATTTCAGATTTAGATTTTATTTCATTACATTTTCATTTTTCAAAGTATATAACAATATATCTAATGTGCAATTAACAATATACAAAATAATTGACAACAAAACTAAGTGTAGAAACATTTCGATTATTACAAACAGAATAAAGAGCATTAAAGGCATTGATTAACTTTGCCCAGGATTGAAAAAAAAATAATCACTGTTCCAGCTAATGCTGTAATCATAATTGCAAACCTTTAGCTCAGACAGGAATCGCCTGAGTTTTATAAGCTGATCGGTCGTTTATATATCAAGATATTTACGATTGAACATTGATGTCGGGATAGAGTACCACCGAACCCTAAAGAACTCTTACGGTTGGCATACCTCGCTCTATCACAGAATACCGTACGGGCTGGAAACCCGCTCTGAAATCGCCAAGCGCTGGTGCTTGGTTTTTGTGACTGCAGCGCAGCAAAGAAGCCGAGCGACTTGCGCTAGCGATTGATCACGATTTTCTCTTTTTTAGGATAGTAAACGGGTTCCATTTTCTCTCATACTTTCACATATCCTTAATTATATATGTAGTTAGAGGACTGCACACAATTCACTGGCATTTGAGCTGATTTTACAATTTTTCACAAAGTTAATCAATCACTTTAACGTTTGAGTTATAAGAAAAATAACAACAATGAAGACTACATTAGATTAGTTATATGAAAATGAGAATGAACATCCCGTCATGATCATAACTACCCATAGTTTCATGTTCTATTTTTTTACGAGACACTTAGATAACGAGATGGTTTATATCATGCTACACATTACGCTTATTACACAAATAAGAGCCAGATAAGTCAAATACTCTTTTGTGAGACTCTCACGCATGACTCTATACCGTAGGCCTACTACATTTACAATATGCACACCTCACATTTACTACAAAATACTCGTTTGGTTAATCGAAATGATGATCTACTAAAGCGAATACGAATTTTATTAAAGTGCTTATAAATGTACATGTATATATGCATGTATATTATGATTTTTTCCATTCGATGAAGATCGTTTTAATCCTTAATTAAACATGACTAATGATATAGATGCAATCGTTTTGAAATTGTATGCATTTATACTTATTAATGTATACATTACTTTGAATGCAAATTATATTGATTTGTAAATATAGAATTTATTTCATTAATTTACATTGCTATCATATTCAACCTTAAACTCTCTATATATGATGTATATGCAATGAATTCCATGAAGAACATCTTCATACAAATGCAATTATCAGTGTCTGTGATGTAATTCATACTTGCGATATTTCATTACTTGTATTACAACTATAAAAGCATTGTACAGTTTAGACACTTGACTGTAATGCAGTGATTTCGAATAAAACAAACTGTTATCATTACAACTGTAATTCTTTTGTCCATAGATCCCCCCCCCCCCCCCTCAGTTCGTAGGATGTTTATATCTTGTATGTTTTCCATGCAACATATCAAGCGTTCAGTATGCATTCATTTTGCAATACTTTTCGAACCCGGCAAAAATGGGTATTCGGTTTTCAATAAGTTGAAATAATTGATTGGAGGGAAATATAGTAAGGTAACCAATATAAACCAAAATCGTGACGTTAATTCGAAGGAAAGTGAAACATGCAGATAACAAAATTTAATCTTCCATAATCATGAAATCACACTTTCTACATAAACCGTGGCTATTTCTTTTCATCTACACGTTTCAATTTCCTTTGAATTGGAAACAATGATGATATAGCAAATTCAAAACCCACTCAGAGATGGTGTTTGGGTGTGTTTGAACAATTTTACATTAGAATTGCATATGGACGTGCAATTCATCAAATTAAACAGAAAGAAAGGGCTTTCGAACAAATTACAAAGATTCTTTTATTTTCATACAGTGTATAATACACTAACAAAATGTTACTACACAACTTATACACAATGAGTGATAGCGAGATATATGTATGAGCAAGGAGTTTAAAATGACCCTTAAACAACAAAACAATGATGAAAGATAGAGAAAGAAGAGGAACTTGGTCACAAGAATAACATGTAACTAGATTAAATGCAAAGTTATGTAAACAATGAAACGAATAGCAAAACTGATCTTCATTACTTTGCTATCTTTAATATCCATGTGTATGTATTTACATAATATTTCATCAAGTTCCAGTAAAAAAATAAGTTGAGTAGATTTTGATGACATGTCCTGATATAATTTTTAGAATGGAATTGAAGGTTTCGGTAATGATGATTATGATGATGATGATGATAATGAACATAATAATAACAATACTACTCCTACTACTATTACTACTACTACTAATAATAATGATAACAATACAAAAAAATGTTTGGTATATCTGCTATTTTGTCTTTTGCATATTTTGTAGTCGTGAATTTCTTGTTTAGCAGATAATCCCTCTCCTTTGATAAATATAAGATTCTAAAAATGTGAGGGTTCCATCTTTTAATTAATATCCAATGTTGGAAAAGGAGGAATAGGGACGTCCTTGCATTCCTTGAAAATTTCTTTGAGGCAACGATGATCGATTTCCCCCGTTTAGCAAGTGCATATCTACAACACTTTGATTCTTGTATACAACCATTTTCATCGATTCACTACAGTCGTATTCTCTGGAAACATCGTCGTTGTCTTCTGTATGCCAGTCACTGGAGCTACTCTGGTATTCCTCAGATGAAGAACTTAAGGAAGAAGGCACAACATCATGTGTGTTAAACGTCTGAAGTTGATCTAGGGAACATGATCCTGTGTTCAGAAAGGGTGTTTCTGGAGCAGAGAGCATGTTTGGAAATTCATAGATTAGATCAACGATATTGCTTTCGCCACGTTCACCATGTTCACTACTGTCCGTTACATGGGTAGTGACTTCTTTGTTGGCCTGTGGGTTAGTCAAAGGGTTTGTATTTGATCGTTGTCTAAAATAACGGTAACGAAAGAAAGAGATCATGGCTACAGAACACAATGTTAAAATAACAAACACCAATACAGCTCCAGTGATCACTGAGACAAGTTTCCAAGTTGAAAGTTGAAACGCGGATTGTTGAGGGGTTTGATCCCGCCATGGTGTAACACTCATTGTTTCCACTGTACTAGACGACACTACTGTGACTGTGGTAGACCTACTCTTGTCTTCTGAATTACTTTTTAGGGATTGGTATTCGGTTGTCCCATTGATATGAAAAGGATTTTGTGAAGTTAAAGTCCTTGAAGTGGCGTTGAATAGAAGCACAGAAATATTCTCCGAAACCTCGTTAATTATCCCACTGATATTTATCCTACAGGTCGCCAGTGTATCAACTGTTAAGTCTAACTTGTTAAGCGTGAACGACGACATACTAGGCAATTCATGTTGGACAGTTTTGTCTTCATGTCCCATGGATTGCCCATTAATAATCCACTGAAATTCTATTATACCATTCGCGTTATTCGACGATGTAGAACAAACTAACTTTAAGCAGCGTGGGTTGCGATGTTGAAAAGTGGATAACCTGATAGAGTAGCCATTTTCCACATTGTCAACAGCCAGGTTGATTTGAAGCCCCTTGTAGAACTTTGACAGTTGCGTTACCTGCTCCTGTGCCTTCTGCATTTGAAGCTATACACCTTACAGTAACATTCGTCTGACGTTCAACATTTCTTGAAATAGACATGACAGCCGTTTGGAATGTACTGTTAAATCCAGGGGGAGGGGGTGGGTGTACGGCAATGTAGGTTCCGGATTCTAATCACTTCTTAATTTGTAGTTTTATGACTTTCATTTTTGATATGGTATTATGGAAAAAAATTGTCGCAGCGATATTCAGTGAAGCCATACTTTTTTGTGATCGAGCTAGCAAAAAAGTGGGGCACACTTTCTTTCGAATTACAGTTTTAGGAAGCATAATGTGTTGATTTGTATATTTTGTGGGGAGATTTCAGATTGATTTCAAATCATAACATGCAGACAGGATTTACGTTTTCACATTTTCTCTATTAGGCTTTACCTAGGCGAGGCGTATATCAGGAGCTACGTTAACCCATATTCAGCTCCTCTTCATTTTTAAGTTTGTTTTTATTTTGTCTGTTCTTACTCCATGTATTTTCTTTTTTCTCCGATATTTTTGTATTCAACTTTTTTCTGACCCTCCAATCTTCTACAAAGTTTTCTGGACATAATTGAGCATAATGGGCTTACTTATCTAAGTCACTCAATCGTCTTAAATTATGTACCACTTTCTTTCAAAATTTAATATCTTCATGATAAATTTTTGCTGATATACTATCTTCTTGAAAATTGGCATGTGGAATAATTACAATTTTTACAAGCAGTGCTGATCATTGGCGAGTTTCGGGAATCACTCAGGCTTAACGAGTGCATCTTTTACACATTTAGAGATATTTTGTACTTCCGAAAAAATGTTATAGAGTAAAATCCAAACAGCTGGAAGCATGATGGTCAAAAATGTAACCATGCCAATCAAAACATTGAGAAGTCTGTTTCTGTATAAATCGACTACTTCTGTAATGTTTTCTTTAAATCCTGTTACTGAAGATGTTACTTTTGATGCAGTTGTTGATTTGTCATCGTATGGTAAGATTCGTGGTAGAGTCACATCTTCCTTTTGCTCTTCACGTTTCCAAATAAATTGAAGGCAATCTTCCTGCTGTATGGGGTCATGAGAGGTTGATGAGCAACAGAATATAGACACGGTTGATCTTACAAGGAACCTCTGCTCCATATGAGTTGTATTAAAATTTAGGCGATCAGGTTTGGGTGCCAATTCACCATTCTGATAGCAGGCAATATATGCAGGATAACTGCCTAGTTGTGCAGAACAAATCAAATCAAACCATGGATCTCTGGGGTTTTTATATTGCCTTTGATTTAGTTCAAACTCGCAAGAAGCATTACTGGCGGGAAAGGCTACAGATAGCGTGAAGCTTTTTGTTTTATCATCTAATTTTTCCCCATTCCTGTACATATCACAAACGACAGTACCTGCATCCTCTTTTCGTACAGGTTTGATAATGAAACGTATAATTATCACATTTTGTCTAACTGGGTCTTTGAAAAGAGAGTATCGTTTTAATTGACTCTCATTTAATTCAGATGTGACAAATTTATCATTTTGATAAAATGGAGACCGGTTTCCAAGCCTCAGTCTAAAATCAACATTGCCCATAAAATCATACTGAAATTCTATTTCAGCTTCTTCTCCTTCAGTAAACGTTAAGGAACTGGACAGGCATAAATGGAATAAGACAAGGATATAAACCTGTAAATACTTCATTGTTGTTCTTTAAGAATAAAACCACTTAAGTCAGTTTATACATGAGGTGTCAGTGTACAGATTTAAAAAAAATGAATGCTCCCAAGTACATGAGCAAACCCCTTTATTTTTATCTTTTGTTATTCATATGAGGAAAACTTCAGTGAAAACTATTTGTAATTTGACATTTTACAATTAGAACTAAATTAATAGCTGGAATGATTACAATCAAATATACTACGTTGTGGTTTATGTTTCCTCCTGACGCTGGGGTGTTCTGAAAGTGAAATGTGATGTATTCATTTAGAGCTGCTGTGCTAGTTTCTTCTTGGTGGTGTTCTGGTCTAAACCTATTTCTAGGGGATAGAAACTGTGTGCAGTCGAAGTACTCTTTCAGAAAGTATGAATTCTGAGAACAGCATCTAATATTTAAGTCTCTGTTTACCCAGAATCGAGCTGATATGTGATTCAAAATAGAATGGAGTTTGATTGGATTAAAGGCCACTGTTCTATGTCTGGTCTTGGAAAAGCAGATGAAATCACCAGTTGGGAGGCCCTTTTCTTGCTTTACACTCTAGAGCTGACAGCTTTGCGGATGTTTCTTCCCGTGAAATCCAACTACAAACCACGGGGGATATAAAAAATATGAAGTTTATAGAGTTGCGACTTTTTGTTATTTTGACAAATCAACGAGCATGAATAATGTCCTTTGTCTGATACCTGCAGTGATGTTATGGGCAGTGTCACATTGAATGAATTAGGAGACCGGGCTGCCTGGATGAAGGTTCTTTGATGCTTTCGATGGAGATATTCATTTGTTACCAATTCAGTTCCATTGCTATTGAAAATAATATCGCTATAAAACAGTCTGAAAAGGCAACTGTTCCTGCCAGTTAGGAATTCGAACCTAAATGTTATATTGCCAGCTTCTTTTTCGTGATATGAATGTCGGCTTTTCGATGAACAGACAGTTTCAAAGAGATTCCTGATTCCTGTTGGAAGCAATTAGACGGAGAATAATCTGTATACGGCATGACTCTTTGTAGGTTTCCAAGCGATTCTGCAAAGATAATAATTACATTTGCTGTGTTGGTTTCAAAGCTTTAATTAAATTCATTAATAATAATAATAATAATACTTGGATTTATATAGCGCCTTTTCCATAGGATACAAGGCGCTTGTCAATTAATCTATTTAACAGAGTTGTACAGGTAAGTTTTCAGATGTCTAGTGAAGCACTGTTTCTTAGAAATGATGGGAGATTGTTCCAGAGACGTGGGGCTAGGGACTGAAAAGATTTAAAGCCAGCTTGTTTATTGGATTTGGGAATGACAAAAGAAGGAGCTGATGCAGATCTTAGAGAATATGACGTTCTATGTTGCTGAAAGAGAGAGGAGATGTATACAGGAAGTGTAGTTACCATAGATTTGAAAGTTTGAACGAGTATTCTGTATTGTATTCTTTCAGCAACTGGGAGCCAGTGCAATTCGTGCAACAATGGAGTAGCATGGGACCATTTCGGTTTTTGACAGATAAGACGAGCGCATTTGTTTTGGAGACGTTGAAGTCTGCCCAGGTCCTGCTTACTAATACCCCCAATCAAACACCCACCATAGTCAAGCCTGGAGAGCACAGGTGCTCTAACAACATTGTGACACGTCTCTTGATCCAAGTACCTTCTGATGCGATTTAAGTTATATACTTGCCAATTTAGGGAGGGACATTAAAGAATTAAGGTCATATATTTTAAGGTAATTTTAAAGTAAAAGTAATATTTTAAGGTAGAAAATGCACTTTAATGTATATGAGTTACATTGTAAACACTGTGATCTCTTGACTTAATATTACATTTAACGCGTGCTACCTTTAATTTCAATACCTATAAATCCTTTATCAAATCAAAGTGTCAGTATAGCTAGGTAAATTCCTTACAGAATACAACTTTTTACAAATAAAGTGTTAAATTTACCCAATTATACTATATATCACCTATACATATCATAATAAACCATAAATGTATATTGAAATCAACAAAATAAGTAACACTCTCCCAACTTTTGACTCACTACCGATTTAGGTGATGACAATCAGATGTACAAATTATGCTGAAAGTTACCTGTTTTAGAAGAACTCCGATGACACTGCTAATGACTGTAAAGTTATGATAAAATGGTGGTAACAGTAAGTGCATTTGTTCCCAGATAAATATCGTCTGTTTACAAGTCTACATGCGTCACATAATTCTAGGTTTGATTCTGATAGGTACAAAGGGCAATTTGCTTTAAGAGTTAAAAAAAAAAAGTCGAAACTGCTGTCGCACGGCATGATGGTGGGCAGGTAAATATGTTGGTGCCATTTGTGCCTCATAAACCTTTTGCTGTCGGTGGCAAGGTTTGAAGGGCACTTCCTTGCCAGTGGGGGCTAATAAACGTCTCTTGGCCGAAATTGAAATATATATATATATATATATATGACCCTCCACCACAAAAAAGACCAATAAGTCGGAAATTTGGGTTTTATTAATTTTAGCACATTTTGAAAGCTTATATTCTAACCTTTAAAATGATATATAACTTTTCTTGTATAGACTAAGCAAACCCTTATAGATTACAATGAGAATGTCAGAGTGTCAGACAGGCTAATGACCCAAATCACGGGCGTAGATATGCATAATTATTCATTGTTAGTGGGGGGGGGGGGGGGGTGATCTATTCATCAGCCCCCCACTAACAATAGAAAGTGTGTGCGTATCTACGCCACTGACCAAAACAATAGAGAAAATGGGCTCTAAAGAAGAGTGACCATTTAAGAGCGCCTAATCTATGTTATATTGTTTGTCGCACAAAAGGTTGAGTCAAAACTCCTTATAGCCTACACAGTGAAGTTCTAATTTGATTGAGTTGAAACATTTCATACGTTTAGAATCGATATATTTCTTTATTTCTGTAGATTTTGAATATCAGACAGTGCATAGTTTTTGAGGTATACTAGAAAAGCGATGTGAAGTACGATCCCAGCAAGCTGCCACACAAAGTTTGAATGTCCAGGAAATAATGGTCATTTTGAATGAGAGAAAAAACATATTTTAACATTGTATTTTATCCCGAAATTTTGTCAGATGGTAGATTAATAAATTAACTTTCATAAAATACAAAAAAAAAAAAAACTTTAAATAAAATTTTCCACCCCAAACAACCTTTTTCAGCTTTTGCTTTAAAACTCCCATTGCGATTTATTGGTCGTTTTTGTGGTGCATCGTCACATATATATATATATATAAATTATTATACATATATAAATTATATATATATATATATATATTATATATATATCTATGAGTGAATACGCAATAAAGCGGAAAGCGGAGACGTAGCTGAAATTCATTGATTGTTTATTTCACGCAAGCTTTAATTGAGTGATAGACATATAATTAATTAGACAAAATAATTTCATGACAAAAAAGAGATTTTACCACGAGTTTTTCAGTGTTTATTTTACTTGTGTTTGTTTGATTGTTTGTAATATAATTGGTTTACAAACTATATTTTGCTAAGTGTATTATCTTATAATGTCGCACTGCGGCAGATATTATTTTGTAATATTCTGTTGTTTGAATATTTATAAATGATAAGTCATGAAAGAATATGAAGAATATTATTACACTTTCTAAAAAAAGACTGAAATCAACGATAGTACAAAATGGTACTTCATTTCCTCATCTGGACAAGTGAATCTTCCCGAAAGGGCATCAACTTGTTTTAATCTACATTAGAAGAGAAAAGCACTTTAATACATTGGAACATTGTCTAACGAGTTTAAAGACCATATAAATTGTAGAGCTCTATCATAGGGCGTTTCCATGGTCCTTTCTCCTTATAAGAATAACATTCTGATTCTAGTTTGTGTCAAGATAGTACAATATTCCTTTCTGAGCTGTCCATAGGCATAATAAGTCAGTCTGTGATAAAAAAGAAAAATATGAATTGTCTATTATATATTCCTCATAAATCCGGGATATATCTTATGGATCATAATTTATAACTCTGTATTTTTGTGTACGAAGTATGCCTTCCATCACCGAAGCAAAATGGTTTCATTTCATAAAACCTTTGAAAGCATTATTATCATGATTAGAATAGGTTCGTTTAGTATCTAATTATCTGATTATGATCAGCTAAACAACATTCATATGAATGAATACAGTTCAACTGATCATATTTATTTTCTTGAACATGTTGAAAGGTATGCTTGATATCATTATGTCGCTAAAAATATCCATAGAATTCTCATATTTTAATACACTAGTATGTGTTATTCATTGTTATATTTTGATACTTTGCAAACCCTTTCAAGGGCCTCGCAATTATGATTGTCGATACAGGGGCTTTTACATCTGAATGACAGTTTATTAGCTGTGCAGTTGTACTTTATATGTTTGTGTATCTTTACAAAATTTGCCCAACGTGTATTCTTTTGAAAAATTGTGTTTCCCACAATGAAAAGCTCACGTGTAGTTTCCTTATTAGAACACAGGAGAGATAACCATCAATTGTTTGGGCAAGAATATCATTGATAGGTTATGCATGATTTTGATGTTAATTTCGGTTAATGTTTTATCGTGCGTTTCTTTGTTTTATCTGAGAAATTTAATTTCTCGCGATACACTATCGCAAGAGAAAGGAAAACACTTTTAGATATTGACTCTGATATACAGAAAATACAAGACACAGACATCAATGTCTTTAAATTTGAGTCATAAACAAACGATGACATAAATTTCCTTTGCTATATAAACGATTGTTCATTTATTACAATAAGTATGACAATTTTATCTTTCTATCCCATCGGTATAGTTATCTCAAATGATATTCATAATTATAGTAAATATTCTACATTACCATTAACGAAAAAATAAAGTTATTTACCTCACAATCGGCGTGTGCTTATCTACCGCTAGATGGCACCCTTCTAAACCTGTCTGGTATTGATATTGATCGCAAATTCGTGATTTAATCTAATATGCCTTGACTGCAATTTGGATCATATATATTTAACTGTAATTATATACTAATATTATGCAAGATCTGTTAGGACATACCCATACATAATCCGCCTTGAATTGGGACAGTTAATTCAATTCTAAACTGCTGCCGCTGCGACTTAAAGAAGACTTAAAGAAGATCCTTTCAATGCAAGAATTAATATTACGAAAGCAATTAAAAAAAAAAAAAATAGAATCAGGGTCCACCCGGCAAGAACACAAAGTAAACGTAGGGGACCAAGAAGACTGAGGACTTAAAAAAAAAAAAAAATCCCACCTTGACATATCCCCTTCCCTTTTAATGTATGCATTTCATTCAGGAATGAAACTTTAATAGCAAATAAATGTTCCTGTTGTAATATATTCCTGATTTTTTTTTTTTACTGTCTTACTCATCGTACATTTAATTGGGGGCGTATAATGATAAATATTATTTTGACGGGGGGGGGGGGGGGGGGAATCCACCCCCGGACGCGCGCCGCGATATGTTAGACGATATATATATATATATATATATATTTTTTTTTTTTTTGCGCCGCGAGCTTTCATGACATAACAGCCTAGAGTCTTAGGCATCTTGTCATACCAAATTAATAAAAAGTTCGACATACGGTTGAAGCGCAGCGTCGAAAATGAACATTTCTCTATAATGTAATTATGGTATTGTACGCAATGCAGAATTATCAGTACCTGATATGAAAATAATCAATTTGCCATAATTCCAAAACTGTCTGGAGATATAGGTATGAAACTTCAGAGGCTTATTCATCATATGATGCTCTATCTACATGCCAGGTTTCATATTTTTTTTTTTGTCACTCAGTGGCTGAGGCCTGAAAGAGCACAACAATAGCCTGGCCTTTTTAGAGTTAAATTTTTGCTTATTAAACAGCGTCTACCTAATGTACTGTATCCATTTCCAACCATTAAAAAAACAAAACAAAGAAACTGCTTTTATTTCCTTGTTCTTATTTTTACTTGATTTTTTCGCTGGCCCGCTGGCTCTTTAGCCGGTTCTTGGGCTGCACGTTATCATGGTTATAGAATCAACGATGACAGTTGATTAATACATATATGCAGTGGCGTACCCAGGATTTTTTTACAAGGGGGGCAAATTTTGTCAACTTTCAAATTCTGCTTGGAGGGAGACTCGTATATTTTTCTTCTCTCCAGCCCTCCAAAACTCGCTCAGTGGGGGAGGGGGGAGGAGGGGGGGTTATGAAATGTTTTCCTCCATAATTCTCTGAAAAGAAAAGAAAAGAAGAAAAAAAAAAGTTTGAAAAAGTCGATCCGTATTTTTTCGTCTCCCCAGGCCTCCAAAAGTCGCTCAGTGGGGGGGGGGGGGGGGGGGGTTAAAAAATTATCCCAGTGGTGAGGGTATTACATTTTTTTTTTTGGGGGGGGGGGTCCAGAATTCTCTGCTAAGCAAAAAAAAAAAAAAAGAAAAAAGTTTTTAAAAGGGTCGAAAATTATTTTTTTTTCTGTCAAAACTTGTCGGGGGGGGGGGGGCAGTCTGCCCCCTCCCCCCCCCCTTGGGTGCGTTAGTGCATATAATTATGTTTGTGAGAGAGCGCCATCTCTTGCTTCTAGACTTTAATGTTCTCATAGGAGTGAGTTTAAAGGGAGCCATCGCTCGATATCCATGTACGTTCAATTTCATTCGCTTGCCGCTATTACAAGGCCGTGCATAACAACAATCTTGGAGCAGCGAAAAAAAATTGCCGTCGAGGGCGGGGTAGTTTGTCAGTTGGGTTGTTCAGTTCGTCTTTCTTCGGTCGAATGCGGATCACTGTAATTGCTCGTTTACCGAAGATTTACGGAGATTCCTGAATATTACCCGAGCCGGGCCAAGCTCCTAAACACCACGAATGGCGACTTTTCGGTCCCTTTAATTGACGAAAGGAGACATCGCAATATTAAAGGCAACCGGTTTTGTCGGAGACATTTTATTTTCTTTGTGTAAATTATCTATAGAATACTGCCTAAATTAATTTCTTTGTAAAGAGACCAACCAAAAGAAACAAGTGATAATAATGATAATAAGATTAATTTATATAGCGCAGCTACTATATGAATAATATTATACTCTACTGCGCTTTGATGGGGACTCCTATATGCTTACACTATAAAAAAAAGAACTAATCTACTTAAAGGCCTCTGAAAACAGATGAGTCTTCAGCAGAGAGTTAAAGTTGGGGACTTTAAGGTTTTCTTCATTTCTAAGCAAGATTCCACAACAAAACATACGGGAGAGGAATGAATTAAAATATTCTTGGGAAAAGATATGGTTCCAACTACCCAGAGGTGCCATTTGCTTCATAATAAATGACAAGAAAGGAAAATAAATCCATATTTATGTTTCAATGTTCGGTTCCTTTGAAACCAGCAAGTTTCTCCCATATATATAATTATTTAAGCTGTTCGTTTTCACATTCACCAATCAAAACGCATTACATGTTGACAAGAATATACTTTTTAGACCCGTAAATATACTACATCGTAAAATGTCCTGAGAAAATTGATCAATTTCCACTTGCAGTCCCTCACTTCTGCGTAATCAGGAGTAGCTTTATCGTGACCAAATAAGTGACAGAGATACAAGGAGAGTCGGCATTTTACGGGTCTAAAACATATACATTCATGTCAACATGGTCAAACTCATTGTATCTTTGTCACCAATTTAGTCACGATAAGGCTACGCAGACGTGAGGGACTTCAAGTTGAAAATGATCACTTTTCTCTGGACACTTTACGAGGTAGTATATACAAGCTGTGACGTTAACCCTATGCTAGGTAAGGGACACTAAGATGAGTATACCGGCATAGCCAATCATTTTCTTAATAAAAACGCTTAAATAAAGAGACCGCATAGATTCTGCCATTAAACATATAATAAATAAAAACAATACTAATATTCAGCTCATTCAGAGGATTTTGCGATCTCTATGTCGTTAACAAATTAAAATAAATTAAAATGTATATATATATATATATATATATATATATATATATATATATAATTACACAAATCGATAAGGTAACTGAAATTATTGATAAGCAAGGAAAATACTGAACAGTCAAACAGACCATGCTGCCTCGGTAGTGGCGCTAAATGAGGATGATTTCGGACTGATTTTTTATGACCACCATTGATTGCCCTCATGGGAAGAATCTTAGATGTCTCTATGTGGTTTAAGATATATCTACATGACTAGGGGTCCACATTTGGTGCTTTTACAAATTAAATTGCGCAATTATTGTGGTATAATCGTCTCCATGTAGCTGCTCAAGATATGGGCCATAGCTACCACTAGTTAGGAACTTATCGTCACCCTTAGCTTAAACGTATGATAGACCATCAGGAACTCAAATCAGATTTTTTTTGCAGTCTAGAGCAATTAGAAGGTGGGGGAAAACCCCTTCTCTAATCTGCTCATGTTAATGTTGCAAGTACATGTATATGCAATGGCGCCATCTATATTTAGAAGCTGTAACACACTCTTATGCCCGAAAATATGTAAAATAAGTATTCGACAGTGGAATGACATGGAAGTTAATCATACACTTTCACAACAACAACAACAACAACAATATATATATATATATATATATATATATATATATATATATATATATATATATATATATGTATATTATGGAGAGTCTTCACCCGATGGGAGAATAGTATATAAAATATTTAGTATTCAACATTTTGATATTTCTTGAAAGTAGGTGGTTTAAAAATTTTTATTTAACGTGTACAGTGAAAGAGCACCCCCTCCAAAAAAAATAAAAAATAAATCTTAAATCTTTGTAGCACTGAAAAGAAAAGGGGGGGGGGGTGTTGGTTTATAATAATAAGAGGTAAGCATTATGAGTATTATGAATGTATTGCAAAACGTATCATATTACAGTGGTAGATGAATACGTTAAAAAGGGTTTTCTTTTTACGCAGTCCTGCTTCTTTTCACCTTTTGAATTGAATCTACAACACTTATTTATAGGGACTCAATATAACGTTGATTACAACCAACTGTAAGCTTATAGTCTCAAAAATGTCCACAGCACTAGAAAAAGTTGGACATTTCTCTCCAGTTTTCTAGTGTATTGGCAACTTAAAAAGTTTGTTTGCCAAAAGTAAAACTTATCCTTTCGACAGATAAAGTATCGCAAAACAAATCTTTTTATATTGTGAAAATCTCGTCTCTCATTTCAGTCCCATTCTTTTAGCGCACAATATGAACCACACACAGTTCTAGTCAACGTATTTATTTATCCAATTAATTATTTGAACTAATTTTCCCAAACTTTCTCAACCATGATGAGTAATATTTCTGAATCGCGGAAGCGAACATTTTGGATACCCGGCCATCCATTTGGGGCCGTGGGCCCTGGGCCATCATGTCAAGTCCAGGCTATAGATAACATGGCTAACATAAGCTTTATACGAGGTTTAGGTTTAGTTACGTTATGAATGTGATCTTTTGATTGGCACCAACATTATTTTAAACCACAGGTTATAAAGGAACAAAATAAACCATCAATAATGGTATTTAATGTATCTCCTAAAATATAACTCTTTCAGTTACGTATTACCTTTACTTTGCCAAGTTATACCCTCATTATTCTTTGTTGTTCTAGAGCATGTAAAACGAAAAAATATCACTGGAAGTGTACTTTCTCTTTGTCATCGTTTATCGTCTTCTCAGCTCCAATCAAGTAAAAAATGCCAATGAATAACAAAAAAAATAATCATTTAGACTTCACTGTAAAAATATTAAAATGGTTATACACAATAATCATACTTCTGATAAAATGGTTGAATAGCGTGCAACTGATTTTTGAAAATTGGTTGTCTGTACCATTTCATCTTTTAAAAATTATCATAAAAGGGTTGTAAAGGGGTTTATTGTGTTATCTTTTATTGTCTTTTTCAATCTAATCATTAAGTTCTTGCACATAGCAACAAAATAATAAAATCATTATTTGAAGTTCGCCGCAGAAGTATTATTATGAGTATGCATAATGCTAAGGAGGAGAAATAGCGTGCAAGTGATGTTTGCGGAGTGGTTGTTTGTGCCAGTACGAGAATGATAAAATGAGCAATTTAGAAAATTAGAACTTCATAAACAAATGTGATAAAGTTCATTGTGTTATGTTTGATTGTTTTCTTATTTCCCGTCACATATTGCCGATAGACAATAGCAAAACAATGATTATTTTAACTTTAGTGCCAAACTATGAGTATGCACGATAATAAATGGGGAAAATAGCGTGCAAGTGATGTTTGCGAAGTGGGTGTTTGTGCCATTATCTGAATGATATAATGAACAAATAATGTTTCCACGATAATCTTTGACGGTTTGCCAAAACAGGTGCCTAGATTTTTTGTATCTTTCACTTCAAGTATGTATTTCTCAACTCAAAAGTAAACTCAGAAGTAGGTATCGTTTTGACGTTGCCTCAGTTTCCACTCCATATCTTATTTGCCCACTAAAAAAGAGAAAAGAAGTTATCAACATATAGCACTTTCAACTGAATCATAACATTCTCCCACTTTTTTCTTTTTTCTTTTTTTTGGAGGGGGACGGGGGATAGGGGTGATTTTTTTTTAAATAAAAGAAACGTCTCCACAAGACTAGATTATTTTATCTAATTCGACATGAAAACAGATTTAAACATAATTAGGTAATTTTGTTTAAACAAAAAGAAGGAAATCTAATCATCTATGTATAGTGATTTATACATAAAGGCCGGCCAAATTTGATAAGGTGTTATCATGTATAAACTTAATAAATAATATACTAACAAAAATGTTTAAGGAACGTACAGTGATCAAAAGCTTGTCAAAAAAAAACCAAATTTGATGATCATAATGGCTGCCGTGACTCGTTGCACGTCGCCATGAAAGTCACCTTAACCATGTCAACGCAGGTCATTAGATGGCAGAATGACAATGAGGTCTCATGGCATTATACATTATAGGGAAGATATAAACTATTAATACAAAATATTGATTAGAAAGAAAACGATCAAAATATTTACTTTGATAATCTATGGAATCTGTTTGAACAATAATGCTCGTTAAGATAAGCGAATAAGAACTATGTGGTAAAAACACATTGATCGACAAAATATACATGCACATTAAATTATCAGTCTTACAAAATATTTACTCTTCGAATACATAGTAAATAAAACGCCCCTCATTAAATGAAAGAAAGTTAATACTCCTCTCTCTGCTAGGCCAGTGTTACTGACTGCAACAATTTATGTTAGGAATTCCAAACAATTTTCTTAAATGAAATAGCTGTACAACAAACCTGAACATCTCAAAATTGTCATATTTCCACTAAATTAACATACATTATCGGAGTGTTTTTAATTGAACGTTACTCTTCAATGTTAAAAAAGTCCTCGTTTACCTAAAAGAAAGATAATAAGGCAATATGAACAAGAATTAACGTGGAGAAAGTGTGATGAAATACCGATATTGAAAGAAAAAAAAAAGATGGATTATGGAAATTTTAATCAGGATTATACGTACCACATACTTCTTTTAGAATAAGAAAAAGAAAAAAAATAGAAATACGTTTTTCAGTCCATAAACGCCTTCCTGAACTTTTGCAGACTTTTGCTTTAAGTGTGTACAATGACAAGATTCACAGGCGTTTGCTTAGCACGGTGGTTAAGCATTTATTATACTTGGCATGATAGCGTGCAAGTGCTGTTTGTCCAGTGGGTATTTATGATATCATAAGATTAGTCAAAGACAGTGAAAACAATACGATTTCTTTCAGAGAAGTATTTGATCCTAGATCCTAGGTTATCACATAAACTTCGAGTGCTGATATTTTATTTGAACTAGCCGCAGATAGAGACTCTATGATGACAAATGATTTCAGGAGAGCAAATAATTTTATAAATTTTATTAGTTCCTTTTATGAGGATGAAGTCTGTGCGCCATATGAGATGTGTCTTAATGCACGTCCTCATTTTTCCCAGCGGTTCAAAAGATGTTTACTTGTTGAAAGACACGATGCCTATCTGTTTACTAATCCCTATAAGATAATACAATATGAATTTATTTTGGAAACCTCAGGTTTCCTATGTAAAATGTAATTCATGAACTATTCTCCTTTTCCTTTGTATTATTTTTCTCTCTCACCCACACATAAGCATACACACTCACACACACACACACACCCATCATACACACGCACACATATACGCCACACACATACACCCATACACAAGCACCCACACACCCTTTCCCCCACCCCATGTCACTCTCCCTCTCTTATCCCTCTCTTTCTATGGCTCTCTCTCCATCCACGCCATTACCATGCTTACTATCTATTTAGTTCGTTCTCTCTCTCTCTCTCTCTCTCTCTCTATATATATATATATATATCACTCTCTCTCTCTCTCTCTCTCTCAATCTGTCTTTCTGTCTATTTCTTCCCTGAAATCTATTTTTATCTTATTTGCCGCACTACCCCACTATTTCCTTTACTCTCTCCCTCTTTTGATATTCCAACCTCAGTTTCTCTCTCTCTTTTTTTTAATGTTTAAATTCGTCTTCCTATGATTCTGTCCCTTTAGATGTTTAGATTGTTCTAGTCCTCTGGCTCTCTATCTGCCCTTACATATTTGTTTCTCCCTCTTCCTCTTTCTATTTGTCTCACTTTCCTCTCTTTCGCTTTCTCTTCACTGAAAGACAGAAGTAGGAAATAGCAATATATATTTTTTATGCGATTCACATTGAGCTTCTAATCAGAAGATTAAAAAATAGTACCAAAGAGCTGTGGAAATCCATGTTTTCTCACTCAACGAAATATCCCCTGAAAAATTAGGGGGTACACTATTTCCGAATATTGTTTTTCCGGAGGTTCATAATTCCGAAGGTACGTAATTCCGAAACGCAGATTTTCCATAGCAGGGGGTTCATAATTTCGCACATTTGCATTACTCGGAAGTTTCGTAATTCCGAAAATGCAACAGAGCTCTACATAACTTTCCGGAATTACGAACCTTCGGAAATATGAACCCTTTTTCATTTTCGGATACATGAACCCTATTTCATTTTTTGAAATACAAGCCGTCGGAGTAAGGAACCTTCGGAAATATGAACCTTCTGAAAAACGACATGTAACCGAAAATTTACATGTATTTAAATATGATATTATCTATTTGTTAGGATACTCTTGATCTTAGGGCTACAGTACAGTCCTTGAGACCGAAGTCAGTGGGACCGAAGATCGAAGAAATGTGGCCTTGATGAACTTTTATTTTTCTGACCTTTCATGCGAGCGAAACCCTAGTTGAAAATGAACTTCGAATTTTCATCTCGAGAACATCTGAATGTTACTTTTTGTCTCTTGTCCCTTAGGTCGGCTTAGTTGCATCAATATCATTTGACAAACGATGCCGTATCCCCGTTTTCGGTGCAAAGTGTTCAAGGGAACTTTATAAATACACATTTATAATTTCTGCAGATGTAGTTCAAAACAATATCAAGTTCGTATAAGATTAGGACAGTACATTTATCAAAAAGGTAAATTACAGGGAGCACAGGGAGGGAAAGGGAGGGAGGGGATAGGGAGCCAGAGGGAAATGCATTGTGAGTGAAAGAAGCAATGTAAGACATGAACATTCTAGAAAAATCTACTACCATAAAATATCATGAACATAATTTGTATTAGATACTTTCATTTTTGAATATTATTATATTTGTATTTAGTATTAATTGCCATAAGTGGAACACACGTTAGGCAAATTACCTTATACGTTCTCTGGTAAGCAGATTCATAAGTGATAAACGTAATGTGTAACGAATCATAAATATACTAAACAAAGCACTTTGATTTCAAAACACGAATAAGGTTTATGATGAATAATTATGCCAATATATGTATGTCAAAATCAATAATTTTGTAGAATAAATACAAATATCTGACAAATCTATTGAGCTCTGAGTCAATTCCGAGTCAGTTTGGTGCAGAGCGTTTGACTCAAGTCATGCGACTTGGACTCGAGTCGGGACTCGAGACGCTAATTTCATGACTTGCGAAACCCGGATTTGCGCCAAAGTACTTGCAACTTGACTTGGACGTGCACAAGTCTCTTCCAAACACCATTTACTTACATATACCTTTTCTCCGACATATAGTATGAATTTCAATAAGCAGAACATATATACAATTAAACGATAGTGACGTAACATTAGTTTGTGCAATTTGCCAATTATATGAAATAACCATTTTTAAAATTAAGAGTATTTTGAAGGAAATGACACTTCTTAGAAGAACCAGTGAAAGGTTTGTAAATGATACTAATTTCTGATGCAGATACTAAATTGTTATGGTCAAAACAAAAATTATGTTTGCCATTTTATGAAATTAATGTAATTAGGCCTACGAGTATACCTTCCTGATAACTGTTACATTATAATAAATTGTGATGATAGATACATCTAAATAAATGTATTTGTAAAAAAAATGAAAATAAACGAAAATAAATGCATATGAGCAATGAATAAAATTTGGGTTTTTTTACTGAGAAAATAAAAATATTACAATTACATGGACAACACGAACTGGCAGAGATAGATCTATACACGGACTAAAATGATTGGACTTGACCGGTGACCAACTGACTTGTGACTTGAACTGGCCTGACTCGTGACCAAAATGACTTATAACTTGACTTGGACTTTCAACAAATGACTTGTTACTTGATTTGGTCTTTAAAAAAATGACTGGGGACTTGACTTGGACTTGCAACAAATGACTTGAGACTTGACTTGGACTTGCACGAATATGACTTGCACACATCTCTGGTTTTGTGCAAGTGTCAGATCGATGGCGATAAAGAATCGCTAATTGTGTCAAAGAGTCCCAAACAAAATTTAGATCACTTTGCCACCATATTCAATATTAAATATACTAATTTGTGCTTTATGTATTGAACCTCGTACACTTGACTTTGACTTCATCAATTTTTTCCTGACTCGATATAATACATATCACTGCAGCTGGACCAAGAACTTTGCGAGGATGAACTTAGACCTGATTCAGGAGCGTCTTCAGATGCGTATGTGTGGTCCAATCTGTAGACATGGTAATGTGGTATAGTATCAATGCAATTGCTTTCATTAAGTGCTGTGGTGTTTGATACAGTCGTTACATTGGGCATTTCATATGCAGAATCGGTAAGAGAATGGACGTTACTGCTTAAACTGGACTTATCTACATTTTGGTGATCATTGTCAATAGAGGCATTTTTGCCATAGTTCTTGACTATTCCACTCCTACGAAAGACACACATGAAAATAACTGTTACTAAACATGCAGTTAGAATGATAGTGAGTACAACACCCGCACTGGCTATGGTGACCATGTACCACAGTGACAGTTGGTTTGACTGAGGTGCTTTTGATGTTGGTGATTCTGATGACAGGCTACCAGGCTTCTCGTCAACATCGATAGAGAGAATAATTGAAGCTGTTTGGGTGGTATTACAAACTGTAACCTTACAGGAAACTTCTTTTCCATTGTCTTCTTGACAGGGATTGAAAATCTGAAAAGAATACAATGATTTCCACAATTTATTCTGCATGAACCTACTGTTCGTCGAGTTTACAAATGTCCCTTCATAGAACCACCTAATTTGTGCAGTAATGTCTGTTTCTGTGATCATGCAAAATACTGTTACTTCTATCGGAAAATTTTTGTTCTTATTGTTTATATTAGCAGTTATGTTTAATGATACTTTACTCTCACATCCTGTAAGAGTTTCTCTATGGTATCCCAGTTTTGACATTTCAATTGCCCTTTCTATGGTTAGGTTAATTGACCCTGTCGCATTTCCAGCTTCATTTAACGCTGTACAAGAAACAGTTGCGTATGTTTGGCCCTGCACACATGAATCTTCTTCGGTTTGACATGCCAAAGACAAGTTTGCATTCTGAGTCACTGTATCACAACCGTTGAGTAGATGATCAGGCTGGCATGTCCAGAAGAACTCAAATACATTAGGATATCCAACAGTCTCACAAAATACACTTACTGAATGACCTTGCCTGACACTTAAATTCATTGCATTCACATTCACGCGTGGAGGTTGAAGCACCTTTAAAGGCCCGATGGAGCAATTAAGTGCCTTCCCTGGGAAAGCAATCTTACTTGTAACAACACAACTGATTATCTTAAAATGGGCTTCTTGGTTGATAAGTAATTTGGAAGATAAGACTCTTACACGTCCAGAATCTTTAACCATGGGAAGAAGTATTGCATTCAGGTCACCAGTGTCCCAGCGTAGATCCACAGCTGGCTTGGACCTTGTGACATTACACTTTAAATCAACGATGTCTCCCATTTTAAGTTCAGTTGATTTATTTGGGCTACATCGTAAGTCGCTTCTTTTAGGAAAATAATGAACTGTAAGTGTAGCCCTTCTTGTTGCGAAGCATATCCCGTTCTGTTGTTCATTATCATAACTAATCGCTTTCATATTGCAAGTTATGAAATAATCTGATCTCCCCGTTGCCTCGATGGTTAGGGTTATCGAAGTAATTCTATTCCTTCCATCACGATATACGTGATCCCTTGCTTGTTCATTGTCGGGATCGATACGCCATTCGAGAAATCTATCGATATCCGAAGGGTATTGACGCATGGAGCAAGTAAAATTTACAAATTTCCCTTGGTATGTCGTGATATCAGCCGGTTCGGTGATAAATTTTTCAGAAGCCTGTTGACATGGCTGGAAGGCTAATATCATTTTGTAGAATATCAATGACTGGAATGAAAATATGGAAATAAAGAGGAGTCCCTTAGAAAAAGCCATGTTTCAGAATGATCGTTGAAATCGAGCTTCAAATAAAGAAGAATCAACTGTGAACTGCGAATAGACCTTCAATATCTCTACTGTTGTTTTTGTTAAAGGGTGTTCTGCATCTGGCATGAATTGATGTTTAGTTCCCACGCCAGTATAAGTGATGACTTCCTGTAACTACGTAATGATATACACTGTCATTAGTTATCTTACAGCCTATGAAACAATCGTAAAGGCTTTCGAAAAATCAGCCTAAGAAAATTTGAGTAGCTTTGTCCATCACCTACTGAGAAATGTTCGAACATTCAATTTAGTTCAATTCAAATTAACATTTATTTTCTTCAATCGATTTTGTGGACTTGTTCACATAATAGAATTTATATAAAGTAACATAAATGGAATGACATAATTTTCAATACAAGTACAGTGCAAGATATGCAAAATGCAAGATATGAGTGAAGAATAAGGTATGTAAATATTTACAGGCATTCTAACAGAATGATACTGGAAACAGGTTCGGATGATATCAAGTGAATATGTAATCAATTAAGGCATTGAAAAGGTTCAGTGATGCGTATTACGTAATCTGGGCCCCGTTGCATAAAACTTACCATTAACGGTAACTTTGGAAATCTTCATTTTGATTGGCTGTTGAGTGATGTTACCATGGTAGTTACCATTGATAGCAGAGTTACCATTAATGGTAAGTTTTATGCAGCGGGGCCCAGAACATGATTTCTATACTTGATATCATGGAGCATCAAAATTGCCCATGAGGTGATTTTTCGAAAGTCTTTGCGATCGTGTCCTATGTACACTGTTGTTAATCCCCCAAGAAAAGTGAAATTGCCACATTTCCTTGAATTGAGTTAATCATTAGCAATATGTAAGCAAATTTAATCTATTGTTCAGTTTCTTTCTTCTATAAAGTGTAGCATTCATAATGAAAATTCTCCAGAATATCACTGTTCAACAAAAGAGGCGGAGTGTTTTGCCAGGTGGGGGGGGGGGGGGGGGGGGGGGGGGGGGGGTTACCAACGAAAATGACGCTTTTTTTTTTCTTTAAGCAGTACTTATAGAGGTTAGATGTGAATACGTCCATGGTATAACTCTCCATTATCATGATTATGATCATGATTAATTATTACTTTTTGTCATTTCTCTTTCCGCGGCCCTAAATCTTAATCATCATTTTTCTTCACGCATCTTATTATTAGATGATTAGCGTTGAAAAAAGAGGATGTTTTAATGCTGCAGGCCATAAGTGGTTTGAGTTCTGTGATTCATAAGATATATCTATCCATATCTTAATCCCTATTTCTCTCATGTGATATAACTTTCACATAGTAATTTGCTCAAATTTTATCTTTGTCATAACAGTGCATTTTAAATTAGGTTTTGATCTCTCAATGCCACGTTGCCTATTGAATTAAAAGAGATGACTATCTGGCTACGTGGAGAAGCACCAAAAAAAAAGAAAAAAAAAGAAGAAAGAAAGAATAATTAAAAAAAGATTATAATGTTAAAGATGAGCGTGATACTGTGTAAAGATATAGATTAATGAATGGATAGATTAACTAATAAAGACTTGACGAGAGGTTCAGGTGTGACGTGTATATCTGTTTGAAGCAAAACACACTTGGCGTGGCACGAGAAACTTGGGAAGGATCGTTATAAGCATACATGTGAATTTTTAAAATCTTTTGTTTTGGAATGTTTTCCATTGTATGCACAGAATGGGTGGAAGCAAACTGAGATATACCCCAGTTGATCTGAATAAATAAAGGTACAGAAATATAATAACATGAAAAGGAGTTGGTTGTGAGATTAAACCGAGAAATAACGTATCTCTATCCTAAGGAATCATGATTCTATTTACAGTGTGATGGTTTCCCCTCGTTCATATAATATGCTAAATTCAAAAACAAAATATTAAAAAAAATACACCTGTATGCTTATAACGATCCTTCCCAAACGCACACGGGCACATCCTCGCAAACCATGCGCCATGTTATTAGAATCGTTGCGTTAATGCACAATATATTAGGTTAACCAAAACAATAACTAACCAAGTACAGTGGTAAATAGGTTTTTGAATAGACAGGCTAACACAAATTACAAATACTTCAGTCTGGAATTAAGCACCGGATTTCATTTCTTCTTGTTTAAACCGCTTCAATGGAACGAATAAATCAACTATTATTAGTGAATGCGATAGCTACTATATTAACCAACTATAGTATTTTATAATATTATTGGCTATGACAACACTATCAAATGTGCAATATGCTAAACGGTTTACAGTCGGACGCAACGATAACCTACCCCAAGTATAACGATGTAATTTCACTGTTTTAAACATAAGAGTTGCCCCCCTCTCATTACACGGGTAAATTGAGTTTTCTAGGGGCTGTGGGGGTAATGAATGGGTCATTGTCAGTGGCGGATCTACGGGGGGGGGGGGGTTTAGGGGGTTTAACCCCCCCCCCCTTGGGCTGCCAAGTAAACATTTATTTGGGCAAAAAAGAGAAAAAATGGAGCATGCAAGTATGCTTAAAATCGCAAGCTAGCAACCCTAAAAATGAAAAATCTCCCTACTGTAGGAGGGGGGATACCCCCTCCCACACCCTCCCCCCTCGCTCGCTTCGCTCGCTTCCAAGTAAACATTTATTTGGGCAAAAAAGAGAAAAAATAGAGCATGCAAGTATGCTTAAAATCGCAAGCTATCAACCCTAAAAATGAAAAATCTCCCTACTGTGGGAAGGGGGATACCCCCCTCCCACACCCTCCCCCCTCGCTCGCTTCGCTCGCTTCCAAGTAAACATTTATTTGGGCAAAAAAGAGAAAAAACAGAGCATGCAAGTATGCTTAAAATCGCAAGCTATCAACCCTAAAAATGAAAAATCTCCCTACTGTGGGAGGGGGGGATACCCCCTCCCACACCCTCACCCCTCGCTCGCTTCGCTCGCTTCCAAGTAAACATTTATTTGGGCAAAAAAGAGAAAAAATAGAGCATGCAAGTATGCTTAAAATCGCAAGCTAGCAACCCTAAAAATGAAAAATCTCCCTACTGTAGGAGGGGGGATACCCCCTCCCACACCCTCCCCCCTCGCTCGCTTCGCTCGCTTCCAAGTAAACATTTATTTGGGCAAAAAAGAGAAAAAATAGAGCATGCAAGTATGCTTAAAATCGCAAGCTATCAACCCTAAAAATGAAAAATCTCCCTACTGTGGGAAGGGGGATACCCCCCTCCCACACCCTCCCCCCTCGCTCGCTTCGCTCGCTTCCAAGTAAACATTTATTTGGGCAAAAAAGAGAAAAAATAGAGCATGCAAGTATGCTTAAAATCGCAAGCTATCAACCCTAAAAATGAAAAATCTCCCTACTGTGGGAGGGGGGATACCCCCCTCCCACACCCTCCCCCTCGCTCGCTTCGCTCGCTTCCAAGTAAACATTTATTTGGGCAAAAAAGAGAAAAAATAGAGCATGCAAGTATGCTTAAAATCGCAAGCTAGCAACCCTAAAAATGAAAAATCTCCCTACTGTGGGAGGGGGGATACCCCCCTCCCACACCCTCCCCCCTCGCTCGCTTCGGTCGCTCGGGCTCGGTCTCTACGCTCCCTCGCAATACCCAACTCAGCCCCTCAAACCCCCTCCTTGGAAAAAAGCTAGATCCGCCCCTGATTGTAAATCAAAGAAATCGAATTTGAATCGATATACAGTTTCATTGCATGAAACAATTACTATTCTGACTCAGAATTACACTGAGTGTAAGGGCGCAGACAGATGAAGTTTCAAAATAATTATTTTTATCTTTTTGGTAAGCGTTAAGAACCACTTCACAGATGTACACAAAACACAAACGACTGTTGTACACTGATTTTCTTAAGTCTGTGGTGACTGTCATAAGTATATTGCGACTCATAATGAATTATAAAGTCAAGACCATTTTCATGCTGTTATTCATTTCATATTTATACAGCAGAACTGCCAATGTTACAATGTAAAAGAATTTGCCTGTAATCATCGATTATCTATCAGCTTATATATCTCCCTGAAAAGGCCGGTTCACATATGCTGGGGTAAACCACAGTTTTTTAAGAACAATTTACGCGTAAATAAATGGTAAGTGGGGATGTAAAAAAAAAAAAAAATAGCTGCGCGAAACAAAGGTACCCACTCATCTGTGAGTAAAAAGGCCACCGCACACCTTACAATCGGTCTGCGATCCGATTTCATAAGAGAATGTAATATCATTTGAAAAATCATTTAGAAACGAAAAGTATTTTTGATTGAGGGTCTGAATAGTCATACAGATAGTAAAATTGACAATACGGCCTTTGTCGAGCTTTCTAGTCGGTGCAATGGCCAAATCGGCTCCGAGTCGTAGCGACGTCACAAAAATCGTAAGACTGCCTACGATTTTAAACTAATTTTGCCCTTATTCCCTGTAGAAAGCTGACAGCTCACCCAAACCCTATGTTTAGTATCCATATTAATTTTCAGAACCTGAATAGGGTAGATTTCATTTGTTAAAATGCCAATATTTATTGCTTTAGCGATTTATTTCACAAATCGGATCGCAGACCGATCGTAAGGTGTGCGGCACCTTATGTGAAACGCAATACGTACCATGGCATATGTGAACGAGACTTAAGAGGTGCAAACTTAACATGAGGCTACACTTATCATTGAAAAAATATATTGACATAATTGGCGGTTTATGGTATAATCAGAGATGCATATTCATTTACAACTATTAAGTCTTAAGGAAAGACTATTTTAACACACGGACTGTAGATAGGATTTGAAAACTTTTGTAATGCTGACCATATGGGAACAATTATTTCACATCGTTTACATACATACACACACACACACACCCATATCGGGTGTATTTGGGAGACTTTTTTTTTTCTTGCTTCTTTGTCCTCGTGTCTCCCTAATACACCATCCAGTAAAATATATGTATATATTTATATGTATATATATATATATATATATATGCGAAGATACCCAACTTAAACATTTCGATTGATGAGACCGGAGACAAGGACGTAGCTGAACTTCAACTTTATTACATCAAGCTTTCGACCTTCCCAGCTTTCTTCAGGTTCTGAAGATAATAATACGACATATAGTATATACTTCAATATACATACAAGTGTGTGTTTTCTGCATGAGTATATTGCTTATTGTATATCAGTCAACATTTTTTTTTTATTGATATTCATTAGCACAAACGAGGTTCAGATTTTGTAGAATGCCAAAGGGGCAAAAATGCTGGCACAACTGACCAAACCAGTGACCTTCTAATTATATATATATATATATATATATATACACACACACACTGCAACAATATGTTATCAAACTGAAGTGCAGACATCAGCCTTCAAGTTGAAACCAATTTGAACATAATGTACAGCGTTTCAGGAGGCAGTCATACGTTAAAAATGAAACCTACCCCCAAAAAATTATATATATATATATATACAGATATATATAATTGTGAGAAATACAAATGAGAGAATAATGGTTGCGTAGCTCAAATCAAAGTTCCCCAGAGCTTTCCTCCCTTTCTGAAATTTTAGCAAAGGTTGAAAAAATGTCTCCGCCGGGAATCGAACCAGGGTCCTTGGCTTAGAACGCCAATGCCTTAACCACTAGACCACGGAGACGGGCCAGTGATTTTGGGCGACACCAGATTCAATTGAATGACAGATTGACAAATCTTCAACCTTATTAATTTATTCCTTTGTCGGGGGCAGGTGAGTTTTGAACAATATATATATATATATATGCAGTGCTTACAACTGAAGAAAATCAGTGCATTTAATTTTATTGTCATTCGGAGCCTATAACAAACAAATTGTGCCTTCACTTTAGGCTCCTTCATATCCTCATTCTTTAGTTAACTTAGTCCTTAATTTCCAAGCAAAAGCAAGCAAACGAATTGATCTGATTTATTTTATGTAATTATGTTTACTCAAAACAAATTATAAGAATACATAAACTGACCTAACTGAAGGAGATAAAGATCTTTAGTTTTCAATATTTTATTTTCAAAGAAAAGAGGATCCGTATGGGAGCGAATATGAGAAGGCAAATGATACGAAGAACTTTCTTTTGTAATAATAATATTCTATTTAACAAGTTTGGTGCGTATTGCCCCACACCAGGAGTCCATAATGTAGATATGGTAAGACCAGAGAGGAATAAAGCATAAGTAAGGAAGATGAAGGGAGATGTGTTTTCAATCTATTAATGACACCAATATTACGAGAAATAGTTTTACAGAAGTTGCCAATATGATACTTCCAGGAGAGTTTATTGTCGACTGTTACGCCCCAAAATTTAGTGTGAGAAACACTCTCCAACGGGAAGTCATCGAATTCAGTATTGATTGGCAGTGAGTCTATAGTATTACTGAACAACATATATTTAGTTTTTCAGATTAAGTGAAAGTTTGTTTGCTCTAATCCATTGTAGAATCTTATATAGTTCAGAATTAACCGTTTACGCAAGAGTGTATGGATTGTTGTGGGAAAAGAACAGATTCATGTCGTCAGCAAAAAGTATAAACGAAAAAATATTGGATGATCTGCAGAAATCATTTATATATAAAATAAATAAATGTGGACCTAGGAGGCTCCCTGTGGAACACCACATCTAATATTACACAAATCTGATGAACAATCGTTTAATGAGACACATTGCTTTCTGTTCCTGAACCACTCAAAGCCTTTCCACGTACACCGTAATGGGAAAGTTTATAAAGTAATATATCGTGGTTTATTGTATCAAAGAAGATACCAACATTTTTGACATTTTTTCAGTTGTTAAAAGGAGTTTCCTCAATTTCAACTCTATTGTCAGCCTCTGTCTCGTTTTCATGTTCAGGTTCTTTAGTGTGTACTTTCGAGTAGAAAGGAAAACAACCGGGTTTCTTTTGCCCGTTGTTTTGCCGATATATATACCTACAAGGAAATACGACAAGCAAGGTTACAATAATCAAAACAAGAGATATAACTATACAAATCCATATAATGGTATTTTTCGAATGCATAGTGTTTGTCCGTGTACTTTCTGTCGATGCTATCTCGGAAACAGTCGATATGATAGTCCTGCTCACTACCGGTTCTTTTGATGATGAAAGCTTTAGCACTTTCGCAGGTGCAGTAGCAGGACAAACATCTCGGCCATTGAGCTGTCTGTTGTAAATAGGATCAATTACAGAATCGTTGCATTTGCACAAATTTTTCGGTTGTCTGAATGTAGTACTACAACAAAATACAACATTTGAGTACTTGAGTGATATAGTCTGCTTCAGAGAGGTATTAGTTTCAGTTGGTTTAGTCAACGGAGGCATTTTTTCACCATTTTGATAGCACTCAATTTGTCCAGAAAGACTCCCTACGGGTGCTGTGCATTCCACTGAGCCTAAGTTTCCTTCTTTGTGTTGACTAATCAATTTACACGATGCCTTTCCAGGAGGATAATCAACATGCATCCCGATTTGTTTGTATTCCTGGAGTTTTTCGATGTCTTTGTATACAAAACACGTGTATGTACCTGCATCATCTTTCTGTACATTCGTAATTGTTAAGTTCAATGAACATCCATAACTACAATTCATATTATCAACAGTGAATCTATGTTCCTGGTCTGGAGGCAAAGAGAGGCTTCCACCATTTCTTGAATGATAAAACGGTGCTTTGTATCCGGCCTGTAGAACTACTTCATAAATGTCACATGAATGCGTAAAATTGAGGTATGCCTGCTCTTCTTCCATGACGTTTACAATTTGAGAATTACTAGATATTGTCACCAAAGTAATAAAAATGATAAACTTCTGAATATCAATGAAATATAACTGACTTACTATGTCCTGGCGTTGGAACATTTTTGTAGCATAAATGTCTAGAATAAAAATAAAATCAAGACAGTTGAAAATGAGACATTAACCCATGCAATCAATGATCACACAATGAAATACATATATACATCCTTTTCACCAACTCTTAGAAGCAGACACGAAGGTATATATTACAAACACACATTAAAAATATAAATCAAAAGAGGGCAATATAATTTAGAAAAATTATTTACAACAATAAACAGAAGATAAGCGACAAGACAATACTGGCATCTCCGTCATTCTACGGGCTAGGATAAAATGTTGCGGAATCAAAATTTCCGTCTGCGATATCAGAAGGTAAATGCGTCCAGTCCTGGCCTTTGGTGTTGGTATTATAATATGAAATCAATGACGTTGTTCTGTAGTTGAAATTAAGAACCACATCCACACATGGCCTGACTATGTAGTTAGATGTTGATTGTTGACAAGCTCACTTAAATGTATATTGGTAGTATACCAAAAACAACCTCAGCAAGAAAGTGCAGTACTTCTTCAGGATGATAATTATACAAATTCGTCAATTTAGATTTGCATTCTAGGCTCTGAAAGAAAGAGAGAGAATGGGGAGAGGGGGATATTAACTGAAATGCATCAAGTGGCGTATCTAAGGGTGTGGGGCAAAGGGGGCACGTGAGGGGTGCAAAAACGCAAAAGTTGGATAGAGAAAGGGGATAAAAGAAAGAAAAATTATGGTCCTTATTGATTATGCCCCCCAAATCGAATGTGTTTTGTTGTTGTTAATTCTGTGTTCCGAATAGATCGTTTTCCAGTGATCAGTATTTGAAAGGAACCCCAACGCTCGGTTGCTGTGAATTTTTTCCACATCATTCTAAGGTTGAAATGCATTTATAAGAAATTGAGTGTTTGAGTGGTGAAAATATATTTAAAAAAAAAATCTACTGCTCGGTGACTTTGCTCCTTCACTTGTATTTCATCAGACTTGGACTACCAAGCCCAGGTTAAGTATACACGAAATCATTTTTACGTAGTCCTGTAATATTATTTCTTCATTTGAAGCGGAAAATATATGGTTTTTACTTTTGAGCTGATAAGTTAAGGTGTGGGGGAAGCAATTTTATTGTTTGCCCCTGGCGCCACAATCCCTAGATACCTCAATGAATGCATTTTTCACAACATTTACTTCAGACCAAGTTTAAACTTATTTTAAAAAGAGGAATAAATCTTCTGCTGATTGCATACCACTTAATGGGTAGTAGTATTACATTGCCCTACGCTGTTGGGGGAAAAAAAAACCCAGATTGATCTTTGAAAGTAGACCATTCAAGTGCTTCCACTAGCGTGGAATGTCACATATCCTCATGCTATTTAAACACTTGAATACCAATTTTTTACTATAATCTTGCTAAATAAAAGTTGATGCTCTCAGTGTATGTGCGAAATTTCTGCAATTATTTTGCCGGTGAATGAATCAACACATTAATAAAATGATCGCTTTAACAAAATTGTTAAAATGTAAAACTGTGGAATGATATCCTACCTTACAATTGCAGAGAATGGCAATAGAGATATACTCACTATACTAAAACAAAATATATGATTTCTTAAGGTTTATCTCCCAGCATGTCTGCCTACGGTGAACCAAAACTTTAGAGATGATAACTCACACTATAAGCTGACCTTTGGCTACACTAGAGTCGTATTTACACAAAATTGCTGCCAAACTTATCACTCACTCTTTATCAGTCATATTTAGGGCCCCTGTTTACATTGAAGAATTTTATCGCATCATAATTTGTTTTGCCAATAGGTCATGATAAGTTGCTAACTCTAGCTCTGTCATGGAATTATCCCCTTGAAAAAAAAAATCTGTCTGTCTGTCTCTCTCAATACTAGGTCTACATGAATTTGTATGTTATATTTTTTGCCTGTCAAATTCATCAAAACAGCAGCCAAATCGATGCCCAGTCCCTCAGTTTCATTTGAATTTGAATGCTCATCAAGATCAACATTCAGTTGCCTAAAATGAGCATTCTATTTGATTTTTAGGGCAAGTGATTTCATATTTTTATCATGCATTTTGATAGACTGAGCATTAAAATTAGAATTTTACCCAGTGAGCATTAATTTGTAAGCTTCGGATCGCGATTTAAGCAATGAATTTAACAACGCACCCCTCCCTTTGAACTTTCAAATTGTTTTTACATAATAGATTTAGAAACAATATGTAAAGTCGTGTTCTTGCACTGTCATAAATCAGGAATAAATGATAATGAAGAAATATTCTACAAACAAGCAAAATCTTGGAACAAAACGAAGTAGACAAACAAACACAAGGGTCGTGGAACGATTTCTGACTATGAAGTGGGTTTGCTCGAGACCTGTTAGCACCCATCCTGTTTGGGGGCTTTGTGATTATCAAAAGTAAAAAGAAGAAATAACAAAGACAATCGTCAACTAACAAAAATAAAATTAGATACCCCCCCCAAAAAAAACAACAAAAAAACAACTCCCCCCCAAAACCCTCCCCCCCCCCCCACCAGACAATATGATGTAAAAGACTACCTTGAATACGCTGAACATATTTGAAACAATAGAGCACATGAAAAGTTAAGGGTAATCCAATTTGTTTTTACACTCATATGATTAGATGACTGCATCAGTTTGCAACAACAACAACAACTAAAAAAAAACATTTAAAAACATTAGAATGCTTAAATGAAAAATGTAGAAGAGAGATCCTTTGATCATGAAACAACTTTATTCATTTTTTAACACTCGTTTTCAATAATTCTTAAATTTTAGTGGTGAATTCATATCTATTCGCGAACGTGCGGGCGAGCGAGCAAAGATTGTCGGACACACTACTGAACAGGTGCTTTCTTTGTCACTCAGGCATTTATTGATTTATAAGTTTTAAGATAGTTTAGATTTGAGTTTTATTCTTACGAATATGGTTCAGCTTTACTGTGCTTGACTTCTTTGTTACAAGATTATTTCGTGCTTCCAGTCATGGACCTACTCCAATCAAGCACGGTCTCAATACTGGTGCTTAACTATTCTATTTTACGACCGAGTTGCATATTTCGAGGTAATTCAAAGTTTACAAAGTTTAACACAAATCTGTTTTCTTTTCTTAGATGGAAATGTGTCAGGGGTGCAAATAGCCCCCTGTTGTGGTGGAACATTCCCATAGGATTTCCCCCTTCTGCTTAATACGTTATTATGAATAATGTTTATCCTCGGTGTAATTATCAGCAATATTTTTTAAATCATACGTGATAAGAAATCAAACAAAAATGGAAAAACAAAAACAAACAATCCGTACAAAACAACAACAAAGAAGAAGAAGAAGAAAATGGAACTTGATGACTAAGTGCTTAAGGAATTTTGTAAAAATGAAAAATAAAAAGTAATAGTGGAAGTGTGTATTATGAAAAGTTTAGTTCCAAAAGGGAATAACTATACTTTTGACCGAAATTGATTTGTAATGATAAATATGCTTATCTCGCAGTCTGGGAATCAAATGGGTTATATCGCATCAACCAAATATTTTTCGAAATTTGAAAAAAAAAAAAAATCGCTTCATATTTATGTTTCATTCCAAAGGGCACCTAATCCAAATCTTTTTCAATCAAAAAGGCACTAAATGCACTATTATTCATTCATACCTTGTTCCCTTAAGCTATGTATTAACATTTTTAAAAGTGTTGTGCAAATACCTGTTTAGATCATCAATGCATCATTTTCATAAATGTAACATTTTTATAATTCTTTAATGAATATATGTTTTTGATTTCGCCTGTTTAAAATGAAACTCCCGAAAGTCAGTAGTGAATTTTATGCCTGCATTTTCGACCGATTAGAGGCCTAGAATCTTGATGTGCGGTTAATAATGAAAAGTAGTTAAGACTAAACCTTTTCAGAAACAATCAGTCCATTTCGATGTGATAGGTATTCGTTTATTTTACTCATTAATCACAAGAGATGAACGTATCGAAACTTAAAAAACACTTACATGCTACTCACTGGGCTTTCAGGTTTTATCACACAAATCTATTCATCAAGGTCAGGAAGCATTAGAAGTGAAAGTGCTGACACGCATAGTTGTCAGAACTATATTACACATCCTGTCTATCCAATTTTTCAGTTATTTTGCAACTTTGTGCCATACTCGTAGAAAGCCGGCCAAACATTATTTTCGGGAAAAACCTTGCAACAATTCTACATTGTAAAGAACTTTATATTTTTTTATATGGAGATTGCAAAAGTCTTACTGTACTCATGGATATTCCGAATTTTGATTATTTCCTCTAACGTTCGCGAGTCAGCATCATTGAGATGTACGACAGGGTCTGAGTATTTTGTCACTCATCCAATAAACCAAACTGTAAAAGAGTCTCAAAATGCAACATTTACTTGCAAAGTAAGAGATGTGAAGCAAAAAAATGTTGCACTGAGATGGGATATAAATCCTGATATCTACGAAATAGTCACAGAGGTGAGAACAGCACCACGGGAAATTTCATCGAGACTAACAGTATGCGCTATTGGCAGGATTGGACAAAGTATTACTTGCGTTTTAGAATATACCGTTGGAAAACACAATGTTTGTTTTTATTCCCAAAATGCAAAGACAAATGTACAATATTTTCCGAAACAGGATCAAGTGTTATGTGGCCCTTCCTTAATCCATCCTGTTTTTGAAGGGCAAACAATTTCTCTGCAATGTGCTGCACCTCGGAGCAAGCCACCTGTTGACCTACGCTGGGTAGTCGATGGCTATACTACTGAGATATTCATGACCTTACCACATATAACTGATTATGGACTCCAGCGTGTTATCACTGTGGACTTAAAGGCCCGCCAAGACCTCCATCGTAAAAACATGCTGTGCCAAGTAACGAGCAAAGTTGCATTTCCAAATGAGAAAATACAGTGTAGTGTTGGACCAGTTTTAGTGTATCAGAAACCCCGGGTCACTGTCTTTCCTGCAAAGGCAATTGTTGCAGCGACCAATATAAGGCCTATTCGTTTTAGTTGTTCTGCCACCGGGTTTCCATCAAATATTACTTTTTCTTGGTCGTGTTACCCAAGAGGTATTGTCGGCGGATGTAATGCAGACACTACTAACACTAATATCATAATATATAATCACTCAGAAGTCAGACAAAAATTGTTCATTACTTGCATTGCATCAAACAGCATTGGTCTTACACAAAGTTCTTCTACTATAATAATTCAGAATTCTCGATGTAACGATAGCGAGAGTAAAATATCTCCCGTTTACACGGAACAAACTGTACATGTGCGTTTGAGATCTACACGAAAATATGGAAATACAATTGATTCTTTGTGCCTCCTGCATATTCCAGGAGACTACGTCAATACGCAACTAGAATTCACATGGTACCTCAATGGACATCTTGTTTTGTTGCCAAGGGAACGTATAATGAATAGATCTCAATCGACTTATTCTAATATGACTTTGAAAATGTCTAATAAAGGCCATGTAAATGTGATTTTTTGTAAGGTTCGGGGGATAGCAGGGATTTATTTTGTTGCAATTGATGCTTGCATGAATGTGCGTTTAAGTCATATTATGACAACCAAAGCAGAATCGGAAAAAGCACAGTCAATTTCGCCAAGTCAAGGTACACCACTCCTCGACCATTTCATTAACTCAATGGTAATAACAAAACTATATATGTCATCGAACAAATTTGACCATAAATCAACTATTTTGGACCAGGACAATTTGAGTTTTATAAGGTACATGAATGTTACCTCAAATATTCCAGCTGTTGCAAATTCTATGTTTTCGAAGAAAATATCAACAAATCGGACAAGTGGCAACCTGCTTACAACTGTCAAGTATGAATCGATGACAGAACAACCATCAATCTCGGTTTGGTTTGCCGCTTTAATTGTGGCGGGTAGCACAACTTTTTTTATTTTGACAATTATTTTGATAATTTTCGGAACTCTATCAATCTCATCCCGCGTCTTACACGAAAATCTCACTCGAAAGGCGGGAGAAAATAACCATGGAGAAAATGAAAGTTCTTTTATCCAGTCTGCCCAAAGACACCCTGAATGTTATGTCATTGATACACTCTACGAGACCCCTAATGTACGATCTACTATAGCTGACAGCATGAACGATGAAACAACTCATCCAGCGACGTACGAATTGTACAAGAGCGACACTCGATCTGACACAAGCTCTGAATTGTATTCTGCTTATGGACGTAGCTCAAGCCCTCCGGACTCATGCAGCACTTACTCTGGCGAGTGGATAAACCAGCCATGCATTCAGAAACTGTCATTATGACATTCAGAGTACCGCTTATTTAAGCAGACATTGTTTGATTTAAAATGTCTACATGTATATAAATAGCAAGCTCAGAGCACCCATAAAACCAAAATCGACTTTTTACACTCTAAATCTTATGTTATAAAAAAGAGATATGAGAGTTCAAAAATGATTATCTTGAGAAAAGGAATGCCAAAATGCCCCAACAGGAGTCAAGACAGCAACGGGAATCCTAGATACAGCACAATACAGGCTTTGCACTGGAAGTGAATGCTCCGATTCGAGACACGTTAATGTTGAGCTTCATGCTAACTGTTTGTGAGGATTTGAGATACATTTGCCATTTCATTTTAATAGAATATATTCTAGATGACCAACTTATTCATTTCGTTTCTCGATTTACCTTCTGCAATTGAATGAAATTCAACATTATGGCGTGTATCGGTCGGTAAAATGTCAAATTACTGCATGATAATCACATAGGCTTATGATTCAGATAATCAAGTAGACTTATGATTACATTCACTCTTCCAAAATCGGCAATGTCCAAAATGTCTTTTTGGAATGATATAGATACAACTGAATAATTTATGGGCAATAACACTGATTGCAATGATTTGGAGGACAGTGTTAATGAAGATAGGTCAGCTGATAACAGTGATTTTGAATTAAACAAAAAAAAAAAAAAAAAAAAAAAAAAAAAAAAAGGGGGGGGGGGTATAAAATTAGCTCACCTCAACTTGAGAAGCCTAGTCAATAAAGTTCTGATCTACAAAACTGGCTCCGTAATAAGCCTCATGATATGTTAGGCCTGTCTAAAAAGTGGTTGACAGAGGAACATTCTAATAGTTTGTTTTCTATTAAAGGATAAGTTCGAGAGGAGAGACATAGGCACCCATAGATGAGGAGTGGTATGGTTTATATCATTTTTTTGTTTCTTAAGTGAGAAGATTGGATCTTGAATCTGACGCTTTAAAAAAAATAATGTGACTTGAACGGCAACGTACAAATGTTAGCTCACTGTTCTTGGTATACTGTATAGGAAACCAGATAATCAATCTGATTTTTGGAGAATTTAGAACAAAAACATAAGAAATTATATAAAGTTACATACAATGTTATTTTACTCGGTGATTTTAATTGCAATATGATGACTGATAATAATCTTTCTAGAAAAGTTCCAACCCTCTGTACAACAGTGCAAATGACACAGGTTATATCTGAATCCACTAAAGTTACACCATAATTTATAGTCAGTCTCTAACTGACTTAATTGGAATTTCTGATCCACTTATTGAGAATATCATTAAATCAGGAGTCCAAACGGCTGGTCTAAGTGATCCCTATGTGATATACACTGTAATTAAAGGTAAATATCAACCTTTTTCTCAAAAAGATAATCAAATTTCGTTCTTTGAAATACTCTGATAGTAATAAATTTAAAGAGGATGTGAGTAAAACTGACTGGCGTGAATTTATGTGATTTTATGGTGAAGATTTGTGGTACTGCTTTAAATGTACAATGCTGAAATTTGAGATAGGCATGCCCCCATTATATCAGTGCGTCAAAAGTAAAGAGGTGTACATTGGATAAATGACGATCATTTAACATTAGCACGCCAAAGGGATTATTATCGAATGCAATTTAGAAAAACAAAATTGACTTCTTGGTGGCATAAATTCCAGTATTTCTTAATATCGGGCTAATAACTTGAATACAATTTTGAAAAAAAGAAGTATCATCAGAATAAATTTCAGAATTGTGGACATGATATTAAGAGGAATGGGACATTTCATCGAAACTTATACCAAAGAAAATTAAAAATGTGAATCATGATATTTAACTCCCAACTGGTAAATATCAGATACCTAACAAGCAAAGACAAATAGCTCACGTTCTAAACAAAGCTTTTAATAAAGTAGGTTCAAGGTTGCAAACTCCGTCGGGTAATACCTCTGAAGATACATTAAACAGTTTAAAAACTTTGTCTTTTCTTGCATGTGAATTTAAATTTTGTTCAATAAGGAAGGAATAAGTTGTAAAAGAACTGTTAAGTATTAACTGTTCAAAGCAGTGGGAGTATACCCTAAATTTCTTAAACTCCCTGCAGAATATAAAGGTGACCCATTGATTCATTTATTTAATGCGACTTTACAAACTTGTATTATATCTTAAATACAGCACGAATTACTCCAATACACCGGGGAGGGCCTTTTAATATTGATAATTTTAGACCCATCTCTAAGCTACCTGCCTTGTCCAAAATATTGGAAAGAGCAATACATGAATGATCAATTTTATACATACTTAAATGTAAACAAACTCCTTGCAAATTGTCAATCTCATTCAGGGTTTAGACCATCTTATTCTACTGCTTCATGTTTAACTGAAATTACAGATTATTTGTGTGATAAAATGGACCAAAAACATATTATTGGGGGTATTTTCTTAGATCTATGTAAAGCATTTGATGTTATTCCACACAATTTTATTCTCGGAAAGCTTATGTACTATGGTATTAGAGGGGAAGAATACAATTGGATGGAAACCTATTTGATAGACAGGAGACAATTTGTAAGAGTTAATATTGGTTAAAGTGATGTGGTAACTTTGTAGAGGCTTGATAAAATCTGAGCTGCCTGGCCTTACATGCTCTCAGTGTATGTAATATGGTGTAAAAATGAAGCCCAGGAAAAAAAAACAAACAAAAAACAACTTCAAAATCATCATGTACTTCACAAAAGTAAACATATGCAAGCATGGCAAGTAACCAGAAATGCCAGAATCATTTCCCCCCATAGACTCAGTGTTAGACTAAAGCGTATGGCCATACGCTTTTGTAAATGGGAGTATTCAGTCATATATATCTTAATAATAGCATTATATATTTGAAAACCTTTCTATGCCTGGCTATTTATTTATCCTTCTGAATATCATAATACAAGACATATATCAAAATTCAACAATTTATTAAATCAAGCCTCCACAAAGTTACCGAATCCCTTTAATGATTGCACTAGTGAATGTTTGAAGACCAGATCAGGAGTCCCACAGGGATCTATATTGGGAACGTTGATATTCTGTCTCATATTCAATGACATATGTAATGTAAATTTGCATTTCAATTTTAAAATTATACTGATGATACAGCTATTTTTAATCATGGTAAAACAATTAAAGGTCATTTAGGGTTTTGGTAAGCCTCCAAAAACTGTTCATCAGATTTCTTCAATTTTTGTTGATAAATAGCAAGATACTAGCAATACTAAGACACTGTGAAGATTTCGCCTCCTAAAGTTTAATAGTAAACAAATAAGAGGCAAAAACTATTGATGTGCCGGACAGGCACGTAAAATCCCAACAAAGACAGCATGTGCTATACACTGTACACACACGTGTAAAACCAATGAGTAAAGCTACACAAAGTGATACACATGCTGTCTCTATGCGAAGCCCCAATATTGCTGTGAGGGGAGCCGTCGCGGTGGAAGGGTTTTGATACAAGGAGAACAACATGAGACTATATTTAACATGTTTCTCTCCAATTTCCTTTTTGCTACCAATACTGTACATGAGCTTTAAGGAGGTACAGAAGTACTTAACAGATGATTTTGTTACAATATGCAAATGGCAAGACCTTAAAAATATGTATTTACACCCACAAAAGACGAAATTCATGGCATTTGGTCATAAGAAAATACTGAAATTATATTTTGTTGATGAAATTCAGAAAATCATACCTTTAATTTAGAAAATGTAAATAAAAAAAACAAAAACAAAAAAACTTGTGTGTTATGCTTGACTCCGGAATGACTTGGGATGAAATTGTTTTTATTATTGTTGGTAAAATCTCTCAGGTGATAGGTTGTATACGGAGGAAAAACATTTGCTGACATTCAAAATATTGAAGGATCTGTATTTTGCTATGATTTCACCTTATATTGATTACTGATTATCTCAGCGTTCCTTGTTACTCACGCTGAAATGGCAATCAGTAGAGCAGCGTATGAAATATAAATTTTGTGTTCTTGTTTTTAAAATACAAAATAATCTAATACCCAATTATTTAGAATCATTAATATGCAGTTGTAAATTGTAAGACACGTTATTCTTTTAAATGCCCCTCCAACTACCCCGCCCAAGGACAGAATATAAAAGAAATTCTTTTGCATATGTTGGAGTTTGTTTAATGCACTCCCCGGTAATGCTCAGACGTGTACATCCCTTTATAAGTTTTAAAAAAATATGCAAAGCTTTATTCTGGACTATATGGAATTATAACATTGCTATTCAAATATGAACAATACCATTAATTCACTTTCCATTTATGTAGTTTACAGTGTTACCTAAGTGTTATGTATTTTGTATTTTCATGTAGAATGATTTGTTAAACGAAGGGCGCCTTCGGAAAGCAGTTTTGCATAAATGAACAGGCCAACCCCGCAGTATAAAATAAAGAAGACAAAATAAATAAATAAATAGTAGGCCCTAAATGTTATACAGATACGGCTACAGAGAGTATGAGAAATACACCTCATGTAAGTATCAAATTGTAAGCAGAGATGGATTCAGGATTGTCAAAACAACAACTACAACAACAATAACAGCAGCAAATAAGCAAATGAGGAAAAAGGCGGGCGAAACTGTAAAAACCGACAAACGGTTATCGGAAAGCCTATACCGTCACTTTTCCGGGTGGGGGGGGGGGGGGGGGGGGGGGGGGGATTATTTCCCTACATGGATCCACCTATGGTATCGACCGAAGAATAAAAGAATTGGGAACTGATTTCTCGCAGAACCACGTAGACCGTTATACCAGTTTCACACCAGTTCTTAACCAGGGTAACACCACGGTAGGGATTCCTCATCGATTATGTCGATAAAGCCTGGTCAAGAGACCCCTTTTCATACCAACATCTCTACGCTGGTGTAATGATCATTTTTTTTTGCTCTCTCTCTCTCATTTTCCCTTCTTTCTTTCTTCCTTCGTGTATTTATTCAGTTTTTCCTCCTCCTTTCCTTTCTTTTTATTTTCATTTTTATGGATATCTATCCTTATGTATTTATTTTGTATTTTTGCCTTCTCTCACTTTACTTTTCCGTCTTTCCTTATGTAAGCATATTTTGTTTAAATACTTTCATTTCTCTCATCTTCTTTTCTTCTTTCCTTATGTATTTCTTTGTTTTATTCTCTGTATCTTCTATTTTTTCTTTATTTATGTCTTTGTTTTTCTTCCCTCTATCACTTGTTTTCTTAAGTATTAGATTTATTTTTTTTATTCTCTCACCTTTTCTTTCTTTTCTTAGATATTTGTTTTTTTTCTTTTCTCTCTTCTATCTTTTCTTTTCCTTATGTATTATTTTCTCTTCTTTCATCATCTCAGTTTTGTTTTCTTTCTTCGTGTAATCATTAGTTATTGTTTTTTACTTTCTTCTTTATGTATTTTTTTCTACTTCTACCCGAGTAGCTTTTGTCTACGACAATTCACGCCAAATCTTGCCAGGTAATACCCCTGCCTACCTAGGCGTTACCCATAGAAGTTCTGTGGTAGATCCTACCCTGGCTTACCTCGGGCTACCCGAGAGTATTTTACCTGGACGCTTTTTACACCGACATTCAGTTTAGGGTCTCGCCCGGGCGATACCCTAGACGTGAGAAGAAGAAGAAGAAGAAGAGGAAGAAGAAGAAGAAGAAGAAGAAGAAGAAGAAGAAGAAGAAGAAGAAGAAGAAGGAAAAAACAAACGTGAGAAAAAAAAAAGAAGATTAGAATTCTGAAACGAAAGTCACTGATCGAAAGCAATCCGATCAACAACTGAAAACGTAGACAGGTATTTCGTCTGTTTCTTATGTGTAAGAGTGTGCTAACATTCTGCATCCATTAATCGTTATCAATAGTAACGAAGCAAACGAGGTTAGTTTTTATTTTTTTTTCATGAAAATTTACGGAGCCTATGGCTTTATGCATGTTATGTAACTGCTATTGTCTTTTCCTTATTCATTCCAAAGATTATCTTCTTTGCCAAGTTTTGCATAAGAAATACGGTAAGGTATATTCACTCATAATAAATGTTCATATATTTTCTTTTTAGACATTTTATGAAATGACATTCAAAAAAAAAGTTATATAAAATATCCAAGCATAGTATCGTCTTTCACAAGGTATATATATTGCTAGAGAAATAAATAGGCCTATATACATGTCTCCATAACCAAAGAGTGGATGTCTTGTACAATGACCCCTCATGCCTTGCGCCGTTTGCGCATTAGGCCTCGAAGCATGGCCTAGTCCAGGGGGTTCTTGCGTGAATAAAGCGTTGTCACAACCAGTCGTAAGTGTGGTATGCGTGTGTTCTACGACGGAATTTGCAGAAAATCCTTCCGTCTGCGTGTTCTATCCTTACGTGTTTTATCCTTACATATATTTTGATGTAATTGTTTATTTTTTTTTCAAGATGATACAGGATAGCATATTTTTATATTTTAAAATAATATTATTCATATTTAAAGTTATGATGTTATGATAAACACAGGTGACACGTGCAGCCATCGTACTTCTTGGACGGACTTCTTGCGGAGGTCTCACGAAGCCCATGGCTCCATACGGAGCCGTGACATATCGCGCGTCAGTTGCACAATACTTGTACGGGGGCTGTTCTTGCAGGTAAGAGGGGTATGTTTATGAGGAGGGTGCAAGACGCGCAACACAAGGCGCACCGGTCTGGCAAGAAGGTATTTGTGGCCTATTGACCGGATCAGTGGATCAGAGATCATACTCCTTCTCATTACAAAAAAAAAACAAAAAAACACAAAAAAAAAACACACACACAAAAAACCCCCCACAAAAACCAACCCCCCCCCAAAAAAAAAGACCATAAGAGTAATTAAGAGGGGAAAAAATAGAAACTGATGTACATAATTTATAAAGAGCATATAAACCACAGATGCATTAAATTGATAATAATATCATAAAAGTAAAAGGCGTAAATATTCTTATTATATGAATGAAAGCCGACAACATTAAAGTATTACAAATACATTCCAATGGCTCGTCCAGGGCTATGAAGCTTTTCCAAAAACCCCCTCTCCTCCCACTTTTTAGCCTTAAATAATTATATTTCGATGTAATTGTTTGTTTTGTTTTCAAGATAATACGGGATAGTATATTTTTATATTTTTAAATAGTTTATTCATATTAAAAGTCAGTGATGGCTTATTTTGTCCTCACTTTTAGCATAAACGAAAAGAACTAAGATAAAACTAGAAATTTAATTCGTCACTGAAGACGAATTAGGTGGTCTGTCTGTCCCTGTGGCAAATTGCTTTGTCAGATGTGATAATATTTCTGCAAGATAATAATCATGATAATGTTGACGACAATGATGATAAGATGGTCATTATAAGTGATGACAATGACGAAAATGATATATTGATAATGATGATCATAATGACAACAATAATCAAAAAAATGATGACAATAACCACGATAACCTAAGAGGCATAGCCCCCCCTTCAGGTTCAATTTTATGGGCAATTTTTGAAAAGTGCTTGAAATGGCATAAAACATATGCAAAATGAATTTGGGAGGATTTGGATCATTTCTAAATTTTGCGCACGCACGGACGCGCGTACGTACGCGAACGCACGCGTTTAATGATATGACCTTGACTGGAATGACAGTGACCTTAACCATGCCAAATATGAAAGAGAAATGACATTTCGTTATGAACATATGACCACAATTTGATTTTCACAAAATGGCGCCTGGATGACGTCACGAATTCATATTTACAACTCATAGGCTTTCAGAAAATGTAAAAAAATTGGGGGTAGCCACGCATTCTGACGAGCTCTGGCGGATTTTAAATAGACATGTTTTTACCACTTTTTACATGATATTGCCCATTGACGCGCGCACGAAGTCTAAAGTTTGACGCGCACGTGTGCCATTATTGAAGGTCGAGAATGACTGTAAATAGTTGGAAATTGTCAAGAATAGTGTCAGGAATAGAAACCATGCAACCCCCTCCCCCCCCCCCCCCCCCAAAAAAAAAAACAAAAAAAAAAACAAAAAAAAAACGGCGTTTTAAGGTTCTGTACGCGCAGCGCGCGCGGACGCGCACGCACGGAAAATTTTGAAATGCTTAAAATGTCCTGAACCGTACTCTAATTTGATTAAAAAGTGATTTTGAGCATTTCTAAATTTTGACGCACGCGTACGTGCGCGTCATGATGCGCGCGCGGATTTTGTTGACATGTTATATTGACCCTTGACCTGAAGTTCATGTTTGTCAAATATGGTTCATTTTTGATCACTCGTTATGAAGATATGATTGATAATGTGATTTCACAAAACGGCGGCTGCATGACGTCACGATGACCTGATGACCTTGAAAAAATTTCTGGCACTTGCCCATTATAGGCCTAATGACTGACTGAAATTTGATGAAAATTGAATGACCCAATTTTGAGTAATCATTGCCACAAAAAAGTGGTGGAAAAATAAAAAAAGAACTAGAATTTTAATTCGTCACTGAAGACAAATTAGGTGGTCTGTCCTGATTTTTATGACGGTGAATGACCTTTGCCGTGTTGATAACGATGTATCTGAACGGGGTAAGCACATCTCGTCCGATTTAACATGTTTAAACCACCACACTGCCATTTCATAGGCCATCTTTACTTTCAAATTTACCCTTGTAGATGTCAGATATAATCATGACATGCTTCTTTATGTGTTTATATGCGTGTGTGCGTGCCAAACGGTGAGGAATTTGCATGTTTAGAAGCTAAATTATGAATGAAATGTAAAGGAAGATGAAAAAAATGAAAGAAACATTGCAAAAGAGAGAAAAAAATTCCGACCTGATCGGGAATCGAACCCGGATCATTTGATTGGTAGGCAGGGTCATATACTAGTAGACCACAGCATATCCCCATAGACTTAACACGCAAAGCTGAAAAACGGCCTTGGCATAGACGTAATTTTAACTTTCAACTAAGAATTTCAGAATGATCCCGACATGTAATCAAAAACAGAAGGGACACGATAGCCCATAGTCTCAAGTATAAACATACTAAAATTGGGGAGAAAATAGAGCAGAAAGATGACTCTCATAGGATGATGGCATTGATAATGATTATATTCACGATTGTGATGATTTCAAACTTGTCCTAGTATCTTCAATTCCCATATTACCTATTTAAGTGGAAAAGCGCCCTTTCAGGTTCGATTTTCAACTTTTGAAAAGTGCTTGAAATTGCATAAAGCGTGCGTTTAACGAAATGTCCTTGACTGGAATGACAGTGACCTTAACCATGCCAAATATGAAAGAGAAATGACATTTCGTTATGAACATAATTTATGACCAGAATTTGATTTTCACAAAATGGCGCCTGGATGACGTCACGATAACCTCATGACCTTGAAAAAGATGTGGGAACTTGACCTTATTAGGACTGATGACTGACGAAAATATGAAGAAAATTGACTGAGCCGATTTTGAGAAATCGTGATAACGAACTGGACGATTTGATATTGCAGGACATGTGGGAGATTATCCCCTTAGCTTTAATACACGACAGGGAATGAGATTGTACAAAAACTACTGTACACTATTTTCCAATAGTGTACAGTCCCCTCTGCGACCAACCTATAGTGTATGTTTTTCTATGTCTGTTTTACACTGTAACCAATAATTGTAAAGTTTCATTGATTTGCTATTACGATGTAAAGCTGTGCATTTAATTTGTTGGAAGTGGAAATAAATGAAATGAAAAATGAAATGAAATAGAGATAACACGCAAAATTAGGCAGTTTATTACATTGTTTGTGATGGTATATGTTATAATAGGCGAAGAAGATGGTAAAATGAAAGGCCCCCCAAAAAAATTTAAAAAAGAAAAGAAAAAAAAAAGAAAAAGAAAAAAAAATGGACCTACCGGGAATCGAACAGGGGTCGGCGGAATGGAAGGCAAGTGCTTTACCAATGGACCAAAATATTTCCAATAGAGATAACACGTAAAGGAAAAACGGGATTCTGAAATCACATTTTGTAGTTAAAAAATGGGCATGATCCCGACATCTAATCAAAAATTAAATGGCACACAAGTGAAAGCTTATAGTGTCAGCTATAACATATTAAAATTTGGAAGAAAATCGAGCATAAATTACAAAGATACTGCTCAAAGAAGACGGGAATGTAGAATCAAGATTTGAGAAAAAGTCATCTCCCATAGAGAATACACGCAAAATGACAAAAATAAAATTGACATGCCTCCTTTAATTGCAAAAATACGCCATGATGCCTTTGTCAAAATGAAAAATCGTGGTAACTGAATATTGAAAAAAAAATGGGGGGGGGGGGGGGGGTGTCTCCAGGCTTTCTGACGAGCTATGGCTGATTCCATATAGGCATGTTTTTACCACTTTTTACATTATATTGCCCATTGACGCGCGCGCGGATTTTAAAGTTTGACGCGCGCGTGTGGCCTTATGGAATGTCGAGAATGACTGTAAATAGTTGGAAATTGTCAAGAATAGTGTCAGGAAGACAAACCATGCGAAAAAAACGGCGTTTTTTTCGTTCTCTGCACGTTGTGCGCACGCATAACGCGCGGGCGGGTGCGCACGCACTGAAAATTTTGAAATGCTGAAAATGTCCTGAAACGTACTCTAATTTGATTAAGAAGTGATTTTGAGCATTTTTAAATTTTGACGCGCGCGTACGTGTGCGTCATGACGCGCGCGCAAATTTTGTTGACATGTCATATTGACCCTTGTCCTAAAGTTCATGTGTGTCAAATATGGTTCATTTTTGATGACTCGTTATGAAGATATGATCGATAATGTGATTTCACAAAATGGCGCCTGGATGACGTCACGATGACCTGATGACCTTGAAAAAATTTCTTGCACTTGACCTTGATAGGCCTGATGAATGACTGAAATTTGATGAAAATAGAATGACCCAATTTTGAGTAATCATTGCCACAAAAAAGTGGTGGAAAAATAAAAATAAAGAATAAAGAAAGAAAATTCTGACGAAATTAAGAGGTGGTCTGTCAAGTGACACGCCACCTAACTAGAACTTTAATTCGTCACTGAAGACGAATTAGGTTGTCTGTCTCCCCGTTGGCAAATTGCTTTGTAAGATGTGATAATATTTGTGTTAGATAATAATCCTGATTATGTTGAAAATAGATGGAGATTCGCGTCAAAGAAAATCGGACGATTTCATATTCCATTATACATGGGAGATTAACCAATAGGTTTATTACACTACAGCCATTCAGATTTCGCATAGGGTTGTACACAAACTATTTTACACTTCTTTCCAATAGACATAACGCGCAAAATTAAAAATTTTATTACATTGTTTATGATTGTATATGTTACAGTAGTCGAAGCAGATGGTAAAATAAAAGGCAAAAAGAAGGGGGGGGGGGAATGGGGGAAAAATGGACTCACCGGGGTTCGAACCTGGGTCAGCGGGATGGGAGGCAAGTGCTTTACCATTAGACCAAATTTTTTCCAATGGAGATAACACGCAAGCGAAAAAACGGGATTCTCAAATGACATTTTGTAGTTAAAAAAGGGGCATAATTCCGACATCAGATCAAAAATTGGAGGCACATTTGTGAAAGCTTATAGTCTCAGCTATAACATACTAAAATTTAGATGAAAATCGAGAAAAAACAGAGATATAGCTCAAAGAAGACAGGAATGCATAATCAAGATTTGAGAAAAAGTCATGTCCAGTAGAGAATACACGCAAAATGTGAAAAATTGACATGCCTCCTTTAATCGCAAAAATACAGCGTGATCCGTTTGTCAAAATGAAAAGTGGGGGAACAATTTTTTTAGAGAATTGTCTCGGCTACAACATATCAAAATTTGGAAGAAAATTGACAACCTATTACTGAAATATTGTCAAATGAATACAACAATTATTTCGTCATTTTTTTCGAAAACATTTTTTTGATTTCATATGCTAATATGATGACCCACCAATTTTTTTTCATGAATTCCAATCTACAACTTATAGGCTTTCAGAATATGTAAAAAAATTGGGGGGTCCCCAGCCTTTCTGACGAGCTATGGCAGATTCAAGAGAGGCATGTTTTTACCTCTTTTTACATTATATTGCCCATTGACGCTCACACGAATTTGAAAGTTTGATGCGCGCGTGTGGCATTATGGAAGGTCGAGAATGACTGTAAATAGTTGGAAACTGTCAATAAAGACAAACCATGCGGGAAAATGACGTTTTTACCTTCTGTATGCGCTGCGCGCGCATAACGCACGCGCGGACGGTCACGCATGGAAAATTTTGAAATGCTTAAAATGTCCTGAAACGTACTCTAACCCCATGTTCAGACACAAAACGTTTGTACCGAAACTCGATAAAGAAACGTCGTATAAAATGTTCATCGTATAGCCTACGGACCGTTCAGACACATATCTCGACCGATTAGAAAAAAAATAAAATCGTATAGATGCGCAGTTTTCCACTGCGCATGTTGTTATGGTCGCCGCTAGCCCCTAGCCACAGAACTCCGTCTTTAAGAGTTCTGTGCCCCTAGCCCCCCTACATGGTAAGGTCACCTTTCGCGCGCGCTCATGTTAAGCCCCGCCCAGTTATACCGTTCTATGGTCGCCATACGTTCAGACACACACGGGAAGGTGATTCGTTATCGAGTTCTAGTTCGAAACGATGCTCTGACCCCAGTTCCGTTATACGACGTTTCGTTATACGACGTTTCGTTATACGACGTTTCGCTAGTCAGCGTTCAGACACATAAATCCACATAAATCCATCGTATTGCTATACCGTTTTGGTATAAATTTTTTGTGTCTGAACACCTGGTTAAGAAGTGATTTTGAGCATTTTTAAATTTTGACGCGTGCGTACGTGCACGTCATGATGCGCGTGCGCATAGACATATTATAGATTTACTAGATGGAAAGCAGCACGCGCGGAAATCATTACGCAAATGGAATTAGGCCCCGCCTCTTTCGGATCATTTGAACTTTTTGAAGAGCCCGATAAGCACCGGATACGTTGCATTATTCATATTTCTTGTGCGTGTCAGTTTATTGTGAAACTTTGATTGGATGCTAGGTCATGAATATGTACATAATTCGATAGTATCGATCAAAATTTACTTGACCTCAACTTCGTCAATTCAATACTATTAATTATGCAGATTATATGCAATGACGTCATCCGCACGAAATGACAGATGCTAGTTCAAAAGGACAAAGTGAGTAGAGTTCAAATTATCATTAAATTTCGTATTCAGTTTATTAATAAAAATAACTTGTACAATTCTAAGTGATCTATGATAATTTATCTACATTTCAAAAGGATTCACAAGAGTTGTGTTGAAAAAGGATTGAAACAATTTTCTCTCGAAATTACAGTTCTAAATCTATCGTCGAGATGTAGTTTGACAGGGAAATCGTTGTCCTCACACGCTGCAGCTCATGACAGCTACCCGAGCAGTCACGGGTCAGTTTCAGCCACCAGCGCGGTGACTATTTCAACAGCGTTAAAAAAATCAATACATGCAAACAAGTTAGATCTAAGAAAATCTAAACAGATCTAACGTTAGTAAACTCTTTGAATGATGATAGACTTTATTGCATAAGCTTTTCCTCATGTTGTTCATCTGTATGCTGCACACAAGCGTATTCGTTAGTCCAACTTGGACTTGGATCTAACGTAGTCTACGAGACTACGGTTAACGTTAGATTTGGAAACTGTGACTGTGTGGTGGGATTCTACGATGTCGATGATTTTAATACGATATGTAGACCAAAATTAGTGCAGATATAAATTCATTAATGTTACACGATGTTTACTGTTTTTAACTCTGAATATTTGTTGAAATTTTATTCCATAAACCGAAGTCTGAAGGATAGTCTATCTTGAGTAGATGTAGACTTGGCTAGGGCTAAAGCTGTGCTTGGGGGACAAAGACAAAGTAGATCTCTAACCATGTTTGATAAGAACTCTGTTCAACTTCACTTTCATGCCTGACTTTTTTTCGTTCTTAAAAGACTTGTATCTACTATATTTGGTTCAATTCATGCCATTGGGTCCATTAAACTGACTGTAAGTCAACTAGAATCTGATAGACTGTTTTTTTTTTTGGAGGGGGGGGGGGGAGGCAAATGTATTTTGGGCAAAAATTCAGTCTGGTGTTAAAATTAATAAAGCCAGTTTAGGGATCCCTGTTCAAAATTTCAGACACACGTCACTAGAAAGTTTTGTTGCTGAGGCTGTTTCTTTTTCTTTCCAAGAAACTCAATGTAGCTTGCATGCACCTTAATAAACATAAGATAGCTGATGATTATTGAATTTTGACCTATGAATAATAATGGATTGGAATTTATTTGCCTGATAAAAACAAGTATTATAAATGTAGCTATGACTAACAAGAAAGACCAAAAAAAGTGACAACTCTGTTTTCATTTTTTTTAAACAGATCAAATATCTGGACCTTGGCGTCAAGAGGGGTTAAAAAAAAGGGGTTATCATTTGCGACAATTCCCCCCCCCCCCCCCAGCCCTCCAAAAGTCGCTCGGGGGGGGGGGGGGTAATCAGATTTTATGGGATCCAGTTTTCCTCCATAATTCTCTGACAAGCATTAAAGAAAAAAAAAAAGGTTATCAGTTCCGAAAATAGCCAGCCCTCCAAAAGTCGCCCAGTGGGGGGGGGGGGGGGGGGGGGGGGGGGGGGGGGGGGGGTGTCGAGAATCTTGTCTTGTTCAGGAACCCGATAACCTTTTTTTTTTTTTCTTCAAAACTTGTCAGGGGGCACTCTGCCCGGGGTAACCTCGCTAGTCATAACGACCGCTATTCATAAGGATCAGTGGTTCATAAGGACCGCTATTCATAACGTGTAATTTCCTATACCTGAAGGGTCACTATTCATAACGTGTAATTTCTTATACCTGAAGGGTCACTATTCATAACGTGTAATTTCCTATACCTGAAGGGTCACTATTCATAACGTGTAATTTCCTATACCTGAAGGGTCACTATTCATAAAGCGAAAAGAGGGTCACTATTCATTAACTCATAAGGACCGTTATTCAATGGGAGCAGACCCCCTCTGCCCCCTTGCCCCCGGCCCCCTCGAGTACGCTAGTGAATGGAAACATGTAAATTTTACTCACAAATGCAAATTAAAAGTTAGAAGATAATTCTTCCCGGTATTTTGATTGTTCCAGTGGTGCTCACTTGGGGGGGGGGGGGGGGGGGAGTTATCATATGTTTTCCTCCATAATTCTCTGACAAGCAAACAAAAACAAAAACAAAAACAAAAAAAATTGTAAATTCTAAAATTCTGCTTGAAGGGAGACCCGTATTTTTTTCTTCTCGCCAGCTCTCCAAAACTCGCCGGGGGGGGGGGGGGGGGGGGGGGGGAATTACATGTTTTTCCTCCATAATTCTCTGACAAGCAAGAAAAAAAAATGGGAGGAAAAGTTGTCAGGGGGCACTCTGCCCCTGCCCCCCCCCCAGCTGCGCTAGTGGATTGTTCCTTTTAATTAAAAAAAAAACCCTTGCAAAAAAAGAACAAACGTACACTTAAATTAAAAAAAAAAAAAAAGGATTTACATCAACACTAACCAAAAGGTTAAAAAAGAACCTCAATGAACTAAAGGGCCCCATCCCCTCACCCCAAATGAAGATTATCCTTTCTGTTATGAAAACCATCCCTGAAAAAAGTCCTACACTGTAAGAGTTTTTATTTTTTAAATTTTTTTTAAAATTTCATTATACATGAACGTATCATTTATTTATTTATTTATTTATTTATCAATATCCTTTATGCATAGCGAATGAATATATTCACCGGTATTAAGTATATCAACAACAATAGAGACTTATGCCACTGGTGACGTGTCAAGTACTTTACATTTATTTTTACATTATTCGCATCCATGTCCATGATTAGATTTGTGTCCGGTTACATTTTTAGCTTTATTTACTTGTTTACAAATTTGCAAAGCGATATATTTTGATTCGGAGATCGATTACAATTAAAGTGCATTGACCGAGCGCCGTCTGCCACAATTAGAAATTACCGACGCTGATTCGCCGAATCTGTACGTTGAAGCGATGAATACATTACCATAAATGCATATATTACTGAATTTGACCTTTCTTACTGCGCATGCTCTAAGCTGATGCGCGTAATGTGTTTCATACCGCGTACAAACAAATGCTACTCTCGGGGAGCATCTTACAAAATGAATCATGCATTTACGCTCATGAATTATGCAAAGGTGCTTATCGGGCCTTCTAATGGACCCCGACAAGATGGCGGAGCTTTAGGGGCCTGCGCGTGCGTATTTTGATAACATGTTATGTTGACCCTTGACCTGAAGTTCATGTGTGTCAAATAATGATGACTCGATAATGTGATTTCATAAAATGGCGCCTGGATGACGTCATGATGATTTGATGACCTTCAAAAAAATGGCAGTTAATCTCATAGGGCCTGATAATTGTCAAAAATTTGAAGAAAATTGACATAGCCGATTTTTGAGGAATTGTGTTCACGAGAAATGGGGAGAAAAATAAAAATAAAGAATAACTAAAGAAAATTCTGACGAAATTAAGAGGTGATCTGTCGATACCGACAGACCACCTAATAAAGAAAGACAATTCTGAAGAAATTAAGAGGTGATCTGTCGATACCGACAGACCACCTAATAACGAAAGAAAATTCTGAAGAAATTAAGAGGTGGTCTGTCAAGTGACAGACCACCTAAAAATACTGAAAATCCATTATCTTACTTGGTTGCGTCATCTCTCTTTAAGAACCAGAGGTTGTGTTTATTGGGGATATGTTGTCATTACAAAAAGGAGGAAATTGTGCTCGATAAACGTTTAGGCTCGTAGCTCGCGAGCTTGTCTTTAATGACTAGTCCTATTCTAATCTGTTATAACAATCAACACTGTTATACTTACATAAAAAAGATAGCATAGTTTCCAGAATACCACCCCAGGGGCCTAGTTAGTATCTGTCGTTAAATATGAACTTTGATAGTTTATTGGGTATGACTGTGTTTCATTAGTTATCAGATAATCACATGATCAATACTGACGAAACACCCATAACCACAAGAGTGCATGGCTTTGTATCAGTACTCCTCCCCTACTAAAGAATGTACAACAGTATTGTTTTCAAGTAACTATGTAAAAGTGCTTTGAATCTGGGACAGAAATGCGTTCTGCATTTTGAAAAAACAGAAAGAAAATGCGTATGGTCTTCGACTGGAGCTTGTGGGCCTATTGTTCTGCACGTTAAAGTCATTTGATGTCATTGGATGCTACACTTTCACTATTTAGATCGTTTCGGATACTTTTTGTAAGTACATAGAGTAGGAATCATTAACAGTTTGGAATGCTTTTGTTTCGTGTGGAATAAAATAGTTAATAACTGAAATAACCCTATATTTGCCGAATTTAATACTCGCCTAGCTGCAACTTTTGTTAATTTTGGCTATTTTAACACCTTGGCCATAAACTTTAAAACCATTTCGATGGTCCCCAGAGTTACATTACATTACTTTCATTTATCGTTTTGAAAGGAGCTTGTTTATAAGTCTTACACCGTCAAATCCTCTTGCTATATCATTTTTGTATTGTTTCAGATACACTTCCCTATTCCAAAGAGTGAGTTCCGCATTACAAAAACAACAACAAACAAACAACTTATTTTCTACGACTGAAGCTTGTTTGCGTATAGTTCTCTATGTTATTCAGTTTACTTCAGATACCCAGTAAGCATGGTAAGTATATAGAGTATGCAGCAATTATATTTTGAAAAAAATTGTTTCAATTTTTTTACTCCAGAATTTGATACTCGCCTAGCTGCAACTTTTGTTAATTCTGGCTATTATAACACCCTGGCTTTAGGCTTTCAAATCACTTCAGCACGGCTAAGTTTATATCATAACAGTGAAAAGAGTGCGTTTAATAATTACTTTGCTTTGAGTAAGGGTTTCTTTTTAAAATTGCCATGAATCAAGTTGTTGGATCTGTAAAAATCATCGCATCACTGTTTTGTTAACCGAAACAGACTAGATTTTTTTTAAAGTTCAAAATGCACTTTAATTTCATTTTATAAGAAAGGTTCGTGTATAAGTCTCAAGCAGGCAAATCTTCTCCCTATCTTATTTCTTATGTTGCAGATACAATTCACCTGGACAAATTCGTACTTCGCTAGGTACTTTTTTTAAACATGGACACATCGCAGTGAAATATGTCTCCTCCCTTACGTTTGGCGGACTGTTAGTGTGTATACCGTTAATATAAGTATTTGGTTTTAGTTTATACATGTCGATTACAAATTGAAAGGGTTGTGAAGTAATCTGTAATTGAAGGTGCCATCTATCTATAATTTCAAATATCACCTAGGCATGCTAGGTGTTGTTAGATTTATTTGAAAGATATATTGTTGAATAATTCATAACAAAGACGGAACTTATTTGACACATAGGACCTGTCTAAAACACATGTGGTACCTTTCCTCATCTTGTAGAATTTTCGACATCCCCAGTAACGCAGTCGTTGTGATGTTGTGTTGACCTTTGATGATTTCTGCCTCGACAATCCACCCGTAGCCCTTGAAAAGAAACAAATCAAGAAATTAATATACGTTTCCTATTCATAATTTGAGTTTTGTATACACGTGGAAGGTATTTTAGTCTCACTGGGCTTCTATTTTTATACAACAACCTAACTACGTAACTATTACAACTTCCTTACGAAATTGTTTTTTATAACTCAAAATGACAGTGCTTTTTATGTTATTGTACGTCATCATAAGCGTTCATGCGTTTGATGAATTGTCAGAAACTATTGTGACAGAGGGAGCAGACGCCTTATTAACTTTTCGATATGCATCTGAATCTCCCGTTCTTTTCAGCTTATCTATCGGTCATAGAGATCCATTCTATAAAGACGGACAGTTAATCTTGGATAATCTAACTCCCAGTCAGCAAAAACGTTTCCGAGTACTTGCATGGCATTCTCGAGTTCAGCAGTACACTTTAGTACAGAGTGTAATTGAAAACGTTCAAAGAACAGATGGTGGTTCGTACACTACCAGATTTTACGGAAAAGAAACTGTTTCTCCGGGATTAAAAGAAATAGCGCTTACTGTTTATTTTCAACCTGGGATGGCTCATTGCTGGTCTATGCCAGCAGAAACGAAAGGATGGGATGACATACAATGTGCCGCAAAAGGTGGCAGCCCACCCGGTACAATCATGTGCCAAGCCTTTACTAAAGGAGAAGAGTTACCACTTAGAGTGACCCTTCTTCAAAATTCCACTCATATTTTGAACCGTTTCTTAGTAAATCATGACATGTCAGTATATTGCTGTGCAAAAAACGATGTTAATTATAACGATCTAACTTGCACTGATTTTGTATTAGAACGAGATGGAACGTTATCCGTTGACAAATCGCCGGCAATGCCATTGCATGAGAATGTAACAGATTTAAATACTGACACAGCAGTTGAGAATACGGATTTCCTAAATACAACGGAGAGTAATACTCATATCTTATACTCACCAAATTTCCAAACTGTAATTACCACTACGATTGCTATATTAATTGTGATTGTGGTTGTAATTGCGATTCTATGCATTTCACGCAGATTAAAGTGTCGAACTTATTCCGAGGTGAGTCAAAATTCGCTGGACACCATATCACCCGTGGGACCTATAGCTGGTAGCGATAACAATACTGATAATTTTATAAAAAGATCGACAAATGGAGCAAATAATGGAAAAGAAGAAGCCAATGGTCCTGAAAAGGAAGCCATCTCCAAAGCACGGCCTAACCCAAAATGCACTGTCACTCGACAACCTCCAGAAACACAGGCAAATACAAAGTGCTAGAATATGGGGTTCACTTCGATACCTTCGATATCAAACACATCTATTATAGGATGTTATGTTCAGTTTTACTTACCATAAACATGCGACCGTAACTGAACGCTCGCTCAAGAATAGCACGTCGTAATAATCTACTACCATATTCTACCATGTATAAGTTGAAAGAACACTTAACGACAAACAGATCAGGATAATTATTCATGATAAAGGGGAGGGGTATTTTCACATTGTTCCATCGCCCATTGATGGGCCATTGGTATGATATGTATAGACCCCTCCCCAGAGGGGTTTGAAATTACCAATATTCCGGCACCCGCCAACTGATATTCGAGCAGTGAGGAGGTTTCTTGGTAAATTTATATCATATGTGAAATAAATTTGATTGCGAAAGTACATGCTTTCTGTTATATTTAAAGTCTCATATTTTTTTCTCTCTCGGTTTGCACAATTTGAAAACCAGAAGGATGATATTCGGGCAAGAGACGCCTCGTACGCCTTAGCAACCAGCAGCGTAATTTCAAAATTATTTCTGGCCCTCCTAACAGTTATCGGAAGTCGGCAATCGGTCATACCTTTACAGTAACCATGGTAACTGAGACTTGTTCTCATTCATTTATAATATAGGACTCTTGTCTGTGGATTATATATATACATATATATACATATATATATATATATATATATATATATATATATATATATTCATTTTCAGTCTCAGTTATATATATATATATATATATGTATATATATATTTATATATATATATATATATATATATATATATATATAAATATATATATATATACATGTATATGTATATTATAATGAATGAAGATTTTTATATTTCAAAAATGAGGAACAAACTTCAAGACGAATCAACATATTTAAAATTAAACGAGAGTACAGATAATAAAATTATGAACCAAGATGAAGACATGAATTAATGAATACAAACATTGCTTAACTAAAGATGAGGTAGACTTTTTGACTAATTTTGAATTTAGGAGTAGAAACCTGTATGGATTACCAAAAATACATCAGTGCAAAGATGTACAGGATGAAATAAAAACTAAGCAATCCCCTTATATTCAGTGTAAAATGCCTACCCAGCTTAAAATGAGACCGATTATAGCTGGTCCAATTTGCCCTACACATAGACTAAGCAATTTTATTGATATCATATTGAAACCCCTTACACAATTTGTTCCTAGCTTTGTCAGGGATGATTTAGACTTTCTGAACCACCTACCTGAATCAGTAGATGAAAACTCTATCCTTGTCACGTATGACGTGAACAGTCTATATATATTGTTTTGATAATGAATTTATTTACAAATAAGAGGAACAGCCATGGGAACTAAAATGGCCCCCACATATGCCACTTTATTCATGGGCTATCTAGAAATGAAATTATATGCTGAAGTAGAACGGAACTTTAATAGCGGGGTTAAATCCTACATAAAGGAAAACTGGCTTAGATATCTTGATGATTGTTTCATTATATGGAAGGCAGAATTTGGAGATATAACCCCATTCAACAATATCCTTCAACAACTTCACCCCAATATAACATTTAAGTTTGAAACTAGCAATGAGAAAATAAGTTTTTTGGACTTAATGGTAATAAACGATTTGAACAAAATTAAAACAGATATATCCTATAAAGTTACAGACACACACCAGTACTTACATTTCAAGTCTTGTCACCCAAGACACTGTAAAAATAAAATGTTGCATATAGACGTATTTGCACAAGAGTATCAGATATTGATGTTCGCAAGAAAAGATCGCAAGAAAAGATTGTTATAATTAAAACACATGTTAAAAGCCAAAGAATATCCTGAGAAAATCATCCAGAATGGTATTGTGAAAGCTGAAAAACTGTCTTTAGAAGAACTAAGATCACGTAAACCGAAAAATGAAAATACTAAATCCATATCTTTTATTCACACTCATAATCCAAATAATCCCAATGTCTCTAAACTGATAAAAGAAACAATTACCGCCTTGTCAAATGCTAGATAATTAAAACAAACGTTTAAAGGAACGCATTTAATCTCCAGTAAACGCCAAAGCCCAAATTTGAAACGCTTGTTAACCAGGGCAGCCCCGAAATCACAACTTAATGATATGAAAAATGGTATTTAAAAATGTAACAATAAAAGATGCAAAGCTTGTCCATATATAAAAGAAACTAATCATATTATCTTCAAAAACAAAAATCAAGCGTTCCAAATATCATTCCCTTTCACATGTACTACACAGAATCTCATATATTGTATAATTTGCCATGGCTGTGGGGAACAATATATAGGCGAAACAGGGGACACACATCGACACAGACTCACTGTACATAGACAAACAAAATACGCCAAGAACAATATCGACAACTAAAAGTTGAGCGCTTACTTCGAAAAATGTGCTGGCTCACAGGAACCAATCATTGATTTACTACCTTTGTACCTTATTATTACCTTTGTACAAAATGAAAGAAAACAACAAAATTAAAAGATGTCTAAAAGAAAAATACTTCATTTCAAAATTCATGCCTTCTTTGAATGCCTTGTAGTACTAATGTTTTATGATATCTGAAACAAAAAGATAATAAACAAGAATGTATGTCTCTGTGTGTGTTCCTCTGTGTGTATTACTATTATTTGATGTGATATGATATGATTGTATTTATTTAATAATAACATGTACATACATTATAATATTTACAATATTAACAGGAACACATTATATAATTAGATCATGGCAACAAAAAAAAAAAAAAAAAATGGAAAATGGAACCAGAAAATAGCACAAGTGCTAGTCAGGTCCGGCCCCGGGTTTAAGATTTGCTTATGAAAATGCAAGTTATCATTCGACATTTATAAGCATGTGATTTAAACTAATATGAACGATATTTATCACATTATTAATGTATGAATACAAAAACACTGATTTACAAAGCTAACTAAAATTCCATCAATCTAATACTAAATAAGTGCTAACTAAAGGTGGGTTGTAAAATTTAATCTATGATTAAATTATCTGTTAACAATTAATGATTATGAATCATTTAACAACAACTGCATTACAGCATTGCGAAAACCTGTTCTTGTATTTTCTAGTCTTATACTACAAAGGAGTATATTCCAACAATTGCTACCTACAAATGACATTGAAAATTTACCCTGAATTGTTTTAAAATGTGGAAGGTGCAACTGTCCTCCTACCCTTTGACTTGTTGAATAACTGTGTTGTATGATGTCGCAATAATCGATAAGGGAGTAAGGTAAGTTTCTATGCACCAAATCAAACATGAAAGTTGCTACTGATAGAAGATGTAACTCAAACACATTCAAGATTCTCATAGATTGGAATAATGGTCTCGAGTGAGATCTGAAAATACTAAAGGTAATAGCACGCATTGCCATCTTTTGTGTATAGAGTATACATTGGAGGTTTGTTTTGTAAGTGCTTCCCCATACTTCAATACCGTACGTAATATGTGGTTGTATTAGAGCTTTATACAACAACATCAGAGTGTGTTTCGGCACGAAATGCCTTAGCCTAAACAAGATACCAACTTTTTTCCTTATACTGCTATTTACTTTGTTGAATATGGGGTTTCCAAGTCAAGTGTTTATCAATATATATACCAACAAATGTAGCAACATCAACCTCTCGTATATCCTTCTCAAATATTTCAAGTCTCCCTCTTAAAAAGGGTCTCATCCTTCGACTGCTTAGAAGCATGAAATTTGTTTTCGTGGAGTTGATTGTAAGTCTATTTGCAAAACACCATTCTTGAACCAAATGTAAATTTACATTAACTTCATGCACATCAGTGATGTGCTGGTGAGGTGGAAATGTATGAAATAGATTTGAATCATCGGCAAATAGCCTAAAGTTAAAGAAGTCCGTGACTAGTGGTAAATCATTTATGTAAATCAAAAATAGAGTAGGGCCTAAAACAGGCCCCTGCGGAACTCCGCATTTGATTTGCCTCTTGTCTGATAGTGTATCCCCGATTTTAACAATCTGGAGTCGATTTTGAAAATAACTTTGGAACCATTGCAAAGGCAAACCTCGTATACCATAATGGGACAGTTTATGTCACAAAATACTGTGATCAATTGTATTAAAAGCTTTTTGGAAATCAATGAATATTCCAAGTGTACATTGCCCATCATCAATGGATGGTAATGTATTATTAATCAAATTAATCACTGAAAGCTTCGTACTCTACTTCTTTCTAAGACCATACTGATGCTGATACAATATCTTATTTGATTCCAAAAAATGTAGCAGTCTTATATTTACAATCTTCTCAAATATCTTACATATAACAGGTAAAACAGATATCGGTCTATAATTTCCACATTCGTATTTAGATCCCTTCTTATATAGCGGTGTCACTTTCGTAATTTTCATCTCATCAGGAAATGTTCCAGTTTCTAATGAAAGATTAATAATATACATTAACACTTTGGACACATGAAATGCACCATCTTTTAGTAATCTTGCTGGAATATTATCATGACCACTTGCTTTCATTTTATTTATATCACGATATCCTTTATCTAAATCTTTAAACATGTATAAAATTATATAAACAGATTGATGTATTTGAATTATATAATCCAGGAAAACCCTAGCATCTTTTACCATCTCTCCTCTAGTATGCTTTGCGCGATACTGTGATGTGTCAGCTCCTCCCGTTCTCACGCTAGGGCGTAAAATTACGTGCTCCATTGATTCAATCGACACTCAGATATTGCAGATGATCTTTTCAATACAACTGTTATTAGGTAACCTATTGAGGTTGTTGCTTAGAAAGCTCTTTTAAGCATAATTGCTTTGATTTGTGAGGTCATTTTACCGGAAACTATTGTGTTGTCCCACATACTGACATTGGTGTAAGTATGGAAGCCTCCAACCAATTTAGTGCGCTGAAGGATGAAGTAGATGGTGAAGTTTCCTTCAGGAGTGCAATAGCAGAGGCTGTGGAGCATGCAGTATCGGAGCAGTCTGGGTCGAAGACGAAGTCTTTGACTAATGTCAACGTGAGTGCAGAACAGGTGAAGATGGGGGAGCTGGTGTCTAGTGTGGTGGCAGCTATACAGCCACTTATTGTGACGGCTGTGACAGCAGCAGTCTCATCTGCACTGGAGGGCACGGTAAAGAATATTCTAGAAGGCTTAGAAAGGAAGTTTAGTAGCGTAGAACAGATGAAATGTGAGGTGAACAAGAATAGGTTCTCGATCGATAGGCTCGAGCAGTACTCGAGGAAGGATTCAATTAGGATCCATGGCATCGAGCTGAAGGAGGGGCAGTCTACTAATGATGCCATTATCAAAGTCGCTAGTGCCATGGGAGTTAACATCAGTGCCAATGACATCAGCACAAGTCACGTTCTTCCAAGGAAATCGGGATCGGGAGACGATGGCGATCGAGCTAAGAGTTCGGGCAAAAAGACCATCATTGCCAAGTTCGTACGCCGTGATGTCAAGATCGACATCATGAAAAGCAAGAAAAAACTAAAGTACTTAGATGACTACAAATTGACGTATGTGAACGATGATCTTACGCCTCTGCGCAATTCTATGATGAAAGCGTTAAAGAAAGACTCATCCATCAAGTCGTGCTGGTCTATGGATGGTAGGATCCTGTGTACACAGCTTTCTGATGGGCGGGAAGTCAAGAAAGTGATTGATTCCCCCGACGACCTTTGGAAGGTCGGATGGGATGAAAGAAAAGTCATGGACCTTGGGTTTTACCCCAAATACTAGGACAGGCCCGGCCCCAGTAAAAAGTCTTTGTTTAATGTTGTGAGTATTAACGTTTGTGGTCTCAGGAGTAAAGCCCGTTTAGGCATTCTTGAAAAGTTTATTAATGATTTTGATGTTGTATGCCTCAGTGAAACAAAATGTAATATTGATGATGTGATTACGATACCTGGATTTGAACCATTTGTTATGTCTCGTAAGAATGTTAAACATAAATTTGGTGGTGCTCATGGCATCTGTGTCTATGTTAAAATTGATTATGTGGATATCATAGAGGTTTTACATGATTCTAATTCTGAATTTGTTTTTTGGTTGAAATTTAAGAGAAGTTCATTCTGTGAACCATTTATCCTAGGTGCAGTATATATTACCTGTGAAGGTTCGCCATACCACCATAATGATATTTTTGAACATATTGCAGATGACCTGATTAACATTAAAGTTACCTATGACATTCCTGTCATGTTATGTGGAGATTTCAATTCAAGAACTGGGACACTGAGTGACTTCATTGAAATTGAGGAGGTCGTTGCTCTTGAAGGTGGTATTGAATTATCATCAAATAATTCATTTAGTGCTAAAGCTGAGTTGGATGTCCTTGGAATTAAGACAGAACGTTTTAATAGGGATCGCAGTGTTAATAATAATAATGGTTACAACTTGTTAGAGCTTTGTAAAAACTTTGATATTAAAATAGTTAATGGTAGGTTTGGGAACGATTCTGAGATAGGTGAATTTACATGTCAAAATTCAAAAGGTTCCAGTGTTGTTGATTATATACTTGTGTCATCCATATTGATGCCTAAAATAACTGATTTCAGTGTTGATCCTTTGGATAAATGTTTGTCAGATACTCATGGTCCTGTTTCAATAGAGTTAAGTTTCCCTTCATCTGGCCAATCAGAGCCTACACTGCCAGCGACGGTCACTTCTCTTAATGATGCTACTCAATCAAAAGATTATGTGTATAAGCCACTAAATGCTCGTTGGAAGAAAGAGCTTCAAGCTGACTATGAACAAGCATTTAATACCGTTAATTTGAGTCATCTAAATGATAAACTTGATTCTATTGAAATTGCAAACTTAACTCAGACTGATTTGGATAATGTAATTGATGAATTGAATACCTTGTTTATTGAGCCTGCTAAAACTGTCGGAATTTGTAAGTCAGCACACATGGCTAGTAAACTTATTAAGCGTGGTGCACATGCTGGCACTTCTAAAGCTAAACCTTGGTTTGATAAGTCTTGCGAGGTTCAAAGAAAAGAGTACTTTAAGGTGAAACATAGATTAAAGAATCTGAGAACTGATGAAGCTAAAGTCGAACTGAAGAATAAATCCAAGGCTTACAAACGATTTATAAGGAAGACCTTTAGAAATTACAATAAGAATTTACATGAGTCTCTGAGAGATTTAAAAAGTAGTAATCCAAAAAAGTACTGGGATATCTTAAGTAATGCCTGTAAACCAGTAGAAAAACAAGGTAATATATCTTTGGATATGTTCATGAGACACTTTCAGAAGTTAAGCGCTAAACCAGAAACCTTAGACACTAGGGAAGAATATAAGTTCGATCCTACCGTGATAAATCATTCTCTTAATGAAGATATTAATCGTGAGTTTAGTTTTGAGGAAGTCATGAAGATGATTAAACATTTACGTAATAACAAGGCGTGTGGAATCGACAATGTCATAAATGAATATCTAAAAAACTGCCCAAAGGTTATGGTGTTTGTTCTAGTTAAAGTGTTTAATATTATATTACTGTCAGGAGTGGTTCCTTCTGCTTGGAGTTTGGGTATGATTAAACCACTATATAAAAAGAAAGGGTCACTGGATGACCCTGACAACTACAGAGGCATTACTCTCTTGAGTTGTGTAGGTAAACTATTCACTGCCTGTATCAATAATAGACTTACCCAATATTTGGAATGTGCTGGAATTTTACGTGACGAACAAGCTGGCTTTCGAGAAAATTATAGTACTCTTGATCACATTTTTACCTTACATGGTCTCATTGATTTGTATTTACATCGTCGGAAAAGAATATATTGTGCTTTTGTAGATTATAAAAAGGCGTTTGACCTTGTCGATAGATCCAGCTTATGGTCAAAGTTGATTTCTTCTGGTATTAATGGTAAAATTATTAATGTTGTTTACAATATTTATGAAAATGCAAAGTCGTGCATAAAGCTTGGGCATAACATATCTGATTTCTTTGTCTGTAACATTGGGGTGCGTCAAGGTGATAGCTTATCTCCTTTGCTTTTCGCAGTATTTTTAAATGATTTTGAATATTTTGTTAGTAGACATTATAAAGGGTTAGATATGTGCTCTGCTGAGATAAGGAAACATATAAGTGATGATGATGTGGAGGTCTTTTTGCGGCTGTATGTTCTATTATATGCTGACGACACTATCATTTTAGCAGAATCAGCCGAAGAGCTTCAAGATGCCTTATCAGCTGTACATCAATATTGTGGTCTGTGGAAACTATATGTAAATACAAGTAAAACAAAAGTTGTTATCTTTTCAAGAGGACGTGTTCGTAAATATCCATTATTTATGTTCGGTGATAATCCACTCGAAGTTGTTGATGATTATATTTACCTTGGTACTACATTTAACTATAATGGGTCTTTCAATAAGGCTATTAAGAAGCAAGTAAATCAAGCCAGAAGGGCAATGTACAATCTTATTTGTAGAGCCAAAGAGTTAAACCTGCCTTTGGATATTCAATGTGAATTATTTGATCAACTCGTTGTGCCAATTTTATTATATGGTAGTGAGATATGGGGTTTTCATGACTTGCAAAGTGTTGAAATGTTTCACAAAAAGTTTCTTAAACGCTTACTTAATTTGAACCGTGGAACAGCGAATTGCATGGTGTATGGAGAACTTGGTAGATTCAGTTTGTCTTCTGCTGTGGAGAAACGTATGGTTAATTTTTGGGCAAGAATAAGTCAAGGTACATGTAGCAAGTCAAAACTGTCCTGTGTTGTTTATAAGCTTCTACGACAATTGCATGATAAAGATGATTTCAAATCAGTATGGATTGTAAAAGTGAAAGGTATTTTAGACAAATGTGGGATGTCTAACATATGGTCTGATCAAAATATTATTGTAGATGTCAGTTGGGTCAAATCATCAATTGGTCTTAGATTGGATGATATAGCAAAGCAGAATTGGCGTGAGGAAGTGAATAGAAATCGTTTATGTACCAATTATAGAATATTTAAGCAAGAATGTGTTTTTGAAAGTTATATGTTAAAATTAGATTTTGTAGATAGGACTTCTCTTTGTAAGCTTCGTTGTGGAAATCATAAGTTGCCTATATCTAATGGTCGCTATTTACCTGACCAGGCCCTGCAATGTTGTACTTTGTGTGACACGCAGGAACAGGGAGATGAATTTCATTATTTGTTCAAATGTCCTGCTTTTGATATGACTCGGAAAGTTTTTATCAAGTCATATTTTAGTAAACGACCTAATGTTCAAAAAATGTTTAAGTTGTTTAACACAAAGAATACCAAAGAACTGAAGAATCTTTCGCGGTTTTGTAAAATCATTATGTCTAGGTTTTAATATTTCTGTAGTAAAAGAAAATTAGTAGATATGTTTCATTTTGTGTCTATATTTATCAAGCTGCCATTAAGTATTGCATTTGAATCTGTCTTTAATATTATGTAGTTGATAATTAATGGTACTGTATATACACTTATATAGCCTGAATATGTTTATATATATTATATATATATAAACACATGTATATATATCCCTCTCTCTTCTCTTCTTCTTTTATATATTTTTTTTTTTCTCCCCCCCTTTTTTTCTTTTTTTTTTTCTTCACACATGTTTATGCCAATTATTGCCTTATACACCTTGTTTGAATATGATTGTATTTCTTCCATGCCCCCATGAGGGGCCGTTCAAGAAATAAAATATCATTGTCATTGTCATATCATTGTCATTGTCATTGTCATTGTCATTGTCCTCTCATTCTCTCTCTCTCTTTTTCTCTCTCTCTCTTTCCTTCTGCCCTTCCCTCCTTTCTGCCCTCTCTCGTTACCCCTGGTCTTGCACACCTCTCTGTCCTCCCTCTTTTTGCCCCCCCCCCTCCCCCCCCCCCCCCCCCCCCCCTCCCCCCCCCCCCCCCCCCCCCCCCCCCCCCCCCCCCCCCCCATCGCTCTGTCTCTCTCTTGTTAGGACTATGCACATTCAATCCGAATGCTGGGAAATGTCCTTCTATAACTCATCTTTTTTTTTTTTTTTTTTACAATCACCCATTTGTGATTCCCATGAATACAGGAAACATTACATGTTTGACATCATTAAGAATCTTTGTGTAGCTTTACGATGTGTTGAGTTGTACGGATTAGGATTCTCAAACAAACTGAACATAAAAGACTTCCTACTTTACAACGCTTAATCTAAGATTAAGACTAAGATTACGTCGTAAAAACAACTATAGGAGAATGTTACAAACCCCGTCCTCATTTTGAATATTACTGTATTTCCTTAATTATACTTGTATATAAAGTCATGGAAAACTATCAAAGGATCACTTCACCTGAAGAGAATAAATCGAAAGCGCTTGTGAAGTTAAAAAACATGCTCCTTGTGTGTGTGTATTCTATACAATGTTGTGAACTTTATTTTCTTCATAATCTTTAACACTGCATTTCGTCGGAACTTTGTTCCTGTGAACATTTTGTGACATTTTGTGATATATATATATATATCACAAAATGTTCACAGGAACAAAGTGCGCGTGTGTGCGTGTGTGTGTGTTTGTGTGTGTGTATGTATAATACGCGCTGTGATTGGTTAGATTCGCATCACGTGACGTGCATAAATTTTGTTATAGTGCACGATCGTGCACGTGCACTATAACATAATTAGGCCCGGGCCTAATACACAATAACAATTATACTTATAGCTTAAAATGAGACCGATTATAGCTGGTCCAATTTGCCCTACACATAGACTAGGCAATTTTATTGATATCATATTGAAACCCCTTACGCAATTTGTTCCTAGCTTTGTCAGGGATGATTTAGACTTTCTGAACCACCTACCTGAATCAGTAGATGAAAACTCTATCCTTGTCACGTATGACGTGAACAGTCTATATACCAATATTCCTCACGGTGCAGGAATAGAAGGCATAACTTTTTGGCTAGAAGAACATCGCAATGTTGTTGACTCACGTTTTACCAAGGGGTTCATAATTGACGCCGTAAGATTTATCCTTACTAATAATTCTTTTTGTTTTGATAATGAATTTTATTTACAAATAAGAGGAACAGCCATGGGAACTAAAATGGCCCCCACATATGCCACTTTATTCATTGGCTATCTAGAAATGAAATTATATGCTGAAGTAGAACGGAACTTTAATAGCGGGGTTAAATCCTACATAAATGAAAACTGGCTTAGCTATCTTGATGATTGTTTCATTATATGGAAGGCAGAATTTGGAGATATAACCCCATTCAACAATATCCTTCAACAACTTCACCCCAATATAACATTTAAGTTTGAAACTAGCAATGAGAAAATAAGGTTTTTGGACATAATGGTAATAAACGATTTGAACAAAATTAAAACATATATATTCTATAAAGTTACAGACACACACCAGTACTTACACTTCAAGTCGTGTCACCCAAGACACTGTAAAACAAATGTTCCCTATAATTTAGCTAGACGTATTTGCACAATAGTATCAGATAGTGATGTTCGTAAGAAACGATTGTTAGAATTAAAGCACATGTTAAAAGCCAGAGAATATCCTGAGAAAATCATCCATTGTGAAAGCTGAAAATCTGTCTTTAGAAGAACTAAGATCATGTAAGCCGAAAAATGAAAATACTGAATCCATATCTTTTATTCACACTCATAATCCAAATAATCCCAATGTCTCTAAACTGATAAAAGAAACAATTACCGCCTTGTCAAATGACAGATAATTAAAACAAACGTTTAAAGGAACGCATTTAATCTCCAGTAAACGCCAAAGCCCAAATTTGAAACGCTTGTTAACTAGGGCAGCCCCGAAATCACACCTTAATGGTATGAAAAATGGTATTACAAAATGTAACGATAAAAGATGCAAAGCTTGCCCATATATAAAAGAAACTAATCATATTATCTTCAAAAACAAAAATGAAGCGTTCCAAATATCATTCCCTTTCACATGTACTACACAGAATCTCATATATTGTATAATTTGCCATGGCTGTGGGGAACAATATATAGGTGAAACAGGGGACACACTTCGTCACAGACTCACTGTACATAGACAACAAATACGCCAAGAACAATATCGACAACTAAAAGTGAGCGCTCACATCGAAAAATGTGCTGGCTCACAAGAACCAAACTTGGATATACCTTTTTACAAAATGAAAGAAGACAACAAAATTAAAAGATGTCTAAAAGAAAATTAATTCATTTCAAAATTCACGCCTGCGTTCCTCTGTATGTATTACTATTATTTGATTTTTATCAAGATATTCTTTATCTAAATCTTCAAACATGTATAAAATTATATAAAAAGATTGATGTATTTGAATTATGTAATCCAGGAAACGATACCATATGCATCTTTTACCATCTCTCCTCTCGTTCTCTCTCTCTTTTCCTTCTGCCCTTCCCTCTCTCGTTACCCCTGTTTTTACCCCCCCTCTTTTTCCTCGCGCTCTCTCTCTCTCTCTCTCTTCTGCCCTGCCCCCCCCCCCATCACTCTATGTCTTTCTCTTCTTAGGACTATGCACGTTCAATCCGAATGCTGGGAAATATCCTATAACCTATATCTTTTTTCTTTGTTCTTTTCTTTACAGTCACCCACCTTTGTTTGTTATTCCAATGAACACAGGAAATATTAGATGTTTTACATCATTAAGAATCTTTGTGTAACTTTACGATGTGTTGAGTTGTATGGATTAAGATTCTCAAACAAACTGAACATAGAAGCCTTCCTACTTACAACGCTTAATCTAAGATTAACATTAAGATTAAGATTAATCATGTCGTAAAAACAACTATTGGACAATGTTACAAAACTCATTTGAATATTACTGTATTTCCTTGATTATGCTTGTATATAAAGTCATGTAAAACTATCAAAGGCTCACTTCACCTGAAGAGAATAAATCGAAAGCGCTTGTGAAGTTAAAAACATGCTCCTCGTGTGTGTGTTCTATACGATGTTGTGAACTTTATTTTCTACATATCTTTAACACTGCATTTCGTCGGAACTTTGTTCCTGTGAACATTTTGTGATATATATATATATATATATATATATATATATATATATATATATATATACACACATCACAGCAAAAGTTTTACCAATTTGGGGGAAGTGTGATATAGCTACACACCATCATTTTCTCATTTTTTTTTTTTTTTTTACACTTGTGTATGTATTTGCAGGAGAGTTACCAAACATGCCAAAGTTGTTTGTATTTCAGATTTCTTTATTATTGCATTGGAAATAATTATTCAGACTTATGCATGTATTCAAGCGCAAAGCTAGGATACAACTGAAGCACGAGGCTTGCCCCCGATAAAAAAAAATCATTGAACCTAATGAAGGTTGAATATTTGTCAATATGTCGGTCAATTGGATCTCGTATCGCAGAAACCACTAACGCATCTCCGTTGCCTAGTGGTTAAGGCACTGGCATTCCCAGCTAGGGACCCGGTTATTTCCCGGCGGAGGCATTTTTTCTGTCAAAAGGGAGGACAGCAATTGAGAACTTTGATATAACTAAGCACATTTCTCATTTACATTTCTCCCAGTTGTATATATATCTAATAGTAATAATAATAATAATAATAATAATAATAATAATAATAATAATAATAATAATAATAATAATATTGATAATAATAATAATGATAACAACAACAACAACAACAATAATAATAATAATAATAATAATAATAATAATAATAATGATAACAATGATAATAATAATCATAATAATAAAACATTTCTTGTATAGCGAATATCACGTTATGATATACCGTCCCTATGCGCTTCCAAAGGACTTGGATATCATTACCCTGGCTTTAGCTACAGTGGCCGTAATCAGCGCACAGTGCATTTCAAGGAATAAAGCCTGCCAGGTACCCATTTAACACCTGGGTGGAGAGTTGCCCACGTGGATTAATGTCTTGCCTAAAGACACAAGTGCCGGGCTGAGATGCCAACCCTCAACCCTTGGATTGAGGGTCCAGTGAATAAACCACTATACCACGACACGTCCACACACACACACACACACACGCACACACAAGCATATATATATATATATATATCGGGTCCACTCGCTATTCATAAGGACCGCTATTGACAGAAAACCGCTATTCATTTAACACGCATTATGAATAGCAGTCCTTATGAATGGAGGTCCTTATGAATAGCGAGGTAATTTGTCTACGGTTTGCTCGCTATTTAGAAGGACCGCTATTCATACAAAACCGCTATTCATTTATTCACGCGTTATGGATAGCGGTCCTTATGAATAAGTGGTCCTTATGAATGGCCGTCCTTATGACTAGCGAGGTTACCCCATATATATATATATATATATATATATATATAAGCATATCGCCTGAAACATGATTGCAGTCCGTTCACGAAACCTATACCACGCAAAAGTTATGGAGATATTCAAATTCCTAGACACATAAGTTATTTTGCAACAAAATATGTTAATGATCATGAAATTCGCTCTCTGTATGTTGTACCCGTACTGTGAAAACAGTTTCCTTTTACAACGTACAGTCCGTAATATATTGCAAGTGATAAATCCCTCTTCTCTCTCTCTCTCCCTCTCTCCCACTTTTCTGTCGTTCTCTCATTTGTATTATAATGCATCATCATGTAACAGATGCTATAGGTGTCTTGCTGTTGCGTCCCATAGAGAAGCTCTGTTTTTCTCGTGAATTTTGCACCCACCTCGTTGTATTATAATGATTTGCAAACGTTCATTTTCCATGCTTAAATAAAGATGAATAATTAAATGTTTTGTGAATTTGAATTTGAAGAATAATGGTTTAAGCGTTGTTGACTATGTTTTTGTGCTGCCAATTTCCTATCTGCATACACTGCAACCCCCCCAAAAAAAAACAACAAACAAAACAAAACAAACACAAAAAAACAAAACAATACAAAACAAACAAACATCAACCCCAACGATTTGAATTTTCAAGTTTTTGTTCTTGCCATATTTTTGCAAGTTCATTAAGTTCTTATACTTTCAGTTTTCAAGGGTCATTTATTTTCCAGAAATTCCTTTTTTGTCAAGATCATGACTTACAAAAGATTGATGCTACAAATATGAAACCAAATTGCATTTTGAATTTAGTGTTTTGCCCTACCCCGCCCTTACACTACAAACAGGACAATTAAACCACTAGCACATGTATAAATTATGAAACTGGAAGCAACGACTTAAAGGGAAGAAATGAAGAGAGAAAAGAAGAAAAACGAAAGAGGGTTGGGGGGGGGGGAGAAGAAAGAGAGAGATGGAGAAATGCGAAATGAATGATAGGTGAGCTATAGATGTTTAATTTGGCCTATAATTAATTTGCTTCCATTCTTTTTATGTTCTATCCAATCATGTTGTCCTTCTTTGTATATGTTTTCCAGTCTTTTGCACTGAGAGCATTTGATTTTAAGTGGAACTGGAGCCTTATAAATCTTACATATCATTATTAGTATTATCATTATGTTAATACACTTCATTTTAATTCTATACTGCTTCAATTTACTGTTGAGATGGAAGGTTCCCTATTTTTTAAGGTTCCAGTGAGTTTGTTTTTGTTTTGTTCGTTTGTTTATTGTTGTTGGTTGGGTTTTGGTGGGTTTTTAATTTTTTTTTGTTGAAAATTAACAATTGTCAACTTAGTGGGCAGGGCACTCGTTCTTCCGAAGGATCATAATTCAGAAGATTCGTAATTCCGAAACACAAATCTCCCGTGTCAGGGGGTTCGGGTTCATAATTCAGAAAATTATTTTTCTTCTCTCTGACTTCCATTTTCCTTATGTATTTCTTTGTTTTTTCTTCTCTCTTCTTTTTTTCTTTATGTATTCCTTTGTTTTTCTTCTATCGGTATTTTTTCCTTATGTATTTCTTTGTTTTTCTTCGCTCTTCTTTTTCCTTATGTATTTCTTTGTTTTTCTTCTGTCTTCGTTTATTCTTTATATATTCCTTTGTTTTTCTTCGCTCTTCTTTTTTCCTTATGTATTTCTTTGTTTTTCTTCTCTCTGACTTCCTTTTTTACTTATGTATTTCTTTGCTTTTCTTCTCTCTGTCTTCCTTTTTTCCTTATGTATTTCTTTGTTATTCTTCGCTCTTCTTTTTTTCCTTATGTATTTCTTTGTTTTTCTTCTCTCTTCTTTTTTCCTTATGTATTTCTTTGTTTTTCTTCTCTCTGTCTTCCTTTATTCTTATGTATTCCTTTGCTTTTCTTCTCTCTGCCTTCCTTTATTCTTTATGTATTCCTTTGTTTTTTTCTTTTTTCTGCCTTCCTTTTTTCCTTATGTATTTCTTTGTTTTTCTTCTATCTTCTTTTTTCGTTATGTATTTCTTTGATTTTCTTCGCTTTTCTTTTTTCATTATGTATTACTTTGTTTATATTCTCCACGTCTTCTTTTTTTTTCATTTATTTATTAATTTGTTTTTCTTCTCTCTGTCTTCCTTTTCCTTATGTATTTCTTTGTTTTTATTTTCTCTGTCTTCCTATTCATTATGCACAACCCTTATATCAAATACGGGCGAACGACTAATAAGAGACTAGGAAAATCGCTGGACCGTTCGACCTTGCGGTGCGGGGCTTACGTAACAATCAGCAAATATAACGCTAAACCGTTATAACGGTTTCGCGTCATTTTACTACACTGATAAAGGGTTCAAAATTTGTAAAATGAAATTTAATTCTTGTTGCTTTGCACACTATCAAGTAAGTTTCATCAGCCTCAGTATAGGATACGCCCTCAGTATAGGATACGGTTTATAAAATAGCATTTGCAAAGGTTCAACATTATTTTGTTAGAAATCTCAACTTTCGCTTGCCTTGCTAAATTCCTCGACTACTTACATGATTTATCAAGGGTTTTCGTTAACTTTGCTTCCCATTTAAGAAGGAGGTGAATATAAATCTGTTTATCAGTTTTCGAAATTCGAATCTCTGCTTCTCGATTGCAGTGCTAAATTTAAAAAAAAAAAAAAAAAAAATTAAAATTTATTTATTTATTTATTTATTTTATTTTATTATTTTTTTTGGGGGGGGGGGGGGTTAGAAATTAAAAAAAATCACCCGCTTGGTCGCTTTTCTTCCTCGCTTGTACAATGACGTAGATAAGTCAGATTGGGGGGGGGGGAGCGCAACTTTATTCTTAGCCCCGAGCGCCATAATCCCTAGATACGCCACTGAAAACAAGGAGAACTTGTTTGTGAACTCTTCGGTCGTTTCCAAAATCGGAATTATCCGACGCTTTTAATTTTCGACTTGCATCCCAAGTTCGATTCTATCGAAATCATTATGTGGCTGAGGGCTGTCGGAGGTGAAGTAGGAGCAACCTCTACCCTCGCTCCCAAGATTGGTCCACTCGGTCTGTTCCACAAGAAAGAGGGAGATGACATCGCCAATGCCACCCAGGAATGGAAGGGGCTGAAGATCACGGTCACGCTGGCTATCCAGAATCGTCAGGCGAAGGTCAGTGTGGTACCCAGCACATCGTCTATGATCATCCGTGCCCTTAAGGAACCTCCTCGTGACAGGAAGAAGGTAAAGAACATCCCTCAGAGTAGTAATATCACCGTCGATACCATCATCGATATTGCCAGAACAATGCGTCAGCGTCCCATGGCCCTAGAGCTGAAAGGAACGTTCAAGGAAGCACTTGTTTATTTATTTATTTATTTATTTATTTCACATCTTTAGACAGAGTGACCTGTTCAGCTAAATATTAAAAAGGACATGGATAAAAAAAAAAAAACACACACAAAACATTCATAGGGCTCTGTAAATTAAAATTTAAAAAAATGCAGTATACAACATACAGAACTGACAGGGGTAACGCAGGCTTACGCACACAAACACACACGCATCCACAGCCACCAACATTCTCACCCCTCACCCCCTCCCCCATACACACAGGTACACCCTCACACATCATCATCACACAAATACCGATCTGCAAAGTCCTTTGCCATTTTTAAAAAGCTCATTAAACCTGGTAATTAATTTTTTTTTTTTACAGGGGGGGGGGGGGGGGGTGCAGTGATGTCATCTTAATTTTGTGCTTGATTTTCAATGTGTATTCTGTATTTTGTAAACAGGTGGTAAGCAGGTAGTGTGTGCACCCCCCTGTAAAAAACAATTAATTACCAGGTTTAATGAGCTTTTTAAAAATGGCAAAGGACTGTGCAGATCGGCATTCATCAAACAAGAAATTCCATTGAGTTATACCAACAGACACGAATGTCTTTTGTTGTTATTGGGTTTTACATTGAGGGGCACGCAATAACAATCTGTTAGTACTTCGTGTTACACGTGTTGAGACATTGTCATTAAGAACGAATTTACTACATAACTGGGATGGTGCTATCCCACTTACAGATTTATACACCATGCATAATATTGACTTTTTAAACAAATCTTTCAGAGTAGACCAGGCTAGTATTCTAAAAACTTCCTCGGATGAAATTTCCCATGTATACCCACTTACAATATATGCTGCTCGCTTGTGGAGCGTGTTTAATGTTTTATAGTTTAATTCAGATCTAGATGACCAGACAATTGAACAATATAATGCATGGGGGAGAACAAAGCCCCAGTATAATCTCTTAAGTTGTTCAGCAATGAATATATACTTATTTCTTCTAATTAACCCAAGTTTTTGTTTCACGAATTTTACAACAGATGCAACATGAGATTTGAATGCCAGAGTATCATCAATCATCACACCAAGACATTTATGTTCTGATACACACTCTAATAAAGTACCATTAATTATAACAGATATTTTTTATCCTGCAAGGTATTCATTCGTCGAGAACCAAGTAGCATGACTTTCGTTTTTTTTTTAAAATATAATTTAACACCAATCTATTCTTGGATGTCCACTCGTAAACTTCCTTCATTGCAGAATTAAGTGGACTTTCAACCGATTCTCGAGTACTACCACTGACATACAGTGGTAGTACTCGAGTATTTCACTGACGAACATGACAACCTTTCCTGACTTGATACTAGAAGCCAGATCTTTAATATAGATTGTGAACAGCAGGGGCCCTAGAACCGAGCCTTTTGGTACCCCAGAGGAAGTTGTCCTTATATTAGATATTTTACCGCCTATTTCTGTCAGTTGATCCCTAAAACAAAAATAAGATTTAAACCATGCAAATGCATTCTCAGAGCATCATATTACAGCAAGTTTTGTAAGCAATACATCATAATTTACAGAATCAAAGGCCTTACGCATATCAATAAACGCTACCCCACAAAATTTACTCCTATCAACTTCAGTTGCCCAGTCATCAACCATACACAAGAGAGCACTTTCACATGAATGCTTTGGTCTAAAACCAAATTGACTTTCACTGAAGAAATTACTATTTAATAAATATGTCTGTAAATGCTTTTCTACCCCTTTCTCCAAAACTTTTGAAACAATCGATAGTAAGGACACTGGCCGATAATTTTCTATACATGATCGATCACCGCCCTTAAAAACTGGACGAATTTTGGCCAAGCACCATGCTTTTGAAAAGTGCCCTTTTGACAAAGAAAGATTAAAAACATAAATAAGACTATCTATATTTGTGGCATATTTCATCATATTAAACATTTTAACAGAGATGTCATCAGGCCCTGTGGCCTTTTTCACAGAATGGTTATCAATTTCTTTTAGAACAAAATCATAAGAAATTGGAGGAATATCGAAAGTTTGACGATCAAGGTCATCTAAATTCCCCTGAGGCAATGGACAATCGGGAATTACATCTGGGCTTGTGGTTTCACTGACTCTCGAATTCATACCTCCCAGTAATTCTGAAACACTATCAATGAAGTAATCATTCAGTTTTTCAGCAACAATTTCTGGCTGATAAATTTGAACAGCGTTAATATTCAGTTTTATAGAAAGCTGACCAGTGCTATAGGACAGCTGCCTTAAAATTAACCATAATGCACCAGGGTCCCTAGACTTACCTTTCAATAAACCCTGTATATATCTTGTTTATATTTTTTAGTTAATCATGTGACCATGATTATTTTTCGATATTCTTTCCATAAACTTGGGGAATTAAACTTTAAAGCTTTATTATGAAGATACTTTTTTTTTTTTAACCAATGCAATTATTTCACCTGTGACCAAGGGAGAAGGTGATTTCCTCATTCTTTTACGTTCATATACCATATGTTTATTAATTATTGTGATTACTTGATTATACCACATATCCCAAGCTGTGTCAACGTTACCATCACGGAATACATCACTAAACCGTAAATTGTAAAGATCGTTGACAAATTTGTCCTGCTTAAAATGTTTAAGTTTCTGAATTTGATATCATTATGAACATTCCCAGCATTGTTAGAATGTAAACATGTGAGTATCAAATAATGATCACCAATATGAGATTTCATGACACCTGAAATAATGTGTTCATCCGGGTATGTTGTATTATGGTCAATAAGTGTTCTAGAATGATGGGTCACACGAAAGGAAGCATAATCAACTGTGACAAAAGTGATCCCTGCATTACAGATAAGAGAGCTTGTGAAGATGAATCTACATTATCAGAAAGTAGGTCACAGTTAAAATCCTCCATTACTATCATTTGACAATCAAAATCAAAATCCTTACTCATCATAGCAGACATTAAATCAAGATATTCATCACAAGAGTTCGGGGGCGATATATAACACAAATTAAAAAAGACTTCACGTTCCGTATCTTGGTTTTTATACAAACAGTTTCTAAGTTAAAGCCAAGATCTTTTACATGTTGAAAATGGAGAGTGTTCTTCACATAAATCATCACACCCCCACCATGCCTACTTCTGTCTTTCCTCAGTAAGTCATAACCATCGACATTCAGTTCATTGTTAATAACTGTATTATCACCATGAGTCTCAGTAAGACCAATGATATCAAAGGGAGAATTTTTAACAAATACTTTAAATCTTCAAGTGAATTTGGTAAGGAGTTAATGTTCAAATGGCACACACGTAGACCTCGTTTTGAAATAACTGGTATACTGCCATCATTGGCCAGTTCAAGATAGTCTCCGTGATTACTATTAATGTCTAAGTTGCAGGGATTTGAAAATACGTCACTTGATTCGCCGGAAACATTCATAGGCAGCAAATTTGAATAGGAATTGTATGAATGTAATGTCAATTTAAAGTCTAAATCAGCTCTAGAGACTGTGTCTACGACACTATAGGCTTTATATTTATTCCGGGTTTAGGAGTGTTCTTGCCGTGTGCAGACAGTCCAACCAATCTCGTGGAAAATATCTCCCTTTGGGTCTCCTTCGAAATTTCTGGTGTGGGTTGTTCAGAAAAGATGGAGTAGGGCTATATTTTACAACTGACGCGTAATCTCTAGCAGTTGAATTCGTCGGGTGATTTGCACGAAGCGAGTTATCACGCAGATGTGCAATTATATTCTGCGCGAGAATACGAATCTTGTTATGCATTTCACTGTTTCCTTTCTTCTTCTTCTTTAAAAGAAATCTTTCTTTAAGTTATTCTTTGTTTTTAGCTATCTTTTATCTTCTTTTCTATCATTCCCTATGCATTTCTGTTTTCCCTTTTCTTCTATTTCTATCTTTCCTTGTGTGATTCCTTGTTTGTTTTATTTTCGCTTTCTGTCTTTCCTTATGTTAATCTTCTTTTCCTTCTGTCATCTTCTCTTTTTGTTTTTCCTTATGTCTACCTTTATTCTTTCCTTCTTTTATTTTCTTATGTTCTTCCCTATGTATCTCTTTATTTTTCTTCTTTCTCTTCTGTTTTTATCTTTCCAATTACTAGTATGTTATTTTATTTTTTAAATTTTTCTATAATTTCTTTCTTCCTATAATTATATCTTTCCTTATATTATTCTTTGTTGTGATCTTTTTTTTCTCATCTCTTTTATCATTTTCTGATGTTATTCTTTGCTTTGATCTTTCTTTCATCTTTTTTTGCCTTTCCTGATGTTAATTTTCTTTAAAAATCTTTCTTATCGTCTTCTCTTTCTATCTTTCTAAATGCTATTATTTGTCTTTATTCTTGTATTATTTTTTTTTCTATCTTTCCTAATGTTATTCTTTGTTTTTCTCCTTTTATTTTCTCTTTTTGTCTTTCCTGTGTTTCTTTTAAAAAATTCTTATTTCGATTCTTCTTCATGAGCAGTATGCTCATGTTTGAGATCGCCTTTATGAAACGCAGAAAAAGGTGCTTTTTAAAACACGGTTTTGCCAGAATCATGATTGCTGAAAATACACGAACGAAACAAAGATCTCAAACACGTTTATATGATGTTACAATTCGCTTCTGGTTCCGGTGCAAAAACTGCATGCCCTTCTAAAATGATATGGGAGCAAAACAAAGAAATACGAAAGGAATAACATCAGAAAAGTTGAAAGAATTACGTAATAAAAGATAAATATGTATGATCAAAGAAGAAAATAAAGAAAAACATGGGGAATACAGGCTTGAACACACCCCTACATCTTTATGTTATTAGATCTATAGAAGTGCAGAATGTATATTGACAAATTGCCCATTACTATGAGAAGGGAAGAGGCATTTTCATTAATACTGGACAAATCTGAACTCCTACCTTGCGTCAAAAATGCTCACTAAAACAAAAAACCCTCTACCAAATTTGTAAATCTTGATATCATTTTTCATGTGAAAAGATTCTCCATTAGCTGGTACCAGTGACTTTGACGCCACATTAATGGAAGTATGCTGGTTTGTTTTTTGGCCACCCTGTAAAAGAGGCACAGATGTATGGAGAGTAAAAAAGAGAGAGAGAGAGAGAGAGAGAAAAAAAAAAGCAATTCAATTTCCAAACTCGTTAGTTCCAAAACTTTTTTATCCTTCAAATGATTACTTGGTCGCGATCTGAGTTTTAATGGTTATGTAAATTAACAGTTTTGGACACCCGATCTAAGATATGTTGTGTAACACATCGCTGTGTAAAGGCCCGAAGTAGCATAAAGTCGGCTTCAGCAAAATAACCCAGACTGACCAGCGTGTTCAGTGACACGTGAAGACCCCCTCTCCTCCCCCGCCCCCCCCCCCCCGCGCGCCCGCCTCAAAAATGGTATACCAAACATGCCAAAAGGACCAACAAGAGTGATTCTATTAGTACACGTCAACATTATTCCATATTTACTTTTAAACAACTGGCAATTTCAAAAGTGTGTGCATGTACTCTGTTATTCACTCTGTATAAGAGAGGCACTGTAAGATAAACCTGCACCGCCAAATAAATTAGACCTTGACCTAAGGGAAGACAAGCCAATGGCTAAACAGGATAGCCAATCAAAACTCCAATAGTTAATGCATTCTCCTCACGCGCAACAACTATTATAACTGTATAATGTATCTGAATTCATTGGCACAAAGAGAGACATAAACCGAGAGGCACCACAATATATTTGCAGTTGACAGGTTGATACTTCAATTACGTTTTGCATTACCATTAGATGCCGAGGGGCCTGGCGTTTTAAATCGAACAAAACAACGAGCAAAAGCCTTCATGTGCAACTTCACTTCAATAAATACAAGGTGTGTTTTCTTTTTCAGTGTCTTTATATACTCGATGCCATTTTTGTTGAGGTTTTCATGGGTCGATTTCTTAGCGAATGCCTCCACGTAAACGTTTCATAATGAGCTTCATTTCGATGCCGTCATTACCCACGCTAATTGAGCCTGTGAAGGCAATGAACTCATACGCAAATTAACTGAAAGTATTCTTTTCATTCCTCGTTTTGCAATCACCTTTTAAAAAGAAATATCTCTTTCATGATGCACAATTAGACAGTACAAGTCACTGACGCCGTCCTAACGTCAGCAAATGACGCCTCGTGTGAGCCGGGCTTAGGGCCCGTTGCACAAGAGGCGTTATTCTAGTTATGCCACTAAAGGATATTCAATTCTTTTGTTAATGTATACTTGCATAACTAAAATATCGTATTTTTTCGTCCAGTTTCATGAGTTTGAATGGTAAATTATGCGTCTGTAAATAAACAAAAGATGAAACTATTGAAAAGAATATAGACATGTAAATCCTGCAATACATTATGAAACGAAAAGTGCAATTTTCTTCTCATATGAATTGTTCACAAATAACCATTCACAATCTGGGTAAGATGATTCTGCATATTCTGCTTTTAAGATGAACAACTTTCATCCAAACATTTCTCGATTTATATTGAAAAGGGTCAATCCCAGGATTGGCAGGATAAAAATTACTTTCATTTAATTTACTTATTTCAGTCGTTATTTTCCCCCTAAATCGTGCTAAGAACGCAATCGTTTTTTCCTGGACATTTATTTATTTATTTATTTATTTATTTATTTATGATATTTATACAGGGTGACTCATTATCACCAATATTGGTGGACTTCCATGAAGTCCTGATAGCAATAATAAGTAACAATAATAGCCAACAAAATCATGAAAATATAAAATAAATAAGAGCATACATAAATGAATAAATATATATATATATATATATATATATATATAATTGTAAGGAAATAACATATACAACAGCTTTGGCAACTCTCGTGGAAATAATTATAATTGTGAGAAATGAAAATGAGAGAATAATTGTTGCGTAGCTTAAATCAAAGTTCCCCAGAGCTGTCCTCCCTTTTTGAATTTTTGCAAAGGTTGAAAAAATGTCTCCGCCGGGAATCGAACCCGGGTCGTTGGCTTAGAACGCCAATGCCTTAACCACTAGACCACGGAGACGGGCCAGTGATTTAGGCGACACCAGATTCAATTGACCGACAGATTGACAAATCTTCAACCTTATTAATTAATTCCTTTGTCGGGGGCAGGTGAGTTTTGAACAAAGACAAGCCGCATGCCTCAGCTGGATCCAAGCGAATGCTTTGAGATACATGTATACATTAGAATAATAATCATTATAAACAATTGTAAGGAAATAACATATACAACAGCTTTGGCAACTCTCGTGGAAATAATTATAATTGTGAGAAATGAAAATGAGAGAATAATTGTTGCGTAGCTTAAATCAAAGTTCCCCAGAGCTGTCCTCCCTTTTTGAATTTTTGCAAAGGTTGAAAAAATGTCTCCGCCGGGAATCGAACCCGGGTCGTTGGCTTAGAACGCCAATGCCTTAACCACTAGACCACGGAGACGGGCCAGTGATTTAGGCGACACCAGATTCAATTGACCGACAGATTGACAAATCTTCAACCTTATTAATTAATTCCTTTGTTGGGGGCAGGTGAGTTTTGAACAAAGACAAGCCGCATGCCTCAGCTGGATCCAAGCGAATGCTTTGAGATACATGTATACATTAGAATAATAATCATTATAAACAATTGTAAGGAAATAACATATACTACAGCTTTGGCAACTCTCGTGGAAATAATTATAATTGTGAGAAATGAAAATGAGAGAATAATGGTTGCGTAGCTTAAATCAAAGTTCCCCAGAGCTGTCCTCCCTTTTTGAATTTTTGCAAAGGTTGAACAAATGTCTCCGCCAGGAATCGAACCCGGGTCGTTGGTTAAGGCATTGGCGTTCTAAGCCAACGACCCGGGTTCGATTCCCGGCGGAGACATTTTTTCAACCTTTGCAAAAATTCAAAAAGGGAGGACAGCTCTGGGGAACTTTGATTTAAGCTACGCAACAATTATTCTCTCATTTTCATTTCTCACAATTATATATATATATATATATATATATACAAAGTATATGGTATCCTCGTAATTAACTTTTGTTTTTTACGAAAATGTTGAAATCGTTGCACATTTCTATCATCTTAATAAATCATCATATGTATAGACCGTAATATTTTCTAAACTCCGTTGAAAAAATAACCATGTATGTATGAGTTATTTTGAAATGGCATTGTATAGTTTTGAAAGTAAATACACAAAGTATAAAGACTACTTTAGCTCAGTACAGAAACAAAATTGGTATATTCATATTTACAAAATATATTATAGGATAGTATACTTATTCAAAGATTACATAATAATTGCATGTAATATAGTAAAACAATCGGATGTACAGTGTCTCTTATAAAACAGTGAAATAGAAATTATTTATTATTGATAATGAATGATATGAAATCATTCATACATTTTGAAAAGCATTAATATGTCATCGCATATTTTGGGGCAAAGAAACAAACCATCAAACATATTTTGCAAATCAGGGCAACAAAAAATGACATATTTCTGATGAAGACAAAAATAAAATAGCATCAAGAGAAATTTCCTAGCAATAAGAATGAATATGACTCATTTACCATGCTGTTCTGTAAACGAATCAAACCAATCGTTTGATTTTACAAGAGAATGCGTAGAAATGCGATAAGGAATGAGAGTAAAACTTCAGCTAAGAAACTAAAAAAAATTCCTCTTTCCATTCTATTTTATTGAGAACAGATATTGCAGGATTTTTTGAACATATATTTAAATGTGTTCTCAGAGCTTGCTATTTTTAGTGATCTCTCCAACTCATTTTTAAATGTATATTAACTTTTTATATGTACATGTGTATGTATTACGTATTTTTACAATGTGTGACCAAAACAAATTTCCATGTATTCTTGTGAATATGGATGAATAAAAGAATTGAACTGAAGTGAATTGAATTGAATTGATTCCATGCTATTATTTGAAAATACGAGGGGGCTATGTTTAAAGCATTCTGTTTTATACTTTGGCCCAGATAGTAAACCTTCATCTGCCTGCCCCGTATGATACTGATGAATGTATCTTACACTGTTAGAACGTTGATTAAAATTTTTAATCTTGTTGGTTAAAATTTTAATCAACCGAGGATTACCAGGTGAACCACACATTTGTAGGTTAAAACTTTAATCAACGGCCTGTTGATTAAAGTTTAACCTGTGGTTGATTAAAAGTTTTAATCATTTGTTGGTTAATCGTATTTTGCTCAACGTTGGTTAAATCGGTGTTGATTAAACGTAAACATATTGTTGGTTAAATGTTTAACCATTTGTTGGTTAGTTTTATTTTGTTGTTTAAATGTTTAACCATTTGTTGGTTAATCGTATTTTGCTCAACATTGGTTAAATTGGTGTTGATTAAACTTAAACAAATTGTTGGTTAAATGTTTAACCATTTGTTGGTTAGTTTTATTTGGTGCATGAGAAACTCTTTTCATATCTGTGATTGTTGTCTAGCTTAATCTTATAAAGAAAAAGATCTACTGTGTGATCTTGCTTTCTAAGTTAAGCGGTTTGGGAAGTTCGACCTGCTCAGACCTGGACTAGACCTGACTATGCAAGGCCCACAAGTAGACTACGCCTACGCCTACATTGATGCTAGATCTATATCTTTTTTTTCAAAAACTGTTCTAGTTTCAGTTTTTGTCATATTGCCCTGTCCGCGAAATATGGACATCCGCGAAGTTGAACACACCGCCATACCGCCGGCGTCGCCTCCTCGCTACCGGCCGTAGGGCCTGGCGTAGTCAGTAGATCTACCAGTGGGCCTGGCTTAGCCAGGTCTAGTCCAGATCGAGCAGGTCGAACTAGCTCCCAAGCCGTTTTAATTAGAAAGAAAGATCACACTGTAGATCTATTTCTTCCCAAGATTAAGCTAGACAACAATCACAGATATGAAAAGAGTTTCTCACCTTCAAACACGCTGACAAGCTCTTTGAAAGTCTCCAATCATTCAACGTCTTGAATGACAACGCCTTCCATTTTTATCGCAAACAATTTCTGCGATAAATATGCGCGCAGCAAATTTGTTTCAAATATCCATATGCGTATAACGTATGCGCTGTTCGGTCACGCGATCGGTATTTTAATCAACTTTGATCAAACTTTAACCAACAAAAAGATAAAGTGTCTCAACAGTTAGCACTATCATTTTGGCGGGAAAGCCGAGAACACTGTTTTTAATCAATGTTGGTTACAAAGTAACCAACAAGATTAAAAACAATAATTTTAATCAACAATATTTTTAACCCACGCAAGATTAAAAAGTTATTTTTAACCAACACTCATTTTATAACCAATGTTGAGCGATTTTTAATCAACAATTTTTTAATCCGTATTTTTTTAATACATGTTTTAACAGTGTACTTTAACTAAACTTCCTTGTAAATAGGATGGTGCCAAATTATGTGTACACTTGAACATCATAGTAAGACGCTGAAATTCAAATCTTTTCTCAGTTGGCATCCATTTCAGATTGCTAATTAATTCACTTGATGGAGTCTCATAACTTTTGTTCGAAATTTTTAAAGCAGCTTGTTTTTTAACTTTCCGAAGTTTATACGTTTGTTCCTGATATCGATTTGACCAAACAGAGGAACAATAATCAAAGTGAGGCATTATACAGCATCTTTAAAGATGTTAATGTTAAATAATCCTTCGCTCGTTTTATTACACTGACATTTATTTGCCTTTGTTACCTTGTCAAGGTGTTTGGACCAATTCAATTCTTCATCAGTTAATAAACCAAGACATGTTGCGACATTAGCTCTTTTCAATACATTTCCATTTATAGAAACAGTAAAGGATGTTACTTTGTTTAAATTAGCACGCGAAGCTATGACCATCACACATGTCTTCTCGGTGTTTAGTACAAGGCGGTTTTGATCAATCCATACCATTAATTCTTCCAATGCGAAAGAAAGATTTTGTTCAACCTCAACTACGCTACTTCCACTTACAGTTAAAGTGGTATCGTCCGCATACATATCAGCATAACTATCAGATATACAATTTGGTAAAGTATTTACATAGATGGAAGATATCCCTGTGGTACGCCCATCAATACAGTTAATGGATTACATTTAGCACCTTTAACATGAACAGACTGTTCAGGACCTGTTAATTCTTTGACTACTGAATTCTCTCATTCTCATAGGCTTATTACAGGGACCACCCGGTTCCCGTAGGCAATGGGTTAAATAAGATCTGAACCATTTTACACATTCGTGTGAACATCCAATAGCAGATAACTTTTCTAATAATAGATTGTGATCAACTGTGTCAAATGCTTTAAGAAGGTCTATGGAAGCGACTCCAGAGATCTGTCTGTTTGCAATGTTCCATGACAAATTATTAACAAATTTCATGAGTGATGTTGAAGTAGAATGCTTTGCTCGAAAACCAGACTGACTGGAGTTCAATATATTATTATCGTCAATGAATTCAGAAAGTTGGCGATGTACAGCCCTCTCGATGATTTCGCTAACAACAGACAAAATAGAAATTGGGCGGTAATTGCTTGGATCGGACATATTACCAGCTTTAAAATTGGAGTTACTCGAGCTGCTTTCGAACCCTTGGGTACACATCCCGTGGTCAAAGATGTATTTATGATATCGGTTAACGATCTCGCTATTACATGTTTCGTCATTTTTAGAAGACAACAAGAAATGGTCATCGCCAGTAGCTTTCTCGTTACACATGCGATCAATGCCCTTAATGACGAAATCCTTAGACACACAGTCCAAATCAAATTGTGAGATATGATTAATAGGAATATTGTCATCGATAACTGACGTATGAAAATAAAGCCTAATCGTTTGGTGTGTTCGAGTTTTAAGTCACTATTTTCTAATTTTTACTTATATGTCTCCCTTTAATCTTGCAGGAAAAGCAACATCCTCATGAATGTATAAGAGTTCAAGCTGAGTACTGTTCAATTACACAAGTTAGCTATACACAAAAGGTAAAAGAAAAACAATATTTTATTAGGGTAGGATTTTTGAGCAGGATAGCAAAATAATTCTGATGTCAGTATAAAGGTTTTACCGGTCATTTTAATCATTTGGTCACTCTGATTCCCTTTTCGAGCGTTCAAATTAACGCAAATGTCGCAATTAACGCAATGTTGCATGCCACCAATTTGCTAATACGTGCATTCAATTTAATGTATAGGGCATAGCATTGACAAAATAATGGAATCACGTGTTGATATATATATATATATATTTAAAACTCTTTATCAATGAACTTCAAAACAGAAACAAAAACTCTGGGAAACAGTGATGTATCTACCGGGGGAGGGGGAGGCAGAGGGGGCACAAGGAGGCGCAAAAACGCAAAAGAGAGAAAGAAAGGGGGGAGGGGAGACATACAAGAAAATGTATGGTCTTTGAGGGTCATTTGCTCCCCAAGGACAAAATGCGTAAGAAATGGTGTTTTACAGGGTTTGAAATGCGAAAATCTTCTAAAGCTTGGTTGCTTTGCTCCCTCGCATAAATATGTTCAGGATCTAGCTATTTCGCGCCCCCAGTGGCATTATTAAAGTGTTAACCATTAATTGACTCTAGTTGGTTTTGCCCCCCCCCCCCATAAGGCAGGAGCTTGTTAAATTTTGAGCCCCCAGATAAAAAAGCGCTTTCAAATTATAGAAAATTCGAAGGAAATCATAAATTTCCCTTGCCATTGCCTTGCTATATTCCTCATATATATTTATTTAGGGTTTTCATTCGTTTTGCGCCCCAAAATAGGAATGTTCAAATTATATATATATATATATATATATATATATATATATATATATATATATATATGTTGTTAGGTCGCTGTATTTCCTTGGATTATTCTCTAACGGTTTCTCTAATGGGGGAGGGGGGGGGGGGCAGATTTGACAGTGTGTCCCGGGCGCCAGAAGCCCTCACAATTAAACAAAACTGCACATCACCTTTCAGAAGCTTATATCTCAGTAAACATCTCCTTGGCCATTGTATTTTCATTCCTATTTACATGAATCTGTTTATCTTCTAAAATTTTACTATATTCTATTGTAAATGGCCTAGAGACTACTGTAAGTATAATGCGCTGTAGAGGAATCTACTTATTATTATTATCCATACATGCAGTAGGGGCAGCGAAACGTTTTTTTCGGGGGGGGGGGGGTCATTGACATAAATTTACATGGAGACATGCAGAGAATGGAAACAAATCTGAGGGGAAAATCGGCCCCGTGGCCTTCGGTCTCTTGGGCCTTCGGTCTCTTTGGCCTTCGGTCTCTTTGGCCTTCGGTCTGATGGACCTTCGGTCTGGTGGACCTTCGGTCTCGTGGTCTTTCGGCAAAGTGGTCAGTCCCCTTTATGGTGTATGTTCTTCTGTTCTTTAAAACATAACCTTTTTTGTTGTAAATTTCACTATGCTATTACGTTCAACTATGCTGTTCAGAAAACACTTATAACTTTATAATTGTAGACATTCATTATTTAGAACTTATTTTGCTGTAATATACACAATTCTTTTGTACATTTATTTGATTATGTTGTTCAGAGATTAATCTGAAATAAAATGGCCTGTCGGAGGGTAAAAAAAAAAAAAAAAAAAAAGAAGAAAAAAAAAAAATATACATATACATATAAAAGTCAGCCAACCTAAGCAAAATTGCCGAATTACGGGCCATTGTTAAGAGCAGGAGTATTGAAGGGAAAGGTCTGAATAGGGATCTTTATTTTCTCAATGGATTATCATATTTTAGCTAGGTTTATTAGTTTTTGTTATTAATCACAAGTTCTAATAACAATGATTTGGTATCAATTCTCCTTCTGTGTTTCAATTACTACAATTTGAATCTTTGCCGCTAATACTATTTGATTTTTTTTTCATTATTACGTGAATTACGTAATAATAATGCATCTACATTTTATTCATCATTTCCATTGTAAGACGCACGCATCCTCAGTCAGATCTCTAAGAGAAACGATTAATTAGCAACCTATATGTGACTTAGGATGCTCGCACTATAACTATTTCAATTATTTGTATGATACCTTATCATTTATCGTTCTCCTGATAATTCGAGAAAATAAAACATCAAGCTTACTGGCTACAATGCATTAACTGTGTGGATACACCTTCTTTGACTTTGTCTACGTCAATGCCAGTACGTGAAAAAAATAAACAAGTCATAAGGATTTGTGTTATTATCATGTTCATGTGATTTTACTGTTCTTGTTTTTCAGATCATCTGGAACCATGGCGACCTCCCCATACGTCCATGAAAGTCTCACCCAGATTTTAAGTCTTAATTGTGCAGTTTGCTATAAGACTATGACTGAGCCTAAACTATTGGAATGTGCGCATACTTTTTGTGTACTCTGCTTGACAAAGTTAATACGTGATAAGGCAATTGTATGCCCCATTTGCCGTGCACCTACCGACATTCTTGATGGAAATGTTAAGACTTTAAAAACTAATATTGCATTGAAGTCACTTGTCGATGACATAGTAAACCTGGAAGGAAAGTGCGATACTTGTGATAGCGTGAATACACGAAAAAATCTCTCTTTTTGTCAAGTATGTTGTAGATTCATGTGTGTACAATGTTTTGAAAAGCATAATAAAGATGAAGGGAATTCTAATCACAACGTACGTGCAGGTACTAACACCACAAGCTCGATTAGAGATAATATCATAGATACCACAAAAAGGAATCCTCCTCGCTGTGCTGCGCACAGTAAGGAATTCAGCGTATCAGTTTGTATTCAATGCAATTATCCTTTATGCAAGCGCTGCAAAAAATATCACGTCGAGAAATTGCATAGGGTAAAAAGTAATACAACATATGTCTGTGAATTGTTTGCAGATATATCCCTTTTGGAAGAAGAGTTGAGGGCTGTGTCAAATGACTGCAGAAGAACTTTGACTTCTGTCATGAAAAATGAGAAAAAAACAAAGATACACACTGAAGAGCTAATAAAAGCAGTTAACGGGGAATTTGACATATCGCTTGCAAAGTTAAAAGAAAGAAGGGAATCTCTTATGAAGTCTTGTGAGGATGTAAAAAATGAAGCAATCGAACTGACTAATGAAATAGCCAAAGATACATTAGAATCTCTTTCTGTAGCACAGAGTGCACGCGCAACCACCGAAAGCATGATGCGGTCCCCATTCGAATGTATATCACACCACGAGTCATGGTTCAAGAAAAACAGAGAGAAAGCAACAGAAATAAAGGATCGAATTGATAGGCGAATGAAATCATCCAGTCATTTATGTGAAACGGCAGAAAACTTACAATTTGTAAAAAGTCATCATGAAGCTCAAATCCCTATCGGATCTCTTGAAAAGCATACTTGGGAAAGAAAAGATATTACACTTGTATCAGACAAAATGACGGATACAGCCGTAAGCCCGGATGGTAAAGTTGCTGTTGGATACTTTGATGGAGGGATTGAATTGATAAGCAAAAGTGGTTCTGAAGGAACCATCCTGAAGCATATTATGGTTTTGTCAATAGCCTGGTTCACAAATGGAGATCTTGCATTACGTGATATAGACAATGACCTCTCAATTTACGACACTGCTTTTAAAAAATCCAATGTAAGTTTCACAACACTCGGACACGAGGAAGGAGGGGAAGGAGTAATTGTGGTAAATTCAGCAAGTGAGATATTAATGAGCTATAGACATGTTTTCCAAATTCATGTCTTAGCGAAAAAAGGTGGAAAAGCGTTTCGTGTAATAAACTGCCTAGGGTACATCCCTCAACAATTAGCACCCGCACTGAATTCAGATATTTTAGTTATGGATGCATCAGTTATTAGAATTATAGATAAGCTTGGCAACATTAAATCACAATTGACGCAACAAGGGTACTTCGGCTACCCAGCTATTTTGAACGATGGCTCAGTATTTATTGCATGGGTGGAGGAAGACGAAAAATGTGTTCGAATAGAACACTATACGAATGAGCTAAAATCAAAAAACAAAGTTCTTCTGGTCTCACTTGGCACGCTAATGAGAAAATGGTACAAACTGCAGGTCATTTCTAATGACACGATTTTCTTCTGTTCCCCCAACATTATGCACTTCTTCTGGATCCATAAAAGTTCTTTTGGGGACGAATGGTCCACATGGCTGTAAGTTTTCGTTCCAATCCTCGAGAAGTATGATGTATTACCTATTTCTTGTTAGATGAGTCTAATATCCGCATTGCCTGCAAATATTCGATTCAAAAGAGGATAGAAATGATGCTTTCATTTTAAAGTACCAATTAGCATCACCAGGGTTAATCATAGATGGAAAAAACTGAAATAAAAGGCACATGAGGCAGCACCTAAAGGGAACAATTTTCCATCTCTAGGGGCGCATTCTTCATCAACGCATGAATGGCAAGTAATAATCCCATTTAAAAGACGCACCAAACAATTTTATGAGACCCCCCCCCCCCCCCTGCTTGGTCGCAGTGTGTCCGTGCATTAAACATCTAGGCCTAAATTTATTGCTGATTTAAAGCAGAATGGAAAAGAGGGTATGTGATCACTTTGGTCTGTAAATAGAACTTAATTAAGCCTATAATACACTTTACTGATGAAATGAAATACAGCGTGAAAGAAACTGCCAGATTTCTTATTAACAATTAAACAAAAAACGAGAAAGCATAACATTGTTCATGGTTAGAAGTTGAGAAATCCCATATTATGCTTTCTTGATATCAAGCGTTGTCAACGTATGAAAAAATATGTTTTGATATTTGATATCAACTTGTAAGATAAGGATACATATCTCGTTCTCTCCATCAAAATGTGAAAGTCAGCACTGAAATAGCGATGGAAAGACCTTAGTTTCGTCACCTTAATCTTAGTGAAACACCCCTCCCCGCAACTACACTTAATGTTCATGTATGACAGTTCAAACTATTGTTCATAGCTTACATAAGTAGCCACATGTAGGCAAATTACAACAAATCCATGCTTCGAAAAGTTTTTAAATAAATGATGTGCATGTTAGAAATCTGAAATATAAAGAAAAAGGCATCAACTATTAAAGAATCTATTCATTATGGATGTCATAATTTAAAACATATAGTGTGTTTGAGAAATAAGTTACAGCATGATTTAAAGATTAAGGAACATTAGGGGGATTAGATTAATATGAATGCATAAATTGCTAAATTTGATGCCCCGAAATGAATTTGAAGGATTTCATGTGTAGACGTATTACGTGATCATATGATCATACAATTCTAGATTGAATGAAAATTACAGCGTATATCCTTTCACACAACTGCAATCTCTCGGGAGCTGAACATATCACATCACTCACATTCACATTAAAAAATGAAATTGAAAAACCGCCGCGGTTTTAATAAATGAATGTCAAGTAGGGATGCATAACGCAACAAAGGTCCTACGCGTATTCACTTTAACTGTGTGTCATAAGGTACAGAAATGTGAAGCACAGTACGCTTAAACCCCTGCCCCCCTTTTATTATTATTTTTTTTTTTTTAGGCGGTTACCGCGGTATATTTGGACGAGCCTTTACCAAAAATATCACAGGAAATAAAAAAGCAACACATTCAAACCACTCATTATGCAATATTCCATTCACTTACAGCTATGAAGCTATATAAAACATTGTGAATCTAAATTTTGACTATAATTATAATAATTATACAGTGCGAAAAAAAGTATACCCAACTTTGATAGTCTCTAATTTAAAAGACAAAGATTAACTTGTTTTCTGTCTAATGATTCCTCATTCATGACCTTTCTACCACGGATGACTGTGCTCAATCCTTTTAAATTAGACGTTTATTCTAAATTCTCCTTGTTTCCCTACACACTATAAACAAAATTATTAGAAAATTGTTATTTTTAACGCAGTTTCATGAATCTCCATGGCAAATTATGCGTTTTAACATGATTAAAGATGAAAAGAATTAAAAATAGTATACACATAAACCCTGCATTGCATTATGAAACACTAAGTGCAACTCTTTTCTTGTACCGACAGGAATAAAAACCTTAACTTCATTCACAACACAGTCGATTGTTCACACTTAACAAATGAAAATGTGCGTAAAACAAAACAAAAAACAAAAAAAATCTGCATACTTTGCTATTTTAATGAACAGATCTCTTCAAATATTTTTCGAGATATATTAAAAAGTTCCAGGGGGAACTTACTTTTTTGGTTTGGTAAATGATGCCGAAACGTTTACCGTTTCACAGCACGTAATGCAAAAACAATTACACGCTTCTTGTATTTAGATATACGTTTGAACATTGCATCTCATAATTCTGAGATCTAATTTTTATTTTTGTAGAATACAATCACTTGGTTTTAAACATTGTGGTAAACTAAATCTTCTTTATCCTGTTATTTAAACTTATTACTCAATTAGAGTAGCAGACACAAAGTTAGAGAATTCTTTGTTGAAATTCCTCTTTGCAAGCAGAGTACCCTTCAAGGCCCACTACATTGTGCTTTGACGTTTATTTTCTTAATTCTAGTTTTTATTTTTGTTTTCCTTCTTCATCTTTTTTGTCTTTGTTATTCCTCTTCTGCTGACGCTGTGAGCATCTTCTGTTCCTACTCTCTTTTCTGTCCAATTTTACACAGGTTTGGTGGAATAAGGTTAAAACTACTTTTATTACTATTTTCCCCCTTCATTTGTCATACTGGCAAATATGACAACGTGAAACTCTTGTTTATATAAGATGCACAGCATGATTCCTTATCAAGTTATCAAAAGTGAAATTACGACGGCACTCTATGACCAAGAATTGGGTAAATCAATGTGGAGTTATGTATTAAATTTGGGTTGATATAATCAATAGGTTTAACTTTCTTTGTTCAAAATGTGAACACTGGCATGTTTTAAAGCGCATCTTCACATAGGTAGAGATGATTACTAAATTCTTAAAAGAATTTAAAAAAAAAATAGTGATTATTAAAGCATCCTGTGACCAGGGCATTCCTAGATTAGTTAAAAGGAGTTAGGTCAATGATATTAAAAATTGATTCCCATTTATTTAATTAGAAAATGTTAAAATTGGCATATCTTAAGCACATTTTAAGTAGGAAAATGTTTACAAGGTACAAATTACTCCACCCTCTTGAAATCAGGTGAGGTATTGGAAGTAGTATTATGCAGACACTCTGTGATCAAGTATTAATTAAAAATATACATCAGTCAGAAGTCATTGATTTTGGCGTGAGATGAAGTTAGGTTTAAATTTTAATGGGTTTTTTATTTCAAGTTTCCCCCAAAATAAGACAGATGGCATATCTTAGGTGTATTTTACATAACAAGTACACATTACTCCGCACTTTTGAAATCAGTTATCGAAAGAAGCACTATGAAGGCACTCCTAGAACGAGTATTGATTAAAATAGGTTAGGTCATTGACGAATTAATGTTAAAGTTATTGTCTTTTTTCTTGCAAATTTTCAAAAATTCGAAAATTGGCATTCTGTAAGGATACTTTGACATAAATTAAAAAAAAAAAACATACCCAACAATTTTACAATTCAGATATCGAGCATAGCACTATGGCTCAACATGCCCACGTATGATTTGAAAGTGCATTGGGTGACGTATTATTTTGTTTGTCAACGTTAGCATTGAAAAAAAAAATGTAGAAATTTGTCAAAAGTTTAAAAATGGTAGTTTTTAACAGACATGTGTATAAAAAAGTGAAATACTTTACTTTGTTTTTGTTTTTTGTTTTTGTTGTTTGTTTGTTGTTTGTTGTTGCCGTTGTTGTTGTTGTTTTTTGGGGGGGTTACTGCATTTTAGTTGTGCCATTTTAAGAAAGAATCGTGCTTCTTTCTCTCTTTTCGTTAGGAACATATCTTTGATGCATATGCATAGCATTTTACATATGAAATATCATTCTAACATGTGTCAGTGGTGCTTTTTACAATACATTATGAGTTAGAATTAGTCCATGGGAAATGTCCGTCTCGAAATGCAGAAGAGACAAATGCAGTACGCTTATTGTGCATTGATGGTTGAAATGCGCTGTCCTTGTAACATTTGGAAAATGGTACGTTTTACAAAAATCGATAATAACTTTTTTAGTTTGAGTTTAAATTATTCTGAAGTTTACATGAGGTTTGAGAGATACTACTGTAACATTACCTACAAAATAACATTAGAAAAACAAAACTGAATAGCTTTTTTTGTCTATCAAAATCTCGTTGCATTTTTTAATAGACACCCCGTATGCTCAAGTAACAGGTTCAGTCTATTGAATACGAATACGTGGAAACGTTGACGATGATATTTGCATTAAATGTATTTCGTTGAAACAGAATTTGACTTTAGTTAAATACAATATGTCCCCCCCCCCCCCCCCCAAGAAAAAAAATACAATCAGCATTTGGGAATCGATTACGAAAGAAATCGTCTTGCAATATGAAGTGTCAGACTGGATTATGAAACTATAACTATTTCTTTACCAGTCAGCAAAGGCCCATATGATTTGATCCAGTAGTCACCAAGAAATAACGATTTTTGTAACGTAACTTATCAGGCCCTTCCATCCAAGTTTGACAGATGGGAGACTCATAAAGCACATTTAACAATTCTACACTCCTTTTGAATGGTTTGAAAAGAAAGTTACTGTTTTATTTTTATCTGATATAATTGCTATGGTAGTGCTTCATTTATCATCATAATTATCATAGTTCTTCTTTTTCTGGTTATTGTTGCTGCAATAAAAAAGCATAACTATTTTATTATGTTAGTAAACCTGTGTACGGTGAACAAAATGTTTTCATTCCTACATGTCCTATGGATGCCAAGAACACGCAGACGACCAAATCTGGAAGAAAGGGACCCATGACGTGCTTTACAAAAATTTATTCATGACTACTGGATCAAATCGGACGGGATCTTCACTGACTGGTAGAGAAATAGTTACACTTTCACAATCCAGTATGACTTTTCATATTGCAAGACGATTTCTTCCGTAATCGGTACCAAAATGCCAGTTGTAATTTTTTGGAACATACTGTAGAACGGCTTCGTGATGTATTTTACTCTTTTAGATATCAATTACCGCAAATCCTATGTCATCTAGAAAATAAAATATACTCCCATTAAGCTTCTTAATTTGCTAGGAATAATTTCTTGTTCAGGCGTTCCGAGAAAAACAAAACATTTTGTCACGAGTTTATGCAAATTCTATAAAGACATGCATAAAAAGATATGAAATAATCGCTTTACTTGTATCAAAACTACGGTGCGTTGGAAAGAAAGATGTGATAATTACTCTAAAAAACAACAAGAAACGAACAAAAAAACAAAAAAAAAAAAAAAAAAGAAGAAGAAGAAGAAAGAAAGCAGGATTTCCTATTCTTAGTATTCAAAACGCAATGTATACACACTTACATTCCTGTGAAGCACCAAATGGGATTAGTATCAGAATATGGGGAACATTTCACGACATTATGGTTTATGACTTTGTAGCACACAGTAAAAAATATTTTAAACAACTCTTCAAAATTTTTAAACAACGCTGTTTAAGCCGGTCACTCTAACAACTGTTGTTTAAAATGTTAAACAACTACGGTTGTTTAAACTTTAAATAGCCTGTTGTTTAAAATTTTTAAACAATTTTTTTAAACAACGGCTTTTAAACAACTAGGTTGCTTAAATTAAGTTGTTTAAACACACACAGTTGTTTAAAACTTTTTCACAACTATTGTTTAAAATATTTGTTGTTTAAAAAAAATTGTTTAAAACATCTAGGTTGTTTAAATTAAGTTGTTTAAAACTTTTTGCACAACTGTTGTTTAAAAAATACATTCAAAGTTAATTGTTCAAAATAATTGTTTCAAACATTATAGGGCTTACAGATGTGTTTAAATATACACGGTTGTTTAAGGCTGTTGTACACAAATAAGTTCCAAATGCCAGAGCTGATTGATACGTTCAGAAGTAAGCATTTAGACTAAATATATTGTAATCTGATCGAGTTTATACTCAAGACATTTGTGTTGCGGTGACATCTACATGATGTCTAGATCTAGACCACATCCACAAAATAACTTATGTAGACCTGGAACTTTGCAGCGTAGTGCAGTTTAAGTTATTTGCACACAGTATACCGGACCCACGCGCGTGTTCACTGTATGCAGCTTAAAATGCGCTGAAAATATTTGTGGGGGAAAAGATAAAATCAGTAGTAAAACGACAAAGGTTAAAAGACAGTGTTGTTCCTAGGCTTTGCGACAGTCCACAACCTTTCTAGCTATAATGTTGTTATCATTAGATGGCCCTTTTACACTTATTTGAACAAAAATAGTAGTTACACAACGTCTACAAGTGAAATTTCACCTGGAGGAAAGGAGGGTTCCAACTCATGTTTACGTACAATTGTAACGGATAAAACGTTCTCAAATGGCCAGTTCTTAAATGACTGCAAATGCGATTAACTTGACTTTCTCTCTGTCTTTATGTGCCGTAATTGATATAATCGGAAAGAGCATTTCATAGCCGTAATAATAGACACCTCTCATTTTTTGTATGACAATCCTATCGAAGCATGTAACGTATGATATATTTATAGGACAAAATGGTGTCTAAAATGTCACGCTTGGCAGATTTTCAAAATCCGGCTTCGGGATAATTTGGCCACCTAGAATGTCCCTGCAAAATAATAATAATAATACAAAATAATAATAATAAGATCGTTCAAAAGCCGTCTACCGATTTACGTTATAGACAACACTTGTCATGCGCCTGTGCAGGATGTGTATTATGACATGAATTAACCTTTTTGTGTGTGTGTGTGTGTGTGTGTGTGTGCGTGTGTGCGTGTGTGTGTGTGTGTTTAGTATCTCTGAGACGGGAATTTCATTACGGTCATATTTAGCCGACTGCCATTAGCGCTTGATTTAAAATAAGCATCTTATTTATTATTACGTAATGCATAGTAAATTGAGGTTGTTTTTTTTTTTCAAAATTACTCCGCGATAACGTCACCTGTTTTCTCCAAATTTGACTGACAGTTGTCATTTACATGGGTACACATAATTATACCCACTAAATTTCAAGGGCGTAGGTTAACAGTTCGCAAATTTAGAGTTAGGTGAATTTATTTTGGGATTTCAGTAAATATCGTGATTTTGACGAGCAATTTTCGCAAAATCGGTCAGTGATAAGGTATATCTTCAAGTTTCTAAATCCATAAAAAGAAAAGTACGGGTTTCGCTAGGCATGAAGGAGATACCGACCACTATGAGATAGCCTTTTATATAAACTCTAGAGGGCGCTATTTATATCATGAACAATTACTAATGCGTACAATTTGGCAGGGATGTGTGCATTTACCAGACCAAGAAACAGTAAAATGTTGAGACAAAAATGAATTGATGTGAGACAGTAATAACAACTTTTCAGATGTAAAAGTTGATATTTCAATTCTTTTTATTTTTTATTTTTTTAAATTTATTTATTTAATTTTTTTAGCGATTCTTGATGTCGCTGATTTTGGATTTGAATTCAGAGTATAAAGGTGTAATGCTAAGGGAATGTTATTTAGTTCAATTGAAAGAACAAAGCTTGGACTATCTAGAGCAATTTTTAGAAGTATGTAGCATCTAGAATATTGGAGATAGGCAGTCAGAAAGAAAGGCATGAAAATGGACCCAAAATTGACAAAATGCGCTTGGACGGTCATGCATGAGTGATTTCGGAAATGAAGAGTTAGACAATTACATGGCATGCCAAGGAACATGCATATGAAATTAGAAATATAAATTTTTGGACTAGAGGAAGGGGCCTAATTAGGACACACAGGCACTGCGTGCAAAATGAATTATGATTTCGGTGTAAGAAGAAGAAAAAGAATACGAAGGTACAACGAGAACGAGTCCATGGCAAATAATAATAATAATAATAATAATAATAATAATAATAATAATAATATAATAAGGATAACGATTACTAGTTTAATCTTTGAAAAACCATAACCTTGGTCACAATGTAGATCAATTTCATTATGAATTTTTCAAAATCTCTTTTTAAATCATCTATTTTCATAGTTGGTAAAATGTATGACATGTTTTTAGTCAACATTGAAGATTTTCTCTTAGTTCTGACTAAATAAGTATTTCTCTGTCTTGGACAAATAAGTGTTAATGTATATGTACTTTCATGTGATAGTCATTTTTATAGTATATACCGCTTTGTCTTTTTGTTTAATTATTTATGTATATTTACTTTTGTATAAATTAGATAGAAGAATCTCCATACATGGACAAAAATATTGAATCGAATATTCTTTGCATTTTTTTTTTTTTCTAAATCGGAAAACCAAAGAAGAAAAACCAGCCAACCACTTGATTCAGTATATTTATTCTCATTGTTTCTTTTGCAATGTTCTGATTAGTCACGTGTCAGACTTGAACCATCTGAATTGTATTGGAAAATATCTTATGGGAATTGTGGTAAATGTATATAGGACTAAATATATAAAGAAAAAACAACAAAAAAAATATACTCATGTTACATTTACTTAGACCGTGGTACTGAAGAATTACTTTATAATTATCTTGTTTCTATAAAACGAAATGCTGACAGCTGTCTAAAATAATACTGATATTGGTATTTAAATTGAATTAGTTGCAGGCTCTTTCATTCAAGTCAGTATCTCCACTTCTGTAGAAATAAATGATGGAGGTATGACCTAATGTTTTGTTATCAACGTCGATGTTGGTCCTCACTGCATATGTCACTGTTTTATGGCTAACATTGTATTCTGTCATGTATAATTGCAAGCATATAGGAGTCATATGTATTGAAAGTATATGCTTACTTGTTATGAAAGAGTAAACATGACTTATATAATTATCTGTATGTAGAGTTTCTTCGTTTATAATATGAGACATGTGTTTTTTTACCTGTTATGTGTGCCAATTTGTTGTATGTGTTTATTTATGCATGCACACTCATAGACTTTATATGTCACTATGTTCTTGCCAAAATTATTTAACATACATATATTATAAAATGTCAAATAAATTATGTATACATACACATGTATTATATTATTGCTATATCATTTTATCATACTCGTTAAAAACTACCATGTGTTCTTAAAAAAAACCCACACAAAGAAAGATTGATTTGATTAAAACTGACGTGTTTGAAAGCAGAATTTTTCCCTTGTGATTCTGTCATTATTGTTAATCAATGTAGGCAGTGATCATTCTTAATGTGAGATGAGAGTGTGATAGTTTTCTCATATAGACTGTGCAATGTTTGTAAGAATGTTATGTTAGAATTAGTCTTAGTCATGTCAGTTGAGAGGAATCCAAAAGAGAATGAGAAAGGTGATAAGGAGAAAGACGGAAGAGACTAGTAA